>VKKW01000168.1:0-498113 GCA_018350135.1 Citrus trifoliata | reverse complement strand
GTGTTGGTCTGCACTCCTCCACTCCAAGTTGCTTAAACACAGATAATGGCATCAGTTAATACTAGCTCCCAGATCACAAAGTGCTCTACCAGCATACATATTCCCTATGAGCAGGGTATTGTAAAACTCGCTGGATCTTTCAATTTTGTGGGAATTTTACTTTGAAGCATATGGTTTTTCCTGTGTTAGAGCAACAATTTCAAATTCTCCCAACCTTCTCTTTCATGCCAAGACATCTTTTAGAAATTTCACATAATTTGGCATTTGCTCCCAAGCTTCCACAAAAGGTATGTTTATGTGCAATTGCTTAGCACTTCCAGAAATTTGCTGAACTGTTGTCTTGTTTTTTCTTCTAGAATCTTTGAGGGAAGGGTGGTGGATGTCTAAACTGCTGGTTAGATTCAGGAGTTACCCACTCTATTTGTTTAAGTTGGTACAGTTTGTGGCTACTGGTGTTGTAACTTCTTTTTCACCAAGATCTGGTTAAATTTCTTTTACAATTGTTGTAGCTGGATCCCTGGCATCAGAGTCTTGATGTGGAGTCTGTTGTAACAAGCTTCCCTTTTGAGTTGGTTTTTGGGCTAAATTGTATTCCATCCCATTTTTTGTTACCTTAACTGGGGTATCAACATGCTTTCCTGATCTCAGACTAATCACTTTCCAGTGTTCTTTCTGTGTTGATAGGTAAGCTTCCTTGAGTTATGCTGCTCATTGCTGTAGCTAATTGTCCCATTTGATTTTCAAGGTTCCTCAAGAATACAGCTTGACTCTGTAAAATTGCTTCATTCTTTACAATGTACTCCTTGATTAATACTTCTAATAAATGATTGGATCCTGATTGATATGCTTTGCCCTTGACTCTGTTGATGAAAACCAAGTGGTTGTGGCTGTGTGTTTCTACTTAGTCCATTCAATGCTGAAGCATTTCGATTCTGATTGCTCCATGAGAAATTTGGGTGTTGTTTCCAACCTAGGTTGTAAGTATTTGAATATGGGTTGTTCTGAGGTTGTCGATTGAAGTTACCCACATAATTTACTGAGGCTGGATTTCCAGGACAATTATCAGAGGGCAATCAGAGCATCTAGTACATATTTTCTCAAGACAATGAATGGGTTAAACCCCAAGCATTGGTTAGTGCATGCTTTTGATAAGTTTATAAAGTGTGATCACACAACAAACAACATGAGAGAGAGTTGGAATGCATGGCTTGGTGAAATGAGGAAAGCACCAATAATAACTTTATTGTAGCATGTTAGGAAGCCAATGATGAAAGCAATAATTCAAAGGCAACAAACTTGTTTGAAATAGCCAAGTGATGTTCCTGCCTTTATTAATAAGAAGATGAACAACATGCTCAAGGTTAGTAGGATTACTTTATCACCAACAATTGATGCCTTATATGAAGTTGAAACAAGCCAGAGTCTTATATTATCAACCTCGACGAGCATACATGTAAGAGTGGGCTGTGGCAGATCAGTGGCTTACCTTGTAAGCATGCAATGCCTTGTATAACTCATATTAAGGGTACTTAAGAGAAGTATGTTGTTCTTTATTTCCTAAAAAATGCATATTTGAGATGTTGTTATGGTATTATTCATCTATTGCCTAATAAAATCTAAATGGCCAAATTTAAGTTGATGAAATATTACCCCAATTGTTTAAAAACCACTAGGTAAGCCCAAGATATGTAGGAGAAAGAAGGCTAATGAACCATCAGCACATAGAATAAGGTTTGCAGTATGTTGTTCATACTGTCAATGTATTGGTCACAATATAAAGGGCTGCCTGTTGATTCAACCAATACACATTAAAAACCAAGCATATATTGGTCACTTTGAGTTTGCTTACGATTTTTAAAACTTTTTGTAGTTATTATTAAGGTTAACTTCAAATTGCCCCAACCTAGAGTTACTACAAATGAGGGTAAATTGAAGATTTCACATTTATGGGGTTTAAATTAAAGTTTTGTCACTCAAGGCCGTGAGTAATACGAATTTAACCATATTGAAAGGATTGAGTATACTTACTTACAAAATTTACTTCTCTGTGTTGAACATAAGCATTGTAAGAACTTGACAGCAGCCTCAAGCTCAGGAGCATCATTTGTAAGAGTGAATGTTGCTGGAAACTCAACACCTAGTGGATCTGTATCAAGTATGTGATATTTGATAAATGATAATAAAGTTAAAAAGCTTTAAACTGAAACAAAGCTTTATTTACATAAATTAAACATGTTAATGATGGATGATGAATTATGATGTAGTGTTGAGCCATCACCTAATACTTCAACCCCTGTCCTTTTGCAATCAACAAGGGGCATTAAGCATATACTTCATACAAAGTACCAGCATGAATAAGATATACAGTTGCCTAATGATTGAATCTGATTTTGCAGCAAGCTTATTAATTCTCATCTCCAGCATCTTTCTGGCTTTAATTCACCTATCATCATGACCATCTAAACCATTATGCAACTTCTCAATCCTCTTATAACTACTTCATACTCACACATACTTGGTTCTTACCATCTGAAGAAATTATAGCCTTTATTGTCGCATTTATAAATAGCTTCTTAGGATTTGCAGCAAACATCGACATGTATATAGATGCACATTTACTTGTAATCTCTTCATGTTTTGTTTCTGAACTTGAGTCTTTATTTTTTTTGTTATGTAATGCTTGTGATTTTGCTTAATATAAACCTTGTTCAAATCTAAAATAATAGTCAATTTGATTTTTGAATTGGAATTGTTATAGTCATGGAAAGACAAGGATGATTTTTTTTTCAATTTTCAAAGTCAGTGGTTGAAATCACAGTGCAAATCCAAGGAAAAAAATTAATTTAATGGCATACCTTGTAATTTTTTTTCCAAAGCCCAAATAGGGAATCAAATTGAAACATTTTGACTAAACAAGTAAATATACATTTTTAATATTATAAGCCTAACATTCCAACTTTTTTTACAAAGATGTCACATTAACACCTTTGGTAATACTCAAATGTTCACACAACAACACCATTAGATAGAATATTATGTTTCTCACAAGGATAATCCTGTAATTTACTAAGTCAATGTCGGTCAATCATTTAAAGTAATGGCAATTAGGGGGTAGAGTTATGTTTTGCATCCTTGGGGTATTTTGCAGATAGTCACTCTAGTAAGGGGCACAGTGAAATTTTCCCATAATATATTGATTATTCTTACAACATTCATGAATATTCAAGTTTACTTTCGTTGATACACAACGCAAGCAAATAAATGTGCTTCATTGTATCATGGAAGTGTAATTGTTTTAACCAAAATGTATAACGCAATTGGTGGGGGCAACTAACGTCTAAAAGAAGACGACATCTATAATGTGCCTTAAAGTACACATTAATTTCTTGTACTTTACCTATTACTGCTATTTTCTTTATTCCTATAGAGTTGTAAACGCATTACTTTATGATAATAAAGTTTCACCATTATTACTATAATACTCTATATTTGTCGTTCCTTTTTTTATATACACCCAACAATCTTAAGATTTTATTATTGCAACAATGGCATTGAGTTCATCTCTGCATCAATTCACGATAGACTTTGTCAAATTAGAGTAGTTTGATGGTGGTAACTTTATTTTCTAGTAGAAAAAAATGCATTTCTTGTTGACAAGCCTTAATTTGGTCTATGTTCTCACAACACCAAGCTTGAAGGATATAGCAGAAACTAAAGCACAATAAAAGTGGGAGCACGATGACAATGTGTGCAAGGGACTCATTTCTAGTACCATGTTTGATACTTTATTTGACTAGTGCCACATCGAACCCATGGTAAAAGAAATATGAGAGTACTGAAGGCTAAGTACATGATAAAAATGCTGCAAGTAAGAAATTCTTGGCTTCTAAATTTTTTCATTTTAAAATGGTGATAATGTACACGTGGTTGAATATAATGAAATTATGCACATTCTTGGTCAGTTCAACTAGCACAACATGAAATAGATGAGTCTTATTATTTTTCAATTATTTATAAACTTACTCCCTCTTGAACAGACTACAAGAAAAGTCTTAAACACGGCAAATGGAAAATTAACCTAAAAGGCACAAACCAAAGTCTTCACATTGAAGAGAAACCCAAACTTAATAGTCTTGAGGAACAGTCTGCTATGCCCTTCAAAATTCATATTGTGGAATAGGGGAAGGAGTTTAACCATTCTACTTACCCAAGGATAACCAAAGAGAATGTTTGATTCCAAAGAGAATCAAAACAAGAAGACAAAGAAGGGTGCATGCCACCACTGTAGAAAGCTTGGCCATTTTAAAAGAGACTATCAACTTCTTAACAAACAAATGAAGGTTCGAACACAAATTTTGTGGCCATAATATCTCATATCAATGTTCTTGAAGATGATAATGCATAGTGGATAGATTCTTGAGCAACAAGCATGTGTGCAAGGTTCGTAGCCTTTTTACATCTTACAAAGCAATTGATGATGGAAGTTTTCTTTACATGTAAAATCCTTCCATTACAACATTTTAAGGAAAAGGCAATGTGCATCTAAAGTTCACTTTTAAAAACAAAAATCTTAACTCTTACTGATGTTTATCATGTACCTAAAATTAGGAAAAATCTTATGTCTGGTAGCCTTTTTAATAAGTTGGGCTTCAAACTTCTATTTAAGTCAAACAACTTTGTATTGTATAAAAGTAGTACAATAGTTTGAAAAGAATACAAGTTTGAGGCAATTTTAAAAGTCAATATTAATCAAATGAATGTTCTTTCATCTTAAGGTTGCATAATATGGCTAATTTAGAATTAATTCTTTAACATGAAAATGATATGCGTGAAAAATGTAAAATGTGGCTACAAACTAAAATAACAAGAGCTTTTTTTTCCTAAAAAAAAAAACATCTTTGTTGCATTTAATTGATGGTGATATATGTGATATATATAGTAATCCTACTAAAACAGGTAAAAATATTTTGTTACATTCGTTGAGAATTTTTCAAAATATTGCTATTTGAATTTATTACATTATAAAGATAAATTTAAGATTTATAAAAACAAAGTTGAGAATTTTTATTATATTAAAATTAAATGCCTCAAAAGTGATAAAAAGACTAATACTAATTTTTTAAATTTTGTGAATTTGTTGGCATTGTGCATGAAACTAGCACTGCATATATGCTATAACAAAATGGCGGAACTAAAAGGAAAAATAGGATACTAATTGAAATGGCTAATGCTATACTTTTTAATTATGGGTTTGGTATAGAATTTTAGGGTAAAGCACTTTTGACTACATGTCATATCTAGAATAGAGTGACTGGTGCGAAAATAAAAGTAACATCTTATTAATTATGGAAAAATAGAAAGTCTAATATTTCTTATCTAAGAGTTTAGGGTTATTGAGCCATTATAAGTCTACTTAAATCTAAGACAAAGAAATTAGGAAAAGAGACATTGAATATATTTTTGAGATATGTTAAACATAGTAAAGCTTATAGGTTTCTTATAATAGAACCTAACAGCTTTGTTGAGATTAATGTTTTAATAGAATCTGGAGATGTCATATTTCATGAAAATAGACTTTCCACTCTACCAAAAAGTGTTAACTCTCAAAAGATTGATAACTAATATAATTGCTCAAAAGTGTGATGCTAATAATGAGCAAAATTAATTGAGAGGAAGCAAAAGAATTAGGACTAAAAAATCTTTTGGACTAGAATTTAAAGTCTATTTGGCAATAGAGGCAAAAGACTCACAATCTAAATAAACCATGATCACACTTACTATAGAATCTAATCTCCTCACTTGTAAAGAGGCAATGAAGTTTCAAGACGCTGCCTTTTGAATAGGAGCCATTAATGATGAAATGAACTTTATTATAAATAATAAAACTTAGAAATTAGTTGATTTATTACCTGGCTCTAAGTTTATAGAATGTAAAGGGATCTTCAAAAAGAAGAAGAGAAAGTTGATGGAGCAGTTAAAACCTTTAAAGCAAGACTAGTAATCAAATTACACAAAAGAAGGCCTTGTTTTTTTTATACATATGCATATGTTGCAAGAATAACTACTACTAGTGTTGAGTGTTAGAAAATGCATATTTATAAAGGAGAAAACCGTCATTTTACATTTCAAGTCTTACTAACAACCCTTACTTTTATGTATTTAACCTTCTTTTGATTTAATTAATGTGTTTTATTTAATTAAGTATTTTATGTATTTTAGGGGCATTATAGTCATTTCACAATAAAGGAGAGATCAGACGGCAAAACGGACATCACTTTTGAACTCAGGACGGTTGAAAACCTTAGGAAGAGCATAAAAGGAAAAATGGCACTGTTCACATGTACGGTACTATTTATGTATACGGTACTGTCTACGTTACTGTTCGCGACACTGTTCACATAGACGGATCGATGACGTGGCATTGACCGATGATGTGGCATTGACTGATGAGGTGTCACGATCCTGTTGGACTAAAATTCTTATGTACTGTTGATGGTGACGTGGCAGCATATCAATGGACGAAAAATTTCGCGTACGGTACATGCATCACACAGGATTATTTTCAACCAAACCGCGTTACTGTTCAACCCGGTGAAACCGTGTTACTGTTCATCCACGTGGTCAAACCGCGTACTGTTGACTGATGACATGGCGCAATCCTGAGCGTCCAAATTGTTTTTAATCTAATGGCCATGATTTACTCCATGTATCTATTAAAAAGGGGGCCTCCGCCCCTAATTTGATATCTCTGAATCCATTTTTGGACTCCATTTTCTATAATTCCTTCTCTATCTTGTATTTTCTATGTATTTTAATAAATTCTCATTTTGCTCCTAGTTCAATTATGTGTGGCTAATTTTCTTTTAATCTTGGGTTGAAGGTGAAGTCTCAATATGTGTCATGGGCTTTATTTGGTAAATTTATTTTCTATTCCCCTCTAGTTTTTGTGGATGTTTTGACTTCTCGTCGACAAATAATACTAATCTTGTCTAGTACCGCCTTGGTTTCACCGGCCCCTTAGTTAAGGTTATTATTATCTGGCACGATAAGCCCTTAGCACCATATTAATTAGAGCGTAGTTCATGAGGTGTGAATTCTCCCCTCATGATTTAATTGGCATTAATAATGAATATTTAGTCCATGATGCATGTTGATACGGATCCAGATACCCAAGTACGTCATTTCAATAGAATTCTCTCCAATTTATTCGCGCCATTTCAATTCCAATTTTAGAATTTATTATTGCCATTTAATTTAAGTTTAGCATATTCCAAATCATTTCCACCATAAATCCAACCACCCATTTACAAAATTAATTCTATACACAATTAAAATCCACTTCCTCGTGGAATCGACACTCGTCACCATTAGTCTATTCTACAATAGATTCGTGCGCTTGCGAGTACATTAAAATTTGCACAACAAGTTTTTGGCGCCGTTGCCGGGGAGGTAAGTAATTTTAATTCCTAAAATTAATTTTTGTGAATAATTTCTTTTAATTGTTTCTTGTAATTTTTTTTATTAAAAAAGAAAAAAAAAGTGAATTTACATTTAAAGGTTAGTATTTCTTTTCTTTTTCTCTTCTTTAAATTTCTGTAATTTAATTTTCAAGTTTTTTTTTCTTTTTTGTAATTTTTGTTTATCTTACTAATTCTTTTTAGTTAATTTATTTCACGTATTTTTTTTGTGTATTTTTATAGTAAGGTTTGTAACAGCGCAATAAGGTTAGTACTGTAATTTCTCCTTCTTGTTTATTTTTATTTGTTTTGTTCCATTTATTTTGTGTTCCTTGCATGTATGGTCATAGGTCATTAGTACTTAATCTTTAACCTATAGACCTTGAACTAGAAAAAATACTTCGCACACACAAACACGTTAAAAATAAAATGGATTTACAAGCACCATAGGAGAGGCCATTTAAGGACTATTTTAGTCCCTTAGCTAATTTGAGCACATCATGCATAAGATACCCAAATGTAGCTGTTAGGAGTTTTGAATTAAAACCTAGTGTGCTAAATTGTCTCCCAACATTCTATGGCCTAGAAAATGAGGACCCATATAATCATTTGAATGATTTTCATGCCATTGTCAAACATTTAAATATGAGAATTTTTCAGATGATGATGTTAAACTCAGACTATTCCCATTTTCTTTAAAGGATAGTGCTCGTTCATGGCTTAATACACTGTCTGCTAATAGCATTACATCATGGGAACAAATGGTAACTAAATTTTTGAATAAATATTTTCCAGTGCATAAAACCAATACTATTCGCAGGGAAATCTCGGAGTTTACTCAGAGAGAGGATGAGCAGTTTTTCGAAACATGGGAGCGATTTAATGGACTACTCTTTAAGTGTCCACATCATGGGTATGAGAAATGGCACCAATACCAATACTTTTTGGAGGGATTATTGCCGAACGTGCAAGAATGGCTAATGGCAACAAGTGGAGGAGAGCTAATGTCAAAAAGTGCATCAGAGATTTGGGAATTCTTCCACCGACAAGCGGATAATTCCCAACAACGGAGTCGATCACTCAGGAATACTAGAAGAATTAAGGGAGTAAATGAGATTCAAATTGGTGAGTCAACTTCGAGAATCAAAGAAGTCAAGGAGATGATTGAAGGTCTCTCTTGACAAATAGTATCGTTATCGACTGCTAAATCAACAGAGGCACATGATCCTGACTCATATTCAGATCAAGTCAATGCCATATGTGTAATAAGAAAGCCATCAAATTACAACCTATACTCCAACACATATAACCCTGGATGGAGAGACCACCCCAATTTTTCATGGTCTCAAGGATTCCAACAGAATGGACCAGCAGCTCCAGCTCCACCAATGTAACCAATTCCTTCAGTCCCTCAAGCCTCTCAGCCACCATTCAGACCATACAATCAGAACCAGAACTACTCTCAACCCAGACCATAGGAGGATTCATTCCATAATCTCAAGAATGTTACTCACTCCATGATTGAGCAATAGAACACCACCATTGATGGATTACGAAATGAGTTGAAAGCAGGGTTCAACTCACAAGCCCAATCAGTTTCAAGCCTCGAGAAGATGGTAGGACAACTTGCTTCTTCAGTTCAGACCTTGGCAATGACCATTGAGAAAGGTAAATTTCCAAGTCAACCAGTACCTAATCCTAAAGGAGTGCATGAAGCAAGTACCAGTTCACCATAGCAGCATGGAGAGGTCAAAGCAGTCATGACCTTACGAAAAGGAAAAGAAGTCGACAACAAAGTGGAGATGCTGGTGACAAAAGAAAATCAAATTGTACCTGTGAATGTTGAGGACTCATCACTAGAGGAAAAAGAAGAAACCAACCCACGAGAATATATTCCCAAAACTCAATTTCCTCAGAGGTTAGCTAAAGGTAAGAAGGGAAAATCCACAGGTGAGATTCTTAAAATCTTCAAATAGGTAAGTGTTAACATCCCTTTACTTGATACTATAAAGCAAGTTCCATCTTATGCCAAGTTTCTTAAAGACCTTTGTACTAAAAAGAGAAATATTCATGTTCAAAAGAAGGCATTTTTAACAGAAAACGTTAGTTCTATACTCCAATATAAAATTCCTTTAAAATACAAAGACCCAAGCTCCCCCACTATCTCATGTAGCATAGGGAACCACACAATTAAGAATGCTTTGTTGGATTTAGGAGCTAGTGTAAATTTGTTGCCTTATTCAGTATTTGTGAAACTTGGATTGAGAGAATTACACCCAACTCCAGTGGTGTTACAATTTGCAGATCGGTCCACGAAAATACCTTGTGGTATTGTGGAGGACGTGCTTATTCAGGTAGACAAGTTTTATTTTCCTGTTGATTTCATTGTAATTGACACTCAACCAATACAGGATTGAAGGAAGCATATCCCTATTATCCTAGGCCGACCTTTCTTGGCAACTGCGGATGCTCACATTCAATGCAGGACTGGAAATATGCAGTTGTCCTTCGGCAACATGACTATGGAGCTGAACATCTTCAACATTGCCAAATAACCTCACAATGCAGATGATGGAATTGTTGATGTTGATTTAATTGAAGCATTAGTTGATGACACTTTCGTTTCAAACCTTAGTAATGACCATTCACAAACATGCTTAACTCACTTTGGTTTTGATTTTGATATTGACAGATCAGTTGATGAGGTCAATGCCCTACTTGACTCTGCACCATCCATGGACACTAATAAATGGAAGTCAAGAGTTGAACAACTAGCACCATTAGAGAAGAAACTCATCCCATCATCAGAATCACCACCGAAACTTGAGCTCAAACCATTGCCCAACACTTTGGAATATGCATTTTTGGGGGAAGAAAGTACTCTACCGGTAATCATTTCATCATCCTTAACCGACAAACAAAAAGGTAAGTTGTTGGATGTTTTAAAAGAGCACAAAGGAGCATTAGGATGGACCATATCAGACATCAAAGATATAAACCCAATAAACTGCATGCATTACATTCACTTTGATGAAAATGCTAAATCTACTAGGGAAATGTAGCGTCGGTTAAATCTTAATATGAAAGAAGTTGTTAGAACTGAAGTCCTTAAACTATTAGATGCATGTATCATTTACCCAATTTCTGATAGTTCATGGGTCAGTCCTGTACAAGTTGTCCCTAAAAAGTCAGGAGTCACAGTAGTTACCAATGCTGATAATGAATTGATACCAACTAGAGTAACTACAGGAAGACGTGTTTGCATTGATTATAGAAAGTTGAATTTTGTCACACATAAAGACCATTTTCCTTTACCATTTATTGATCAAATGCTTGATAGATTAGCAGACCATGAATTTTATTGTTTTCTAGATGGCTATTCAAGATACAATCAGATTCACATAGCACCAAAAGATCAAGAGAAAACCACTTTCACTTGCCCTTTTGGCACTTTTGCATATAGAAGAATGTCATTTGGATTATGTAATGCACCTGCTACATTTTAACGATGCATGTTAAACATTTTTTCTGATATGGTTGAACGATTCCTTGAAGTCTTTATGGATGACTTTTCTGTCTTCGGTGATTCATTTGATCAATGTCTACATCATCTAACACTAGTTCTGTAGAGATGTATCGAGAAGAATTTAGTCTTAAATTGGGAGAAGTGCCATTTTATGGTAAAACAAGGTATTGTTCTTGGTCACATCATTTCAAGCAAAGGTATTGAGGTTGACAAAGCCAATGTGGATCTCATTTCTAATCTTCCTCTACCCAAAACAGTCAGAGAAGTAAGATCTTTCCTTGGGCATGCTAGTTTCTATAGATGCTTCATTAAAGATTTTAGCAAAGTTTCTAGACCCTTATGCAATTTACTTGCTAAGGATGTACCTTTTATCTTTGATGATTCATGTCTTGTGTCATTTGAAAAATTAAAGCAGTTGTTGACATCATCACCCATCATTCAGCCCCCAAATTGGAGCTTACCATTTGAGCTCATGTGTGATGCATCTGATTATGCAGTAGGAGCAGTAGTAGGACAAAGAGTTGATCGAATTCCCCATGTTATTTACCATGCTAGTATGACATTGAATGATGCACAATTGAACTATTCAACTACTGAAAAAGAAATGCTAGCAGTAGTATTTGCATTAGAAAAATTTCGATATTATCTCATTGGTTATAAAATAATTATATTCACAGATCATGCTGCTCTTAAATATCTTCTCACAAAGAAAGATGCAAAAGTTAGACTAATTCGTTGGGTGTTACTTTTGCAGGAGTTCGACTTGGAATTCAAAGATAAGAAAGGCATAGAAAATGTTGTGGCGGACCATCTCTCTCGTCTCCATTTTGACACAATTACAGAGCCATTAATATTGAATGAGTCATTTTCAGATGAACAATTAATGAGTGTGGAAGTATTACCTTGGTATGCTGATATAGTTAATTATCTTGTTACAGGTCAACTTCCAGAGCATTGGACCAAGCAAGACAAGGCTAAATTCTTTGCAGAAATAAAGAATTTCTTTTGGGATGACCCGTATTTGTTCAAGTATTGTGCATACCAAATTGTTAGACGATGTGTCCCAGAAAATGAAATTTAGAATATCCTTTCATTCTGCCATGAACAATCTTGCGGAGGTCATTTTAGTGCTAAGAAAACAGCACCTAAAGTTTTACAATGTGGTTTTTATTGGCCAACTATATTTCGAGATGCTTACACTTTCTGTTCTTTATGTGATAGGTGTCAACGAATGGGGAGCATTACACGAAGGAACATAATGCTGCTAAATCTAATTTTAGTGGTTGAGATTTTTTACGTATGGGGTATCGACTTCATGGGACCCTTTCCCCCTTCTTTTGGCCATCAATATATATTGGTTGCTGTTGACTACATATCAAAATGGGTAGAAGCAATTCCATGTAGAACCAATGATCACAAGGTGGTGATAGGATTTTTGAAAAGCAACATTGTTTCGCACTTTGGATTCCCTCGAGCAATAATCAGTGATGATGGTGCCCACTTTTGTAACAAAGCATTCAAAACTCTTTTGACAAAGTATTCAATCACACACAAAGTGGCGACTCCGTATCATCCGTAAACTAGTGGCCAAGTTGAGATATCCAATCGAGAAATAAAGCATATATTAGAAAAGACGGTGAGGCCAGACAGGAAAGATTGGTCATTAAGACTTGATGATGCATTATGGGCATATACAACGGCCTTCAAGACCCCGATTGCGATGTCACCCTACAGGCTAGTGTATGGAAAAGCTTGCCACCTACCTGTGGAACTCGAGCATCGTGCGTATTGGGCTATCAAGAAATTCAACTTTGACATGCAGCAAGCCAGTTCAGAAAGAAGATTACAACTGACAGAACTTGATGAAATTCGCAATGACGCATACGAAAATGCCAAGATTTACAAGCAACGGATGAAAGTCTTCCACGACAAGCAAATTATGAGAAAATCTTTCACTCCAGGTCAGAAAGTGCTTTTGTTCAATTCTCGCTTGCACCTATTCCCAGGTAAGTTACGCTCTCGATGGTCTGGTCCATATATTGTTCATACTATTTTTCCACATGGGGCAATTGAAATTAAGGACCCAAAGAATGATGTCACGTTTAAAGTTAATGGTCAAAGATTAAAGCCATATCTAGAGTACCAAAGATACTGAAATAAATTTAAGTGACCCACCAGATTTGAATTGATTTTTTTTCTTTCTTTTTGGTGATTTTATTTTTTTTTCTTTCTTTCTTTATATTATTCTTTTGCTAATTGAATTGCATAAGTGTGTTTGTTTAACTATTAAGTTTTCTCTTATCATTTTTAATCATGAGTACTTTACTTAGACTGTTCCTCCTGAACATTCTTAAACCACTTCAACATGTCAAAACTCATCTCAAAAGGCAGATTCAATTTTGTAAAACACAACTCATTTGGGCTCTACAACCACCAGAGTTAGTAGCATATGTTGAGAATCTAGAAAGCCACCTCAGAGACATTGAGAGAAGTGTTTACGACATCCAGTTGGAGCTTGAGGTAAATTTAATAAGACGACGATTTTAATTTTCTTTGTGTGTTTTAATTTATTTTTCTATTTGTGTGATTTAGTTTGTTACCCCGGTGAAGTGGCGGATAACGGTACTCCGCGACAATCAAGTCGGTTACTTCAGTTTCCCATAATAACTGATATTCTGAGGCGAAAGTATAGACATAAACAAAATTCTAGCAAAGCTTCACAAGCGATTCCCTTAACTTCCTCATAATGCCCTCCTTACGATCTATAAAGTTCGGTCCGAACGCATGCGATTACTCATGAGGAATAACATACTTGCTGACATCCGTTGGTTAATCGAGGTGAAAGTATGATTGGCAGGTGAGTTACCTCCAAAATTTATTGCATTCATGCCTTGTTGTGGTAAAGGAAATTATGCAAGAAAACGACGAGCTCGAAGGATTTCTGTTGCTTTTCATAAGTGTACAAGAATGAGTTGCGATAAAAACCCATGTTCTTTAGGAACGGTGTCTGATAACAGGGAAGATAAGATTCAATTCATTAGGGATGGCTTGAATAAGGAGTCATTGGGTGACATTCTTTTGTCTCTTGAAACGCATCCCAGTGGATATGTGCAAGGAGCGATTCTCCAGTTATGGCCATTATTCAAGAAAGAGCATACACGATATAGTCTCGGGAATCTGACTATAAACGACCCTGTTTGCCAGTTTATAAGAAAACTGGATAGGAAGCCTATCCTCAACCTATAGAGGGCGTTCAAGCCGTTTCTGGACGTAAAACCAGAGGAAGATATGAGCCACAGTCGCAACTACCTGTAAATATCCTTTTACTTTACTGTTATTTTATTTCACTGTTATTTTATTGTTTGTATTATTGCCTTTAATAAATTTATTACTGTTTATTTTTTCCTTTTTACTGTTTCCTTTTTAACTCGCGAGCTATGTGCTTCACGCATTATTTGACACTAACATGTTACCTCATTCACAGCTGTGACACACTGTTACTAAGATTCTTAAATGTGATTTCTTTTTTGTCAAGCACTCACAAATTATTTTTTTAGAAGTATTCCAATGGCAGCTACTCCCAATAGACAATTCAAGAACATTTGTGTGCTTTCTGGATTTAACTATGGCAAACATAAAGAATTCGTGGAGGCAGCCATTGATCTTGGTCGAAGCATAGCAGCGAGAAAATTACACTTGGTGTATGGAGGAGGTAACCAGGGGTTATCAAAAATGGTCTCAGAAGCAGCTTTTATCAGATGAAGTCAAGTGTTAGGCATCATCCCAAGAGTCCTAAAACCATTGGACAGTTCGTCTGACTCATCAACTGGAGAACAGTTAGTCGTCTCAGGTATGCAAGAAAGAATAACTGAAATGCTTAATCATGCTGATGCTTTTATTTTCCTTCCAGGAGATCTTGCAACACTAGAGGCTCTTATCACACTAGCATCTTGGGCCCATCTACACATTCATCATAAACCCATCAGTTTGTTAAATGTCAATAACTTTTATGATGGCTTTATCGCATTTCTTAACCATGCAATAAAAAACTATTTCATTCTCTCTAATGTGAAAAAACTTTTTATTTGTGCTCACACTGCTAATGAGCTACTTGATCTGTTACAAGCTTATAAACCGGAGCCAGACCCCTGGACCTTTGTGTTGGAGCGACCAAATAATGATGGTAACAGTAGCCACAGTAAGAAGTATAAATTAGATTTAACTCCCTGCTTGTAAATATTTTCTTCTGTGTTGCACCACCCAGGTGATGTCTTCTAAACTCAACTTCTTTTCTTTAAAATATTGAGGACAATGTTTCGTTCTGGTTGGAGGGAGGGAATAGTCGACAATTGTGGAATCTTGGTTAAGTTTTTACTGATTTTTTGTTGTAGAAACTAACTGTTGCTAACGTTTTGTGTTGAAGATGGCTGAATATGGAGTGAAGTGACTCTAGAAACGCATCTTCATCGTTTGAAAAAAAAACAAAAAATAAGAAAAAAAACAAAAAAAAATTCAGACATTTTCTTTTTTCTTTATTAAGTTTTTATATTCATTTTTCTTCTTCTTTTTAATTTCTCCTATATGAACATACATTTTCCAACTTTTGAGTCGAAAATGGCTGAATATAGAGTGTAGTGCCTCTAGAAACGCATCTTCTTAGTAAAAAAAAAATTATTTTCTTTTTCTATCATTTTAAGTATAACTTTTCTAATTAGTTTTTCTACATCATTTTCACATTTCTGCATGTATATTTTCCTTTCATGTTTAGAATAGGTTGGGGGTAGAATGTTGTTTGAAAAAAAAAAATTGTGTGATTTGCTTTAACATTGGATGACATGATAATTTCAAATTTTAGTATTTGTATTATCTTTGGTCTTAAGTGATGTTATACTATGTTTGCTACTCTACATGTTGATGTCGGAGACAAATGTGAGTTGCTTGAAGGAATGAACATATTATAATAAATACCAAGTGAGTTTTTGAGCCTATTATTTTTCTTGGAGAATAACCCTTTTGCCTATTCTTTATACAGCTTATCAGTTTATTATTTTACACATGATCTCTAAATTTCTTTGAGTTAACCCTTTAAAAAAATTATAAAATAAAAAAAAAAGAAGAAAAAGAAAAAAATATGTGTTGCTACATTGGGAGGCCCATCTAACTAGTAGATATGGATGATTATTTAGAGTTCTAAAAGACGATGGAAAGGCTATCTTTGATCCGTTTGAGCCTTTCTAGCCATCCCTTTTACTAAATATCCATAGTTAACACTTTTGAGCCTTTAAAAAAAAAAACCTTTTCTTTGTCAACTTATCATCTTGACCCACTTCGATTTGGAGTATTACTCGATGTCTTATAAGTTCCATCACCTATTTATGTTTGAGAAAAATGTAAATAATTATTTTGTTCAATGAAGTTATGTCAAATAAAAGCAAAAAAAAAAAACAAAACAAAAATTGTTGTTTCAAAAGAAAATAATAATAATAATAATAAAAGGTAAAATCCACCTTGCAACTTAAAAAAAAAAAAAATTTCTCTGGATTTTTCTCAAACATACACTTTGTTTTCCTTATTTCCCTTCTTTGTTAGCCATGTCCCTAGCCTACGTTACGTCATAATAAAAGTCCTTCTTGATTTTAGGGAACTATAGTTTGAAGTAGAAGCTAGTTATATGGGCTAAAAAGATGTAGTGATGCTTAAAAAAAAAAAAATAAATAAATAAATAAATTGGGTTGACTAACATTTTTATTTGACTTGAGATTGTATTATTTCTAAGCTGATGTCATATTTCTTTCATCTTGGTGAGAGCATGTGATATCACTTCTTTATTATTTTCTCTCTCAATTACCATTCATTGGAGTGACTATTTTTATTGGGTTTAATTTCTTTGTGAGAGTGTCACTACTTCCAGTGAGATTTTGGGGTTTGACATGTCATTCTTGAAAGTAACTATAACAATGTCTACTGGGCTAATTCATGTGGATGGTTGATGTGGGTGTGATGTTGCTTTAGACTGGAGATAATGCTTATACTTTTATTTGATTGCTATCATTAATCTGATAGAATAAATACGAGTGTTTCTAAAAAAAAAAATTATTTTGAATTTGAATTTTATTTTCGCTTTATTCGCTAGGGACTTGTAATAAGCTGGTTGGGGGATGTGTTGAGTGTTAGAAAATTCATATTTATAAAGGAGAAAACCGTCATTTTACATTTCAAGTCTTACTAACAACCCTTACTTTTATGTATTTAACCTTCTTATAATTTAATTACGTGTGTTTTATTTTAATTAAGTATTTTATGTATTTTAGGAGCATTATAATCATTTCATAATAAATGAGAGATCAGACGGCAAAACAGACATCACTTTTGAACTCAGGACGATCGAAAACCTTAGGAGGAGCATAAAAGGAAAAATGGCACTGTTCACATGTACTGTACTATTCATGTGTACATTACTGTCTACGTTACTGTTCACGACACTGTTCACATAGACGGATCGATGACATGGTATTGACCGTTGATGTGGCATTGACTGATGAGATGTCAAGATCCTGTTGGACTAAAATTCTTATGTACTGTTGATAGTGAAGTGGCAGCATATCAGTGGACGAAAAATCTCGCGTACGGTACATGCATCACAAAGGATTATTTTCAACCAAACCGCGTTACTGTTCAACCCGGGTCAAACCGTGTTACTATTCATCCACGTGGTCAAACCGCGTATTGTTGACTGATGACGTGGCGCAATCCTGAGCGTCCAAACTGTTTTTAATCCGATGGCCATGATATATTCCATGTATCTATAAAAATGGGGCCTCCCCACCTAATTTGATATCTCTGAATCCATTTTTGGACTCCATTTTCTGTAATTCCTTCTCCATCTTGTATTTTCTATGTATTTTAATAAATTCCCATTTTGCCCCTAGTTCAATTATGTGTGGCTAATTTTCTTTCAATCTTTGGTTGAAGAAGAAGTCTCAACATGTGTCATAGGCTTTATTTGGTAAATTTATTTTCTATTCCCCTCCAGTTTTTGTGGATGTTTTGACTTCTCGTCGATAAATAATACTAATCTTGTCTAGTACGCCTTGGTTTCACGGGCCCCCTAGTACAAGGTTATTATTATTTGGCACTATAAGCCCTTAGCACCATATTGATTAGAGCGTGGTTCATGAGTTGTGGATTCCCCCCTCATGATTTAATTGGCATTAATAATGAATATTTAGCCCATGATGCATGTTGATACGGATCCAGATACCCAAGTACGTCATTTCAATAGAATTCTCTCCAATTTATTCTCGCCATTTCAATTCCAATTTTAGAATTTATTCTTGCCATTTTAATTTAAGTTTTAGCATATTCCAAATCATTTCCACCATAAATCCAACCACCCATTTACAAAATTAATTCTATACACAATTAAAATCTACCTCCTCGTGGGATCGACACTCGTCACCATTAGTCTATTCTACAATAGATTCGTGCGCTTGCGAGTACATTAAAATTTGCACAACACCCATCATGTTAAGCTGCCACCGCCAGAACAACGGCAAGCACCACAAAAACCCCGATATGACTATTTTCATCCTTTGAATAAATCTCCAGAACACATTTTTAACCATATTAGGGATACATGGATGCTTCACCCACCTAAGCCAATTCAAAAATATCCCAATATGAAGCATAGTTTGAAATATTGTGAGTTTTATAAAAATTTCAGCCATAACATTGCTGAATGTTTTCACTTATGGGAAGAAATTGAGTCCTTGATCTTGAATGGTACCTCAAGGAGTTTGTGGCCGATATGTATGAGGTGAGGAAGTTCTCCGAACAAAATAAGGGTAAATAAGTTGCTAACCCCAGTCCCAAGGTTGAAGTACCCCAGGGATCTAAGAAAGACGTTTATGTTCAAATGATAGCAGAAGGTCCTACTCTCACGAGGGAATCTAGACGGGTCATCAAACATTATAGCAAGTCACCAATCTTTGATCGCCCTAGAAAAGAAGTCAACTTCGCTTGTCAAAATTACTTTAGGGTACCCCAGGTACCCGACCATCTTGTCCCTATTCTCTTTACAGAGAAAGATGCGGAAAGTGTCTCATACCCCCATCATGATGCTTTGGTTATAACACTAAAAGTCGCCACTGGTAAGGTAGCAAGGACTCTGGTAGACACGGGAAGTTCCATGGACATCATCTTTAAAAGCATCCTAGATCAGCTGGTAATTAAATCGCCAAGGATCACTTCATGTGACACGCCACTCATCGGTTTTGCAAGAGACATGGTTATTCCCAAGGATATTATCACTTTGCCTGTTACAATCGTAAGGTACCCCACTGGGTGGTCCATATGATCGACTTCCTTATTGTTGATCATCCCAGTGCCTATAATATTATCTTAGGAAGACCATTTTTAGCAACAACTAAAGCGGCAATCTCCATGCATTACCTCGCCATAAAGATTCCAACCGCCGGGGAAATTATCATAATCAAAGGGGATCAGCAATCGGCTTGAGGGTGTTATTCTGTCGCCTCGAAAGCGAGTTATCAAATTGCCACCAATATGTTCCTAGAGGGGTAACCTGTGAGCACAAGGCCACCTATCGGCCTATCCAAGCAGGTGTTGTGCAAATTTTGTTGAACTCGCAAGCGCACGAATCTATTATAGAATAGATTAATGGTGACGAGTGTCGATCCCACGAGAATGTGGATTTTAATTGTGTGTAGAATTAATTTTGTAAATGGGTGGTTGAATTTGTGGTGGAAGTGATATAAATTATCCTAAAATTGGAATTGAAATGGAGAGAATAAATTCTAAAATTGGAATTGAAATGGCGAGAATAAATTGAAGTGAAATCTATTGAAATGACGTACTTGGGTATCTGGTGAAATATGAATGTGCAACCCAAGAGGGGGGGTGAATTGGAAATTTAAAAATTATCCTAGTAAATCCACACAACAAGCAATCTAATGTCTTAATAAAAATTGAAAGAAATAAGTTCGTTCAATCAAAGCACAATAATTAAAGAGCAAGGGAAGAGAAAGCAAACTCAAGGATTTTTTACGTGGTTCGGCAATCCCCGCTTACGTCTACGCCTCCAAGCACACCGGGCTTGAGGATTTCACTATCCAAGCCTTTCCAAGGCTTCAACCGATTACAATTGACTTCGAGGTGTCAATAAACCTTTACAACAAAGAGATTATCTCCCAATCTCTTCACTCAAGTGTCTCACACACTCAAACTCTTACAAATGAATTGAAGAAATGAAAGTTACAATGAAACTCACTCAATGAGTAGATATTCAAGGATGAAGAACAATGAATGATTCAATGTTTTGTGTTTTGCAAGTTGAAGGCTCAAGATATCATGTGTGCTTTTTGTTTTTGCTTGTTGGAGAGCTTCAAAATGAGTTGGATTTGAGTTCTTATAGTTTGAGCTCGAAAACTAGCCGTTACTCACATTCTGGGCATATCCGGCTTGCCGTTTAGCTATCCGGTAAGCCGTTTACATGTTACCGTTAAGGTAGAATTTTGAATTTCAAACTATCCGACTTGCCGCTTATGAATCTGGTAAGCCGTTTATACTCCAGAAGCTCACTGGTCGATATCCGGTCTGCCGTTTAAGCTATTCGGTAAGCCACTTTCGATTTGGAAACATTCTGCCCTGTAATCGGCTTGCCGGTTATCAGTATCCGGTAAGTCGCTTGCTACAGTAACTGGTACAGTGAACTATTTTCCAAAATTTATAGTTTGACCCCAAAACTTTATAAAACTCTAGTATGACCCAAAATGTTATGAAAGTTTACAAAAAGGTCCAATTTCATAATTTTAGAATAATGCTTTGTCAATCCCATAACTTTATGAAATTATGATTTCGCCCAAACTTTGTGAAATTATAGAATGACCCAAAAATATTTAAATAGTTTCAAATAAGTCCAAATCCGAAATTTTAAAAACATTATCAAAGCTTTTAAAATACTTTCATTTTAGTTCAAAATACTTTATTTCCATAACATCATTTTCTTATTATAAAAGCACAATTCATAAATCTTTACTTAATAAATACATGTGGTTTGTTATCATCAAAATCAATATTTATAGCCATATAGGCTAACAATCTCCCCCTTTTTGATGATGACAAAGCACATTAAAAATTTAATCTAGTTATGAAAAGCTCCCCCTTAATCAATGCAAGTTAAAAAATGATTTGAAAATTATTTAACAAAACTCCCCTTGCATACATGCATACTCCCCCTAGATACATGCATGTTTTCATAGCACATATTAAATCATTCTCCCCCTTCATCATAAAAAATAATAAGAGCTCCCCCTATCAATCATCAAAATCGTAACATAAGCGCATTAGTGAAAAAAAAAAAAATCCATAAGTATAAGAAAATCCATATAATTCATAATGATCAATCAAAACAAATCCATAAAATCCAACATAAATAGTCACAACAAATCCATATGATCCGAAAAATAAATACATAAACCGAAAAGCATAATAACCATCCATAGAGTCGAAAATAAAAGAACACACAATGCAGTAAATGAAATGTAGATGTGTCCAAGTACAAGCATAAAATACTACTCAGGTGATGAGGATGAAGGTGATGGAGGCGGAAACGGATATGAAATGCCGAAGTGCTCAAAGAGGAGGCGTTGACCATGGATAAGCTGCTGCTGAAACTGAGTATGCCGTACAGAGAGTGTCCACACTTCATCCATAAGCTGCTGAAGAGTGAAATCTAGCACACAAGCAAACACTAAACATAATGTCAGGCCTACTAGCAGTCAAGTAGAGTAAGGATCCGATCATACCTCGATATGTCTTGATATCAACTTCCTTACCTTTCTCATCTTTGTCCAGCTTGATGGTAGTACTCATAGGAGTGCTTTTCGCCGTTCCATTATCATAGCCAAATCTTTTGAGTAGATCTTTCACGTACTTGGCTTGGTTAATGAAAATTCTTTCCTCGTTTTGTTTAATTTGAAGTCCAAGGAAGTACTTCAACTCACCCATCATACTCATCTGAAACTCTTTGGTTCATACATGATGAAAAATCTTTACACAACAACTCATTAGTAGAACCAAAAATAATATCATCAACATAAATTGAACAATAAGTATGTCTTGATTCTTATGCTTAACAAAAAGAGTTGTGTCCGCTTTTCCCATTGAAAAATCGTTATCCAACAAGAAGTTTTTGAGCCTATCATACCAAGCTCTAGGTGCTTGTTTTAAACCATACAAAGTCTTGGATAACTTATACACATGATCTGGAAATTTTTCATTTTCAAAACCAGGAGGTTGTTTCACATAAACTTCCTCCATAATATATCCATTTAAGAAAGCACTCTTAACATCCATTTGATATAAAATGAAATCTTTATGACATGCATATGCTAACAACATCCTAATGGATTCTAATCTTGCTACAGGTGCAAAAGTTTCATCAAAATCAATTCCTTCTTCTTGGTTGTAACCTTGAGCCACTAATCTAGCTTTATTTCTTACAACCACACCGGATTCATCCATTTTGTTTCTAAAGACCCATTTAGTACCTATAATGGATTGATGTTTCGGATTAGGAACTAACTCCCACACATTGTTTCTCTCAAATTGATTCAACTCCTCTTGCATTGCCATAATCCAAGATTCATCATTTTCCGCATCCGTAAAGGACTTTGGTTCAATTTGAGAAATAAATGCAGCATGCTCACATGTGTTCCTAAGAGATGATCTAGTGGTAACACCTCGTGAGGGATCTCCTAAAATTACATCCTTAGGGTGAGAAGATAGATACCTCCACTCCTTGGAGAGTGTTTGAGAAGTACCTTCATTTTGCTCCACATTTGTTTCTTCATGATGTTCCTTTTGAATTCCATGTGGCGCGTCTTCTCGGTTGTTATTCGATGCTCCTTCTTGTTGTTCTTCCTCTGCATATCATCAACAACAACTTTCTCCGTAGAGGAGGGGTTAGACTCATCAAATGTAACATGCATAGATTCTTCCACAACTAAAGTTCTTTTGTTATAAACTCTATATGCTTTGCTTGAATTTGAATAACGAAGAAAAATACCAACATCAGATTTTGGATCAAATTTACCAAGATTATCTTTCGTGTTCAAAACAAAACATTTGCATCCAAAAACTTTAAAATAGTCAATGTTGGGTTTTCTATCTTTCCAAAGCTCATATGGAGTTTTATTAAGATTTGGTCTAATCAACACCCGATTTAAAACATAACAAGCGATGTTGACGGCTTCGGCCCAAAAATACTTAGGCAAAGAATTTTCATTCAACATGGTCCTAGCAATTTCTTGAATAGACCTATTCTTTCTCTCTACTACTCCATTTTTGTTGTGGAGTCCTAGGTGATGAAAATTGATGTTCAATGCCAAGGTCATTACAGAAATTTTCAAATGCATGATTTTCAAATTCTCCACCATGATCACTTCTAATACAAGTGATAGAGTAACCTTTTTCATTTTGAACCTTTTTACAGAAAATTGGAAATGCATTAATGGCATCATCCTTATTAGCTAAGAACAATACCCATGTGTATCTAGAATAATCATCCACAATTACAAATGCATAAAATTTGCCACTTAAACTAGCATATCTAGAAGGTCCAAATAAATCTATATGAAGCAATTGAAGTGGTTTTGAAGTAGAGACATGATTCTTGCTTTTGAAGGAAGTTTTGATTTGTTTTCCAAATTGGCATGCTTCACAAGTTCTATCTTTTTTAAAATTAATTTTTGGAAGACCTTTTACTATATCATTTTTCACAAATTTTGAAATCAAATCCATACTTGCATGACCTAATCTTCTATGCCACAACCAACCATCATCATGCAATGCGAAGAGGCATTTCTCATTTGTTGATGCACAATCTATATTAATGGTATAAACATTAACATACCTATTTCCTACAAACAAGACTTTCCCATCACATGCATTCTCAATAACACATTTTGATTCATCAAAGATAACTCTATATCCTTTATCACATAATTGACTAATACTAAGCAAATTGTGTTTCAAGTTTTCAACCAAACACACATTCTCAATGAGAGTAGAGGATACATTACCGACATTTCCAATTCCAATGATTTTTCCTTTTGAATTATCCCCAAATGATACATCTCCACCATTTTCGATCTTAGTAAAGCTTGAGAACCAAGAATAATTCCCTGTCATGTGTCTTGAACAACCGCTGTCCAAGTACCACTTATTCTTCTTCTTCTTTGAGCCCTGTAGAAAAAGATCTCAAGTTTTAGGTACCCAAATCTTTTTGGGTCCTTGAGAGTTAGCAATGGTTCCTTTCAGAACCCATACACATTTCACACCATAATATGCATTTCTCTTCACTGCACATCTATTTTTCATATGACCATCTTGATTGCAATAATGGCATACAGTTTTATTGTTAATAGATGTATTCTTCACAAAATAACTCTTGTAAAATTTTTGTTTCAAATTCGGTTTATAACCTACGCCACTTTTGTCAAATACACATTTTTGTGAGTTTAGCAAATTGTCCAACATCTTTTGCCCATTTTTTAATTTTAGCACAATTTCATTTTATTCATTGCTCTTCTTTCTAAGCATTTCATTCTCATTTTTCAAGTCATTCATGTATGACTCTAAGTGCTCATGTGAGGTGCTAGAATTCTCAAGTAATGCAATATTATCATGCAATGTCTTATTTTCTAATTCTAGGCATGTAATTTTTGCACTAAATAAATCATTTTCATTCTTAAGCTCTATCATCTTCTTTTTAAGACATATATTCTTTTTGCCAATCTTCATTAGCTCATCATGCAAATCCTTAAAAGCATCATGCAATTCATCATATGTAGGAAGAACACTTACCTCATCAAGTTCATCACATGATTCTTCCCCAACAGCCATGAGAGCTAAGTTTGTCATTTATTGTTGCTCATTATCGTCACTTGTTTCCTCATCGCTATCATCCCATGTGGCCACCATAGCCTTCTTTTTGAATTTGTTGAGAAGAGGGTATTCCGGTCGTATGTGTCCGGGCTTCTTGCATTCAAACAAGTGATTGGCTCCTTCTTCTCCTTATTCTTGTAGCCTCTGAACTTTCTCTGCTCATTATTCTTCTTGTAAAATTTTTTGAATCTTCTAGCCAACATAGCCAGCTCCTCATCATCCATTTCGCTTTCCTCATCACTCTCATGTTTTGAAGCCTTGAGAGCAATGTTTTTCTTATTTTCCTCATGCCATTTTTCAGCTGCCAAATCTTCTTCATATGAAATGAGAGAGCCAATTAAATCATCAATAGGTAATACATTTAAATCCTTGGCTTCCTCAATGGCAGTCCTTTTTGGTCTCCATTCCTTAAGTAGTGACCTAATGATTTTCTTGACTTTTTCGCTATTTGAAAAAGTCTTTCCTAGGGCTCCTAGAGTGTTCACTATGTCCGTGAATCTAGTATACATAGAGTACACATTTTCATTTTATTCTATTTGGAACAATTCGTATTGTCGAGTGTACCTACTTATTTTAGATTCTTTCACTTGGTTTGTGCCTTCATAGACAACCTCAAGTTTGTGCCAAATCTCATTAGCACTTTCGCAACTAGACACTCTATGAAACTCTTTCTTATCTAATGCACAAAACAAGGCATTCATGGCCTTGGAATTTAGAGAAGCTTTTCTTTTTTCGAATTCATTCCAATCCCGTGTAGGCTTTGGAAAATCTTCTCCGACTTCATTTTTAGTCAATGGCATGAAAGGACCATCATTAATGATTTCCCAAATTTCATAATTTAAGGCTTGCAAGTAAATTCTCATCCTAATTTTCCAATATGGGTAATCGTTTCCATCAAAGTAAGGTGGTCTAGTGGTGGACTATCATTCCTTAAATGTAGAATCATTTTGAGTTGCCATTGATCTTTAGCTCTAGACGGTTAAATCTAAATAAGAGCACCTCGCTCTGATACCAAATGAAATATGAATGTGCAACCCAAGAGGGGGGTGAATTGGAAATTTAAAAATTATCCTAGCAAATCCACACAACAAGCAATCTAATGTCTTAATAAAAATTGAAAGGAATAAGTTCGTTCAATCAAAGCACAATAATTAAAGAGCAAGGGAAGAGAAAGCAAACTCAAGGATTTTTTATGTGGTTCGGCAATCCCCGCCTACGTCCACGCCTCCAAGCACACCGGGCTTGAGGATTTCACTATCCAAGCCTTTCCAAGGCTTCAACCGATTACAATTGACTTCGAGGTGTCAATAAACCTTTACAACAAAAAGATTATCTCCCAATCTCTTCACTCAAGTGTCTCACACACTCAAACTCTTACAAATGAAATGAAAAATGAAAGTTACAATGAAACTCACTCAATGAGTAGATATTCAAGGATGAAGAACAATGAATGATTCAATGTTTTGTGTTTTACAAGTTGAAGGCTCAAGATATCACGTGTGCTTTTTGTTTTTGCTTGTTGGAGAGCTTCAAAATGAGTTGGATTTGAGTTCTTATAGTTTGAGCTCGAAAACTAGCCGTTAATCACATTCGGGGCATATTCGGCTTGCCGTTTAGCTATCCGGTAACCCGCTTACATGTTATCGTTAAGGCAAAATTTTGAATTTCAAACTATCCGGGTTGCCGCTTACGAATCCGGTAAGCCGTTTATACTCCAGAAGCTCACTGGTCGATATCCGGTCTGCCGTTTACGCTATCCGGTAAGCCGCTTTCGATTTGGAAACATTCTGCCCCGTAACCGGCTTGCCAGTTATCAGTATCCGGTAAGCCGCTTGCTACAGTAACTGCTACAGTGAAATATTTTCCAAAATTTATAGTTTGACCCTAAAACTTTATAAAACTATTGTATGACCCAAAACGTTATGAAAGTTTGCAAAAAGGTCCAATTTTAGAATTTTAGAATAATGCTTTGTCAATCCCATAACTTTATGAAATTATGATTTCGCCCAAACTTTATGAAATTATAGAATGGCCCAAAAATATTTAAATAGTTTCAAATAAGTCCAAATTCGAAATTTTAAAAACATTATCAAAGCTTTTAAAATACTTTCATTTTAGTCCAAAATACTTTATTTCCATAACATCATTTTCTTATTATAAAAGAACAATTCATAAATCTTTACTTAATAAATACATGTGGTTTGTTATCACCAAAATCAATATTTATTGCCATATAGGCTAACATCTGGATCTTTATCAACATACATCATGGGCTAAATAATCCTTATTAATGCCAATTAAATCATGAGGGAGAAATCCACACCTCATGAACCACGCTCTAATCAATATGGTGCTAAGGGTTTATCATGCCAAATAATAATAACCTTATACTAGGGTGCCAGTGAAACCATGGCGGTATCTAGACAAGACTATTATTATTTGTCGATGAGAAGTCAAAACAATCACAAAAACTAGAGGGGAAAACAAAATAAATTTACCAAATAAAGCCCATGACACATGTTGAGACTTCACCTTCAACCCAAGATTGAAAGAAAATTAGCTACTCATATTGAACTAGGGGCAAAATGGGAATTTATTAAAATACGTAGAAAGTACAAGATAGAGAAGGAATTACAGAAAACAAAGTTAAAAAATAGATTCAGAGATGCCAAATTAGGGGGGGAGAGGTCCTCTTTTTATAGATACATTGAGTAAACCATGGCCATCGAATTAAAAACAGTTTGGACGCTCAGGATTGCGCCATGTCATCAGTCAACAGTACGCGGTTTGACCACGTGGTTTGAACAGTGACACGGTTTGACCATGCAGTTTGAACAGTACGCAGTTTGGTTGAAAATAATATCATGTATTGCATGTATCGTACGCGCATTGTTTGGTCCACTAATATGCTACCACGTCACCATCAACAATAAATAAGAATTTTAATCCAACAGGATCATGACACCTCATCAGTCAATGCCACATCATCGGTCAATACCACGTCATTGATCCATCTATGTGAACAGTGTCGTGAACAGTAATGTAGACAACACCGTACATGTGAATAATACCGTACATGTGAACAGTGCCATTTTTCCTTTTATACTCCTCCTAAGGTTTTAAACCGTCCTGAGTTCAAAAGTGATATCCGTTTTACCGTTTGATCTCTCGTTTATTGTAAAATCACTATGATGCCCCTAAAATACATAAAATACTTAATTAAAATAAAACACACATAATTAAATTACAAGAAGGTTAAATACATAAAAGTAAGGGTTGTTAGTAAGACTTGAAATTTAAAATGACAATTTTCTCCTTTCTAAATATGCATTTTCTAACACTTAACACACCCCCCAACCAGCTTATTGCTAGTCCCTAACAAATAAAGCAAAAACAAAATTCAAATATAAAATGATGATTTTTTTTTAGAAATACTCGCGTTTATTGAATCAGATTAATGATAGTCAATCAAATAAAAGTATAAGCATTATCTCCAGTCTAAAGCAACATCACACCCACATCAACCATCTACATGAATCAGCCTAATAGACTTCGTCATAACTACTTTCAAGAATGACATGTCAAACCCCAAAATCTCACTGGAGGTAGTGACACTCTCACAAAGAAATTAAACCCAATAAAAATAGTCACTCCAATGAATGGTAATTGAGAGAGAAAATAATAAAGAAGTGATATCACATGCTCTCACCAAGATAAAAGAAATATGCCCCCAGCTTAAAAATAATATGATCTCAAGTCAAATAAAAATGCTAGTCAAACCAATTTATTTATTTATTTTTATTATGCCTTTTACCCCCAAAACGAAAATTACAATTTCACCTTAAAAATTATAAAAAATAATCAGATTAAATCTAATAATTTTCCCTTCAGTCAATAAAGAAATTAATTTCACAACCATCAAATGCAAGTTTTTTTTTAAAATATGTCGGTAATTAGAATTCTAAATTATAACAGTAGTATTAAAAATAGTCCAATCTCACAAACCATCAATTGAATTTAAGATAAGTAAAGTTTTATTATTTATTGAGTTATAACCTCTAGTAGTTAAGATTTTTTTGTACTTCATTAACGTACCAATAATGATATTCATTATTAAATCTGATTATTTTTGGCATTTTTAGGGTGAAATTATAATTTTCGTTTTGGGGGTAAAATGGTCATTTTTTTAAGTTTCCGTTAGTTTTCTTAACGGATTCCAAACGAAAGTGTAAAAGTGAAAAAAAATGTAACTTTAGGTGGATTTCAGCTAAAAAATGAAGGAGTTGTGTATTTTGGAAAAAGGTGTAAAAAATAGGTGGGACGGTGGATATTTTTCCTTATTTTTATTATGCACCACTACATCTTTTTATCGCATATAACTAACTTCTATTTCATATTATAGTTCCCTAAAATCAAGAAGAACTTTTATTACGACGTAACGTAGGCTATGGATATGGCTAACAAAGAAGGGAAATAAGGAAAACAAAGTGTATGCTTTAGAAAAATGCAGAGAATTTTTTTTTAGAAGTTGCAAGGTGGATTTCACCTATTATTGTTATTTTTATTTTTGAAACAACAATTTTTTTTTCTTTTTTTCTTATTTTTTGAAACAACAATATCTTTTTTTTTTTAGGCATAACTACACTGTACAAAATGTTTATTTACATTTTTCTCAAACATAAATAGGTGATGGAACTTGTAAGATATTGGGTAATACTCCAAATCGGAGTGGGTTAAGATGATAAGTTTGACAAATAAATTTTTTTTTTTTAAGGCTCAAAAGGGTTAACTATGGATATTTGATAAAATGGATGGTTAGAAAGGCTCAAACGAATCAAACATGGCATTTCCATCGTTTTTTAGGGCTCTAAATAATTGTTCATATCTACTAGTTAGATGGGTCTCCAAATGTAGCAACACACATTTTTTTTTATTTTACAATTTTTTTAAGGGTTAACTCAAAAGAAATCTAGAGATCGTGTATAAAATAAGAAACTGCTAAGCTGTATAAAGAATGGACAAAAGGTTTACTCTCCAAGAAAAATGATAGGCTCAAAAACTCACTTGGTACTTATTATGACATGTTCATTCCTTTAACTAACTCATATTGTCTCCGACATCAACATGTAGAGTAGCAAATATAGCGTAACATCACTTAAGACCAAAGATAATATAAATACTAAAATTTGAAATTCATCACGTCATCCAATGTTAAAACAAATCACACATTTTTTTTTAAAGAACATTCTACCCCCCAACCTATTCTAAATGCAGAAATGTGAAAATGATGCAGAAAAACTAATTAGAAAAGTTACACTTGAAATGATAGAAAAAAGAAAATGGTTTTTTTTTTTACTAAGAAGATGCGTTTCTAGAGGCACTACACTCCATATTCAGCCATTTTCGACTAAAAAAATTGAAAATGTATATTTATAAAAGAGAAATTAAAAAGAAAAAGAAAAACGAACATCAAAACATAATAAAGAAAAAGAAAATGTTTGAATTTTTTTTTTAAACGATGAAGATGTGTTTCTAGAGTCACTACACTCCATGTTTAGTCATCTTTAACACAAAAAGTTAGTAACAATTAGTTTCTACAACAAAAAATAGTAAAACCTTAACCAAGATTCCATAATTGTTGACTATTCCCTCCCCCCAACTAGAACGAAACATTGTACTCAATGTTTTAAAGGAAAGAAGTAGAGTTTAGAAGACATCACCTGGGTGGTGCAACACAGAAGAAAATATTTACGGACGGAGAGTTAAATATAATTTGTACTTCTTACTGCGGCTACTGTTACCATCATTATTTAGACGCTCCAACACAAAGGACCAGGGGTCTGGATCCGGTCTATAAGTTTGAAACAGATCAAGTAGGTCATTAGCAGTGTGAGCACAAATAAAAAATTTTTTTGCATTGGAAGGAATGAAATAGTTTTTTATTGCATGGTTAAGAATGCGATAAATCCATCATAAATGTTATTGACATTTAACAAACCGATGGGTTTCTGGTGAATGAGCCGATGGGCCCAAGATGATAGTGTGATAAGAGCCTCTAGTGTTGCAAGATCTCCTGGAAGGAAAATAAAAGCATCAGCATGATTAAGCATTTAAGTTATTCTTTCTTGTATACCTGAGACGACTAACTCTTCTCCAGTCGGTGAGTCAGAAAAACTGCCCAAAGGTTTTAGGGCTCTTGGGATGATACCTAGCACTTGACTTCCTCTAACAAAAGCAGTTTCTGAGACCAATTTTGATAGTCCTCAGTTACCTCCTCCATACACCAAGTGTAATTTTCTATCTGCTATGCTTCGACCAAGATCTATGGCTGCCTCAACGAACTCTTTATGTTTGCCATAGTTAAATCCAGAAAGCACACAAATGTTCTTGAATTGTCTATTTGGAGTAGCTACCATTGCGATACTTCTCAAAAACAATTTGTGAGTGCTTGAAAAAAAATCATATTTAAGAATCTTGGTGACAGTGGGTCACAACTGTGTATGAGGTAGCATGTCAGTGTCAAATAACGCGTAAAGCACATGCCTCGTGAGTCAAAATGGAAACAGTAAAAAGGAAAAAGCAAACAGTAATAAAATTATTAAAGACAATAATGCAAATAGTAAAATAACAGAGAAATAAAATAACAGTAAAGTAAAAGGATATTTATAGGTAGTTGCGACTGTGGCTCACATTTTCCTCTGGTTTTACGTCCAGAAACGGCTTTGAACGCCCTCTATGGGTCGAGGATAGGCTTCCGATCCAGTTTTCTTATAAAATGGCAAACATGGTCGTTTATAGTCAGATTCCCGAGACTATATCGTGCATGTTCTTTCTGAAATAATGACCATAACTGGAGAATCGCTCATTGCACATATCCACTAGGATGCGTTTCAAGAGACAAAAGGATATCATCCAATGACTTCTTATTCAAGCCATCCCTAGTGAATTGAATCTTATCTTCCCTGTTATCAGACACCATTCCTAAAGAACATGATTTTTTATCGCAACTCATTCTGGCACATTATGACAAGCAACAAAAATTCTTCGAGCTTGTCATTTTCTTGTATAATTTTCTTTACCACAACCAGGCATGAATGCAATAAATTTTGGAGGTAACGCACCTGCCAATCGTACTTTCGCCTCGATTAACCAACGGATATAAGCAGGTATGTTTTTCCTCATGAGCAATTGCATGCGTTCGGACTGAGCTTTATAGATTGTAAGGAGAGCATTCTGAGGAAGTGAAGGGAATCGCTTGTGAAGCTTCGCTAGAGTCTCATTTATGTCCATACCTTCACCTCAGAATATCAGTTATTATGGGAAACTGAAGTAACCGAATTGATTGTCACGGAGTACAGTTATCCGCCCCGTCACCGGGGTAACAAACTAAAGCATACAAACAAAAAAACAAATTAAAACACAAAAAGAAAATTAAAATCGTCCTCTTATTGAATTTACCTCAAGCTACAACTGGATGTCGTAAACACTTCTCTCAATGTCTCTGAGTTGGCTTTCTAAACCCTTAATATAGGATACTAACTCTGGTGGTTGTAAAGCCCAAATACGATGTGTTTTACAAAATTGAATCCGCCTTTTAAGATGAGATTTTACGCGTTGAAGTGGTTTAAAAATGTTTAAGAGGAACGATTTAAGTATGGTACTCATGATTAATAATGATAAAAGAAAACTTAATAGTTAAACAAACACACTTATGCATTTGTTGCTTGTAAACCTTGGCATTTTTGTATGCATCATTGCGAATTTCTTCAAGTTCTGCCCGTTGTAATCTTCTTTATGAGCTGGCTTGCTGCATGTCAAAGTTGAATTTCTTAATGGCCCAATATGCATGATGCTCGAGTTCTACAGGTAGGTGTCAAGCTTTTCCATACACTAGCTTGTAGTGTGACATCCCAATCGGGGTCTTGAAAGCCGTTCTATATGCCCATAATGCATCATCAAGTCTTAATGACCAATCTTTTCTGTCTGGCCTCACCATCTTTTCTAATATGTGCTTTATTTCTCGATTGGAGATCTCAACTTGACCACTGGTTTGCGGATGATATGGGGTCGCCACTTTGTGAGTGATTGAATACTTTGTCAAAAGAGTTTTGAATGCTTTATTACAAAAGTGGGCACCACCATCACTGATTATTGTTCGAGGGAATCCAAAACGCGAAACAATGTTGCTTTTAAAAAATCCTATCACCACCTTGTGATCATTGGTTCTACATGGAATTGCTTCGACCCATTTCGATACGTAATCAACAGCAACCAATATGTATTGATAGCCAAAAGAAGGGGGAAAGAGTCCTATGAAGTCGATACCCCATACGTAAAAAATCTCAACCACTAAAATTGGATTTAGTGGCATCATGTTCCTTCGTGTAATGCTCCCCATTCGTTGACACCTATCACATGAAGAACAGAAAGTGTAAGTGTCTCGAAATATAGTTGGCCAATAGAAACCACATTGTAAAACTTTAATTGCTGTTTTCTTAGCACTGAAATGACATCCACAAGCTTGTTCATGGCAGAATGAAAGAATATTCTGAATTTCATTTTCTAGGACACATCGTCTAACAATTTGATCTGCATAATACTTGAATAAATACAGGTCATCCAAAAAGAAATTCTTTATTTCTGCAAAGAATTTAGCCTTGTCTTGCTTGGTCCAATGCTCTGGAAGTTGACTTGTAACAAGATAATTAACTATATCAGCATACCAAGGTAATACTTCTACACTCATTAATTGTTCATCTGGAAATGACTCATTCAATGTTAATAGCTCTATAATTATGTCAAAATGGAGACGAGAGAGATGGTTTGCCACAACATTTTCTGTGCCTTTCTTACCTTTGAATTCCAAGTCAAATTCCTACAAAAGTAACACCCAACGAATTAGTCTAGCTTTTACATATTTCTTTGTGAGAAGATATTTAAGATCAGCATGATCTGTGAATACAATTATTTTACAACCAATGAGATAAGATCGAAATTTTTCCAATGCAAACACTACTGCTAGCATTTTTTTTCAGTAGTTGAATTATTCAATTGTGCATCATTCAATGTCATACTAGTATAGTAAATAACATGCGGAATTCGATCAACTCTTTGTCCTAATACTGTTCCTACTACATAATCAGATGCATCACACATGAGTTCAAATGGTAAGCTCCAATTTGGGGGTTGAATGATAGGTGATGATGTTAATAACTGCTTTAATTTTTCAAATGCCACAAGACATGAATCATCAAAGACAAAAGGTGCATCCTTAGCAAGTAGATTGCATAAGGGTCTAGAAACTTTGCTAAAATCTTTAATGAAACGTCTATAAAGACCAGCATGCCCAAGGAAAGATCTTAATTCTTTGATTGTTTTAGATGGAGGAAGATTAGAAATAAGATCCACATTGGCTTTGTCAACCTCAATACCTTTGCTTGAAATGATGTAACCGAGAACAATACATTGTTTTACCATAAAATGACACTTCTCCTAATTTAAGACTAAGTTCTTCTCGATACATCTCTGCAAAACTAGTGCTAGATGATGTAAATATTGATCAAACGAGTCACCAAAAATAGAAAAGTCATCTATAAAGACTTCAAGGAATTATTCAACCATATTAGAAAAAATGTTTAACATGCATTGTTGAAATATAGCAGGTGCATTACATAATCCAAATGGCATCCTCCTATATGAAAATGTGCCAAAAGGGCAAGTGAAAGTGATTTTCTCCTTATCTTTTGGTGCTATGGGGATATGATTGTATCCTGAGTAGCCATCTAGAAAGTAATAAAATTCATGGCCTGCTAATCTATCAAGCATTTGATCGATAAATGATAAAGGAAAATGGTCTTTACGTGTGACAGAATTCAACTTTCTATAATCAATGCATACACGCCATCTTGTAGTTACTCTAGTGGGTATCAATTCATTATCAGCATTTGTAACTACTGTGACTCCTGACTTTTTGGGGATAAATTGCACAAAACTGACCCATGAACTATCAGAAATGGGGTCAATGATACCTACATCTAATAGCTTAAGGACTTCAGTTCTAACAACTTCTTTCATGTTAGGATTTAACCGATGTTGCATTTCCATAGTAGGTTTAGCATTTTCATCAAGGTGAATGTAATGTATGCGGTCTACTGGGTTTATACCTTTTATGTCTGCTATGGTCCATCATAATGCTCCTTTATACTCTTTTAAAACATCCAACAACTTACCTTTTTGTTCGTCGTTGAGGGATGATGAGATGATTACTGGTAGATTGCTTTCTTCTCACAAAAATGCATATTCTAGAGTGTTGGGCAATGGTGCTAGTTGTTTAACTCTTAACTTCCATTTATTACTATCCATGGATGGTGCTGAGTCAAGTAGGGCGTTGACCTTATCGACCGATCTGTCAATATCAAAATCAAAACCAAAGTGGGTTAAACATGTTTGTAAATGGTCATCACTAAAGTTTGAAAGAAAAGTATTATCAACAATTTCTTCAATTAAATCCACATCAACAATTCCATCATCTGCATTGTGAGGTTGTTTGGCAATGTTAAAAATGTTTAGCTCCATAGTCATATTGCCGAAGGACAACTGCATATTTCCAGTCCTGCATTGAATGTGAGCATCTGCAGTTGCCAAGAAAGGTCGTCCTAGAATAATGGGGATGTGCTTCCTTGAATCCTGTATTGGTTGCGTGTCAATTACAATGAAATCAACAGGAAAATAAAACTTGTCTACCTGGATAAGCACGTCCTCCATAATACCTTGAGGTATTTTCATGGACCGATCTGCAAGCTGTAACACCACTGGGGATGTGCTTCCTTGAATCTGTATTGGTTGCGTGTCAATTACAATGAAATCAACAGGAAAATAAAACTTGTCTACCTGGATAAGCACGTCCTCCACAATACCTTGAGGTATTTTCATGGACCGATCTGCAAGCTGTAACACCACTGGAGTTGGGTGTAATTCTCCCAGTCCAAGTTTCATGAATACAGAGTAAGGCAACAAATTTACATTAACTCCTAAATCCAACAAAGCATTCTCAATTGTGTGGTTCCCTATACTACATGAGATAGTGGGGGAGCCTGGGTCTTTGCATTTTAAAAGAATTTTGTGTTGGAGTATAGAACTAACATTTTCTGTTAAAAATACCTTCTTTTGAACATGAATGTTTTTCTGTTAAAAATACATTCTTTTGAACATGAATGTTTCTCTTTTTAGTACAAAGGTCTTTAAGAAACTTGGCATAAGATGGAACTTGTTTAATAACATCAAATAAGGGGATGTTAACACTTACCTGTTTGAACATTTCAAGAATCTCACTTGTGGATTTTCCCTTCTTTCCCTTAGCTAACTATGAGGAAATGGAGCTTTAGGAACATATTCTCGTGGGTTGGTTTCTTCTTTCTCTTCCGATGGTGATTCCTCAACATTCACAGGTATAATTTGATTTTCTTTTGTCACCGGCATCTCCACTTTGTTGTCGACTTCTTTTCCTTTTCACAAGGTCATGACTGCTTTGGCCTCTCCATGCTGTTGTGGTGAACTAGTACTTGCTTCATGTACTCCTTTAGGATTAGACATTGGTTGACTTGGAAACTTACCTTTCTCAACAGTTATTGCCAAGGTCTGAACTAAAGAAGCAAGTTGTCCCACCATCTTCTTGAGGCTTGAAACTGATTGGGCTTGTGAGTTGAAACCTGTTCTCATCTCATTTCGTAGTCCATCAATGGTGCGATTTTGTTGCTCAATCGTAAAGTGAATAACATTCTTGAAATTTTGGAATGCATCCTCCCATGGTTTGGGTTGAGAGTAGTTTTGGTTCTGATTGTATGGTCTAAATGGTGGCTGAGAGGCTTGAGGAATTTGAGGAATTGATTGCATTAGTGGAGCTGGAGTTGCTGGTCCATTCTGTTGGAATCCTTGAGACCATGAAAAATTGGGGTGGTCTCTCCATCTAGGGTTATATGTGTTGGAGTATAGGTTGTAATTTGATGGCTTTCTCATTACACCTATGACATTGGCTTGATTTGAGTATGAGTCATGGTCATGTGGTTCTGTTGATGTAGCAGTCGTTAACGATGCTATTTGTCGAGAGAGACCTTCAACCATCTCCTTGACTTCTTTAATTCCCGAAGTTGACTCGCAATGTGAACCTCATTCACTCCTTTAATTCTTCTAGTATTCCTGAGTGATCGACTCCATTGTTGGGAATTATTCGCTTGTCGTTGGAAGAATTCTCAAATCTCTGATGCATTTTTTAACATTAGCTCTCCTCCACTTATTGCCATTAGCCATTCTTGCACATTCGGCAATAATCCCTCCAAAAAGTATTGGCATTGGTGCCATTTCTCATACCCATGATGTGGACACTTCAAGAGTAGCCCATTGAATTGCTCACATGTTTCGAAAAACTGCTCGTCCTCTCTCTGGGTAAACTCTGAGATTTCTTTACGAATAACATTGGTTTTATGCACTGGGAAATATTTATTCAGAAATTTAGTTACCATTTGTTCCCATAATGTGATGCTATTGGCAGGTAAAGTATTTAACCATAAATAAGCTCTATCCTTTAAAGAAAATAGGAATAATCTAAGTTTAACATCATCATCTGAAAAATTCTCATTCTCTCTCATAGAACTAAACACTTCGATGAAGTCGAGAATGCCTATTTGATTGCATCTAGTCTTGATCTTGTTGAAGAAAAAAAATGGTCAAAACTAAATTGAAGGTTGCAATTTACTAGCACCGTGTTTCAGATTTATATAACAAGATAGTATGCCCCAGATCATTCAAGAAAGGGGATTTAGTCCTACAAAGGGTAACTCAGAATACCCGGGTACCCTAGGATGGCTCTTTCGGAGCAAATTGGGAAGACCCATATCGCATAGACAAGCCAGTAGGATCGGGGGTGTACAAGCTACTCCACATGGATGGAACAATCGTCAAGCATCCCTAGAATGCCGCAATGCTAAGGAAGTACTACTAACATGAGGACGGTGTCTTAAACCCTACTGTTCACTTTATCTATCTCATATTTTCTTTACTATGTGTGTAATGTGGTAAAGTCATGAAAGGTACTTAGGCTACCCTACATGTGCAAGTGAAATTTTTAATTGCCTAAGTCCCAGAGAGTAGGTGTCTATACAGTTTCCTATTCTCATTGGGACAATCAGTCAGTTTTATGTAATGTTCTCCTTTCAATTACCGAATGTGATTGTGGTTAAATTTTTGCCATTAATGTGACTCCATCTTATTACGCCATGTTTTGTATGCACCTTTCAGCTATAATTGCTCCATTCCAAGATAATCTGAGGAACTTGGGGTATCTGACCCAGCTTGATTATGGAGATCTGTTCCAGGTCAAAGCCAATAAGAAAGAATACAATAAATTTAAAGAGGGAGGGTCAGAGAAGACCCGAGGTCGAGGTAAACCAATATACCTTAGCGCCATGAGACTCTGTTTAGATATGAACACGCCCACACCTCAATTCTTTTACTTGAGCCAAGTAAAGAATGGACAAATGGCAATCACAAGAGTTGAATGCCTAAAAGAAATGAGGTAGGCAAGCATGCACCTCTATTCGCATTATTTCATTAAATATTAAATAGAAGCATATGGCAAAATAAGCATGTTTTTTACCATTTCTGCGAGAAAGGGGGCCAAGAAAGTCTCCGAATAAAAAAAACAAAAAAGGGTACCTGAGGTACCCAAGGAAACTCCACAAGTCTATTTGAGATATGCCATAATCTTTATTTACATCCTAGTTACGCCAATTATGAATTTCATTTTGTATGATGATGATGATCGAATTATTAAATTATTTGAGATACGTATATCTATGGGAATCACCACACAAGCACCAAAAACACATCAGGAGGTACCTGGGGTACCTGAGGAACCTCCACAAGTCTAAACAAATTAATCACAAGTGAGGAATTCAATGGCATGCGAAATCAAGTCTATTGTAGAAGTCTAATGTGAACAAGTAGCGAGATTACCGAGGCAACCTTCTAAAAGACAACTATCCCAATACATCAAAGGGGGGATACCATACTATAAAAGGTACAAAAGCAAAGAAAGCAGGCTACTAAAACATCAAAAGATGAACTCTAAATAACAAGTAGGATCACATAGAAGGGGGAATATCCTCTCCACCGCTCCCCTCAACGGGGGCATCAACAGGAACACCCGCGGTCAAAGAGCTGCTACCCTCATGAATAGTGCTAACAGAGGGGAGATCTGCCTAAGGTACCTGGGGTACCCCAAAAAACCGTTGTGGGCTGAGAGATAGTGGAGCCTAGATTACCCTCTTGTCCACGATTGCTTTCAGGATGGCTGACTTGTCCACCCATTTCTCTACCCGAGGTACCACCAGCTCTTGGTCGACACTCCAAACCTCCATCATGATGAGAGTAAAAACATTGTCCATCATCTCCTGCTGGCGAGATAGTAGCTTGCCATGTTTAAACTCAACTTCTTCTAACTTCTTGGATATACGAGTGTTCTCTCAGGTTTGGTCGTCCAAGCATCCCTGTAAAGCCCTAACCTCATCCCCAAGCTTTTCCTCCCAAGACTGACCAAGTCTGACCTCCCCTTATAACTTCTCCACCTCCGCCTGTGTAACCGAGGTACCACTAAAGTCTTGGAGACCGTGGCTAAGGTAGAAGGTCACCTACAAAAAAAATAGTATTAATAAAAATATAGAAAAAAAGAAAAAGGAGTTAGTATGATATATAAAAAAAAAGAGAAAAAAAAGAGTTTGTGCAGATGATGGGGGTACCCCACAAAACCAGTAAAGGTAAGATACCCCAACAACACCATATAGTCATTCGTGTATCGCCCCCCGAAGAACATGAAAGACTCTCCTTAATCAAAACAACTCTGACCAACCATGTCATACTCAAAATATCACTTTCAATCTATGAAGACTGGAAATTCTTTGTCTCACCGCTCACTTTCTTCCCACCTCATAAACTAGGCATGTTCTTTTGGACCAAGTGATGTCTGTAAAAGTCCCGAGAAACAACGAATAAGAAGAAAATTCATACGATATATATATATATATATATAGGGAGAGATGAAGAAAGAAACACATACTATCTTCATTGAAGAAATTCTGAACTTGCATAACTTCATTCTCCGCTGGTATACTCCTCCCCCAAGTAGTAAAATAAGCTACGGATAAACCAATCGGCTTCTTCAACTGATAAAGCCCCCTTAGATCTTTATAAGAAATATCCTCCTCAAATACATCCAGCCACAATAACTCCAAACTCGTGAGCAATCTCCAACTGGGTAGAGATAATTGTCCAGGCGCAATTTGCATCTCACTGAACATTTTTCTAAAAAATGGTTGAAGAGGCAAATAGAGACCTAAGTAAAAAAGGTCAATATGAAGGGTTACACCATCAGAATGTGGGTGCTCAGGACGCTCACCCTTACGAGGTACCCTAAGACTGACAGAAGGAGGTATGTTATATTTAGCTCTAACCCTCTCTAAATCTCTAGGAGTAACTGGCCTACCCCCTAGTGAATAGAGCTTAAGAGATACAAAGACAGAGGAGGAGACTGGGGGAGGCTCGGGAATGCTTACAGGGGTAAGGGTTTTGGGTCTAGAATTTTTTGCATGGGTTTTCTTACGAGCTGCCCTAACTGATTGCTTCCCTTTAGTATTAGATTTACTGCAGGGATTAGTTCGGGACAATTTAGGATACAAAAAGAGGCTGAATCAGAACATGGGCCTCCTCACCTGAATCATTAACAATATTTCGACCCTTTACCCCAACTCTTTTTCTCCCCATCTTGTTTTCCTAACAACACAAGACACAAATTGTTGAAAAGAAAATCTCCACATCAAAACATGCCCCTACAACTTCAGACCTCATCCATCAAAAGCAAAACACCAACATCCACCAATTAAGTACCAATATTTTGCATGAAATCCAGAAACAATGCCACAACAATATTTTTTAAAATAAAGAAGACAAAATAGATATTAAAAAAAATTTCATACCTAGATTTTACCAAGAGTAACAAACTTCAATTGCCAAAGAAAGCAAATTTGGAGATAAAGAGACTGTAAACCAGCAAGAGAAGTCGCGGATCGCCAGAAATTGCATGAAGGATGAAGCTAGGCTGTCATGAGCATAATGAAACTCGTTAGGGATTTCAACCAAAAAATAAAAAGAGAGAGGGTTAGGATGATAGTAGAAAAAAAAGGGAGCCTGGACGATTTTTTTTAAAAAAAAAGAAAAGGGGAGCCTAGATGATTAAAAAAAAAAAGGAGCCTGGATGACAAAAAAAAGAGGGATGAAGAATGAATAAACAACATGGGGGAGGGGGAGAATCGCATGCCAAGATGAAAGACCGAAATCTCGCGATTCACCATCCGGATCTGGTGTTGGTAGCCGCTGTAGGAACCACCGGGAACTAACACTAAAAGATGCGAACGAGAGCCAACTGAAAAAAAAAGGAAGAAGAAAAACAAGAAGAAGAAGAATAAGAAAAGAGAAAACAAGAAAAAGAAGTGGAGAAGACAATGCAGGGTAGAAACGTACTGCGCGTCAAGCTGTTGAACAATGATCTTGCCGGAAGCTGCGAAACATAGCCGCGTGCCGACCAGATGAGGTCCAGTCGAGAGGGAAGGAAAAGGAGAAAGAGAAAAAAACGAAGAAAAAGAGAGTTGACCGAAAGAAGAAAGGAAAAAGAAAAAAAAAGAAAAGAAAGATTTTTACATGTGTATACGTTGATGAAGCCAAGGAAAAAGATGAGAAGCCAAAAAGGAGTAAGAAATAAAGCTAAAGAAAAGATGAAAAGCCAGGGAAAAAGAAGAAGCCACTAGGAGCAATTAAAATTTATGGGAGTTTTTTTGGGATTTTCAACATAAAGTGGTAACATAAAAGGAGTGGAACATGTTTTAATTAAACCTAACAAATCGTACTTTGTAAAGAGAGAGGTCAAATTTATTTGTAGAAGGGTGTTTTCAAATTCAAATTATGTGTCAGACAGTTATCACTTCACAAGAGAAGCTGGAGAGACGTGAAGACAACCGTGCATTTTTCCTCATTAGATCAATGTTTGTAAAAGAAAAAAAAAAGAGTAAATATCGCCACGAGTCACTTGTAGTTCCTCCAAGAGTTTCTTGTGTCTCAGTTACATTTGCCACAAAGAAATAAATTGACTTACCTCGGGTACCTTGGGTACCCAGGCCACCCTAAGTACTCCGGGCGTACCTCGAGTACACCATGTAAGGGTATAAAAAATCAATCGTAAAAATATCAAGGGATAGATGGGCCCTGAATCTGAAAAAGATCGGTTAAAGACGTGTCAAAAAATAAGGAATTGGTGAGAAAATTTCATGCTACAAAAGAGGAGACATCCGCTTGTCACGCTAGCGAATCAACTAAAAGTTTGATATTATGACAGTTAGGACCACCAGCTTTTCATACCACGCCTGCAAAATTATAATGAAATTGTAGAGGTACGCGGGACCACTCCACTACGCCTAGCACGTGGATACGCCTCAAACTTGCTCTCCACACATATTTTTGAAACGCCTAAGCCACCATACGCATAAAAATAAGAATATCCTGACATGACAGTAGAGAACGCTAATAATATAACGCTAGCTGGCACGATAACTCGGGGTATACCATATAAATAATAAGGTTTAATTTTTATCAAGTAAGTGAACACACACACTACAAAAAACTAAGGTTTCTTCAACCTCTAAACCGCCATTACCGAGAGCTTGCAAGCTCTCTGACCTGAGATAATCAAACTTTGACTTGAGCATTCGAGTGTGGTCGTCGGCCACCCACGGCTCCACCTCTGACTTCTATTTTTACTGTTTCACAAGTTTAAGATGATTTTCACTAGCCCTCCGCACCTGAAGTCAGACCCTCGCCATATCCACTGCCATCTCAATCCTCCTTCACTCCACAAAAAGCCTAATTAACCTACACGCGCTGAACAAGCGAGGCACCCCACTCCCCAAGTAAATATAAATTTATTTTTTTTGGTTTAGTTTTGTGGTTTTCTTTCATTGGCCCAAAATCCGCTGAAAACACTCCATAAAACTCGTTTCACATTCTTCATTCTATACAAACTTAGCATTTTTCCTAGTCAAACTCATCAAAGGCATTGCAAGACTAGAAAAACCATTCATAAAGCACCTCTAATACTTGGTTAAACCCAAAAAACTCCTTACCTCTATTATAATTAAAGGTCTCTTCTAATTGATGACTACTTCAACCTTGGCTGGATCAATAGAAATTCCATCTTTGGTCACAACATGCCACAAAACAACACCCAATTGAGCAAAAACTTGCACTTCTTGAATTTTTATTATACAATTTCTTCTCTCAAAGAGTTTGAAGAACTATTCTTAAATACTTGGCGTGTTTTTCTTCACTTACAGAATACACTACAATATCATCAATAAACACAATAACAAACTAGTCGAGATATAGCTAAAAAATCCTATTCATTATGTCCATAATTGCTGCTGGTGCATTAGTAAAGCAAAATCCATAACAAAAAATCCATAATTCCCATACCAAGTACAAAATGCAGTTATTAATTTTCAATTGATGGCTACTTGATCTCAAGTCAATTTTAGAAAACATCTTTGCTCCCGATGATTGATCAAAAAGGTTATTAATTCGAGGATGGGGATACTTATTCTTAATGGTGACCTGATTCAATTGCCGATAGTCAACTTATAGTCTCACGGAGCCATCTTTTTTCTTGACAAATAAAACTGGAGCACCCTATGTTGAAACGCTAGAGTGAACAAAAGCCTTATTTAATAGCTCATGTAACTGATTCTTCAATTCTTTCAACTCAATTGGCGCCATACGATACAATGCCATAGAAATAGGAGCGATACTCAGAATTAATTCAATAGCAAACTCAACCTCTCTATCTAGTGAAAATCCAGTCAAATCATCTGAAAATACATCAGGAAATTCTAAAATTGTTGGAATATCTTTGAGGCACATTTCTATTTATTTATTTATTTATTTTTTATCTAAGAACACACAGGCAAAAAATCTTTCACATCCCTTTGCCAACATTTTGTTATCTCTAACCGTACAGATAAATATTTTACTATTACAATTATGTTCCCTTAAAAAATGAAACTCTGTCCGGGAACATTAAGTCACCAACCAATCTATCGCCAAAATGACATCAAAATCATTTATTTCTAAAGGTAAAACGTCCACAATAAATTTTCTATCATTTAGGTCAATCTCACAACCTTTGTAAATATAACTTATTGCCATGCAATCACCAGTAGAGGTGGCAATAGATATATCACAGACTAATGGCTCAGCAGGCTTACAACATAACAAGCAAAAATACGAGACACTGTTATATTCTAAGTTATATGGTAAGCAATAAAGAAATAAGGAAAATATACAGTTGTTCGAGAGAACCGTTCTCTCCAGAAAAGAAACATTAATTCAGTGAATAACCTCCTTCTTCATTCACTTTTTTAGTTTAAATAAAACACAAATTACATGACAACATAACTTACAATAGTTGAATAAAACTGTTAGAAGATAATATTTAAAATACAAATAACTTCCATCACAACTCACTAACATGATTCACTGACTCAACTAATAAAACTCAACACTAATGGAACGCCTAGTCAATTCTCACGTAACTAACATGCATAAATAAATTAAGTGGCAGCCAACTCACACGTAAATTACATACATAAATAAACTAAGCTCACATCAGACATAAAAGAGTATGTGGCACTAGGATTAAACAATGTTCTAGCATCTTTAGAGAATAAATTTAAAGTACATGTCACCACATCATTCGACACTTGTGCATCTTGCTCAATCAAAGCAAAATCACGTCCTTGAATCTTTTGTTTCTTTTTCTGGGCATCGCCTGCTTCCTTGTTCGCAGTATCCTTTCTTATCTTTGGGCAATCTTTAATTGTATGTCCCAGCTGTCCGTACTCGAAACAAGCTCCTGTTTTCCAAAAGCAAACTTCAGAATTGATCCTACCACAATGCTTACATGGAGGAATAGTCAAACTACTGCTATCACCCTTTAATATTTGATGCCCATCTTTATTATTATTCACTTTTTTCTCTCCTGCCCCTTTCTTTTTGTTTAATTACTCTCATAACCTTTGTGATTCAAGTATGTTTCTCTTTACAATAGTAGCACGATTAACCAGATCTGTATACGACGTCAGCCTGAGAATTTTTAGCTGATTCTTAATGTTTTGTTGTAGTCCTTGAAAATGCCTGCATCTGCTTGCCTCATTAGCAACCAACGTTGGTGCAAATCGAGACAAAGCAATAAATTCCTGTTTATACTTGGTAATAGATGTATTTCCTTGTTCCAAACTCAAAAATTCAGACTCTTTTTTGTCCCAAACACGTACACGAAAATAATTCTCCAAAAATGCCCTCTCAAAATTTTCTCACGTTATCGGCGCTTCTGCTATTTCAGCCCTCAATAAACGAGCTTTAGCATCCCACCAAAGATCAACTTCTCCTTGCATCACAAATGAAACAAAAATCACCCCTTGATCATCATTACACCCTATTGCAACAAATATTTTCTCCATTTGTTTCAACCATGCTTAAGTTGCTATAGGGCCTGTAGTACCCTTGAATACCGATGCTTCTAACCTCTTAAACCGCTCTAAAATGACCACATTTCCATCATCGCCTTGATGATTTTGTCCTTGCCTTTGCTCTCCACGTCTAGGTACAACATCACCATGGGTTAATTCCTCAATTAATTTATTTTTCTGTTCACAAAATCTCACCATCAAAGCCATCGAAGGGTTAGCCTCCTCAATAATCCTACGTATGGTTGGGTCACTATCATTGCTAGCACCAGGTGTTGTCCTTAAACCTGAGGCATCGGTTCTAGCTGGTACTCTACGTGACATTCTCCTATATGACAGATTTTGATATAATTAAGAAAAGAAAAGAAAATAATAATAATAATAATAATAATAATAATAATAATAATGATTATGATGATGATGATGATAATGATAATATAACAATAATAATAAAAAGACTAATAACAATAATAAATAAAAAAATTCAATTATAGATACATCGCGAACAATTACGTACACTACTATATAAATAAATCAACTCTTACTAACTTGATCCAAACTAATTTGTTAGGAGTCTACAGAATTCTAAACCTAGAGCCAACATCAATTGAAACATCCCATACTAATATTGAGTAGCTCTTGATCTAAATTTTCTCATTAATGTCTTCTTGAAAATTTAATAAAGCCTAGAAGTCCCTTAACCACAAAATTAATTTCGCAGCGGAAGAAAAAGTAACCTTAGAGAATTTTCTGGACATAAAACAAATAAACTAACACAAGAGTTTATCTGCATCGATGCACAACTTTCAACTTATTAACCAACACGAGTTTATCTCTATTGATACTCAACATTTGACGATTAACTAACACAGGAGTTCATCTCCACTAAGACACATCCTTTTTTTGTTTTTTTACAAATTACCAAAGACAAAAGTTTTCAAACACTACATAAGAAACTAAAGTAGAGATCCACATCAAACTTTTACAGTTTAGCTTTTACTCGCTTTTGTCTAAAAAATGAAATTGGCAAGGGGTGAACTGCCACACTCGATAAGTAGAAACATGTATAATAAACATAATGGTATCTTTGCTCAATATTTTCAAACATTCAGTTTAACATTAAACACATGAACCTTTGTATAGAAGCTTTGGTGAACACTATTTTGTTTAAAATAAATTCATACCGAACAATTCAAGCTAAATTCAAATTCAGAAATACTTATTATATCTATACACATTAGAAAACACATATCTTGTCAAATCAAATCAAAATATACATATACATATACATATATATATATATATATATATATATATATATATATATATACACACACTAGAATTTTATTTAAAATTCTTGTTTGTGTGGTGAATTTCTTACTGGTAGTAAGTCTCGCCATAGGATAAGGTTTTCCGCATAGGGCTGTAAATCCATACCTGTAGTCATATTGACAGGACCTAGAATACTGCATAGGTTTTTACCCATGAATTCTCTGCTTGGTAGAGCATCGTCCTTTTCTAGCTCTTCTTCTGGAAGGACTAGTGATACAAAGAATGTTGTGAATTCGGAAGAATTTATAATCGAAGATTTTAATAAAGCAATTGATAATTGGGAATTACCAAAGGTAAATAAAGAAATGATTTATAAAACAAAAAGCTTGATTTTTTAAAGAATGATTATGTTATAAAGACTCAAGAACGTGATATAACTCTTTCAAATCCTTTTGAAACAATTCATTTGTTTTCAGAAAAATCTTTAAAGAAATTAAAAGAAAAGAATTTCAATTATATCCACATTGGTTTAATTCAAGTAGGAATACAACCATTGACTAAAGAAGGCCTTGACACTTCTATCTTAGCTGTCCTTAGAGATGGTCGATTCATCTCTTTTGATGATTCTTTGCTAAGTAGCATAGAATCCAGTCTGTGTAAAGGTCCAATTTCTTTTGATTGTTATCCAAACATTACGAATTCTCTTAAAGACAAGAATATTTTAAAAAGTATGATTTTACAAATTAAAACTCACAATTACAACATGATTGAGGGATCTGTCCCAGTTGCATTAATTTTTAAAATTTCTTATAAAGTCATGATTTCTGCATTTAGTACACAGCATAAATTCCAGTCAAAAAGAGATGAAACTCTTCTCTTGCAGACTGACCTGTCTAAAGCAAATACTGTCATTCCAAAACCAATCCAATGGAAAGATATCAATCTTCCAGATGAATGGATTCTTGAAGGAGCCACTGAACCAGTGATTCCAAAACAACTTAAGCCTAATACAGAGTTGCAAAATGTGACTCAGTATTCTGACGGTAAAGTCACATCGTCCTTTAGGAGATCTACATCTTCTAGATTCTCCGATAAAGGCTCTTCCTAGAGTATTTCTTCACTAGAAAGAAAATTTTCAAAAATCCATTCTGTTATAAATCAACCTAGGTTCTCCACCTCGGATATACCTAGATCCTCAATACATTCTGTCGACTACACCACTAGTGTTCCCCATCCAATCTACACTAGCAGTCAGCATGAATAAAGACAGGAAGAGAAGGAACCTTCTCCTCCAACTTCTCCAACGTTTTCTGTTGTAACAGAAAATGTCATTAATGTCATTGAAAAGAATTTTGAATTGGATAAAACTCTTCTTCACAACGATTTTTATTCAGAAAATAATAAAGAAAAAAGACTTTGGTTTTTTGGGTAATTTTTAAAAACCTCCCTTGAGGTTCGAGGCTGTTGCAAGTAGATGGCCAAAATCGTTTTATTTATAAAAGACCCCTTACGTTTTAGTTCCGTTTGATTACCGTTTGACTAATTAGGGACATTATTGACATTTTATATTGTCATCAAAAAGTTGCCGTTCTTCGCGAAAGCAGAAGAGAGAAGTCGTTCTTCGCGAAAGCAGAAGTAACCATCCCTGTCCTTAGGCAAGGCATTGGAGTTGGAAACTGAGTTCTGGAAAATCAACAACTGAGAATGCTTTCTTTAGAGGATCATAAATTGCATTCTTGGTTTCACCGGAGAATTCACCCAAGAAAAACAGCAAAGGCGACGGAGCTTGATCTTGTTGTAGTTGACAAGGCTGACCCATAGCTGCTTTAAGTGGATGTAAGTCAAGTAACAAAGACAATTTTTGAAGTTTTGGCTGGTTGATGTGCGGAAATGCGATATTCAAAGCCAAAAGAAAGAAGGAAATTTCACAAGAATTTCTTTCCTGATTTGTTTTGTTCTTTTGTATCTTGTTTCCTTTTTTGTTTTGGTTTCCGGATCATATGTAATTTTTCAAAAAATTTATGGCTGATATTCATCTCTTCCTCCTAACGCCCCCATGGTGTTGTTGACTACCCCTTCCATTGATCCGCAAGCACCAATCTCAAGATGTTGGAGTTGCCCAAGAGAGAAGAAACTTTTTGATAAAACGACAAATTTTTTATGACAATATAAAATGTCAATAATGCCCCTAATTAGTCAAACGGTAATCAAACGGAACTAAAACGTAAGGGGTCTTTTACAAATAAAACGATTTTGGCCATCTACTTGCAACAAGTTCGAACCTCAGGGGAGGTTTTTAAAAATTACCCTTGGTTTTTTAAACATTTTTTAAACCAAAGGAAAGAAATTCAAGAAATTTACTATGAGTTTGTAAATTCACATAAAGTTCATATATTGTTTTTTGATTGGTTCGAAATATATTCTTCCAATAACAACATTTCTTATCCTTTTAAAGTGTCGAACCCTATTACTATTAGGAAGAAAATCCCTGAGTGTAATCTTTTTGATAGTAATAGAACAGTAGAATCTGAACACCCTCCTCTTAAGAGTCTGACCATAGAACATGGTGAACCTCCTGTAGAAATTAGAGCCTCACCATATAAAATTCCAAAGCCAAATGATTCTGAATCGAATTTAAGTAGTATTTTCAACAGAATAATTTCTGTAATACTAACTTAAATACGATAGGAAAACAGTTGACTAGGATAGAAAACCACTTCCAAAAGTCAACCATTACTGTTTCCTCTGTACCTCCTATTTCATCAAAATCGGATTCTGACAAAAAGCTTAAGGGACCTATTTTCAAACCTTTCCAAGTTTCGAAAACTAGCCAAAAGGTTGTCCAAGAGTCACAGTCAGATTTTGCTAAAGCCATTAGAGAACAACTAGATAGGATAGAAGCTTCTTCCTCATCTAGCAAAGTTCAAATAACCCCTGATACTCCTCAATCTAGCAAGATTGAAGTATTAGAACATGACCATTCATCTATAACCTCTTCCGATTTAGAAGCCTTCAAAGATGACTCTGTTCCAAAAACCAACAAAATCCATTGGGAATTAGCTCTTCCTACTATCAAGACTCCACCGGATCTAGCTATAGATAATAGACCAAGTGCCTTAAATCAATCTCGATTTAATGCATCTTCAATCTATGAGTGGAATATTGATGGTATGTCTGAATATAATATCTTAGGATTGTTGCAAAAAATGACCATGGCAGCCAATGCCTATAAAACACAATCGGGAACTTATGATAAGGCCATAGCAGAAATCCTTATTGCCGGTTTTACAGGTCAACTTAAAGGATGGTGGGATCATCTCCTCACCAACCAGCAACAATTAGATATTCTTAATTCCATCCAAAAAGATCAAGATGGTATCCCCATTCTTGATTAAACTAATAGTCCAATTCAAGATGTTGTAGCTACCCTGATTTTGACTATTTCCCTCCATTTTATAGGTGACCCTTCGCACCTTAGAGATACAAATGCTGAGTTACTACATAAATTGAGATGTAGGAAACTTAGTGAGTTCCAGGATTACAAAACAACTTTCTTTACTAGACTATTTCTTAGGGATGATGCCAATCATATAACTTGGAAGGAAAAATTCCTTGCAGGTTTACCTACCCTTCTAGGTGAGAAAGTTAAAAATTCCATTAAAGCCCTTTATGATAATCGTATTCCTTATGACGAACTTACTTATGGTGAGTTAGTCAGTTTTGTCAACAAAGAAGGTTTAAAGATTTGTCAAGATTTGAAGTTACAGAAACGACTTAAAATGGAGCTTAGGAAATCTAAGCAAGAATTAGGTAGTTTCTGTAAACAATTCAATTATGACCCCTTTAAAACTTCTACTTCCAAAGATTGTAATGGAAAGTGTTCTTCCAAACCTTACAAGAAACATTACAAATCTAAAGCCCATAGAAAATCCTTTCGTGAATTTAGAGAAATTCCTTATAAGAAACCTTCGAGGCCTTATAGGAAACCCAATTTCTCTAAAAAGAAAGAGTTTAGAGCCAGATCTAAAACCCCCTTTAATTACAAAGAAGCCACGTGTCATAAATGTGGTACAAAAGGCCATACTGCAAAGTATTGTAGAATGAATAGAAAGCTTAATGAGCTTGGCTTTGATGAAGAAACCCTTTCAAAAGTTGCCCCTTTGCTTATAGAGTCTTCTGACTCTGAGTCTTCCATGTCGGGAGATAGTGACCCTCTCCAGGTCGATGAATTGATGGATTCAGACACCTCTGCATCTAGTAGTAGTGACTCTGAATCAGATTCTTATTTAAAGAAAATCAATGTTTTGACTAAAGACCAAGAGATTTTTCTTGAACTTGTAAAGCATATTTCTGACCCTGTTCTTCAAAAAGAATATCTTGATAAACTTTTGAAAACATTGGATTTGAATAAAACTGAATCTTCTAAAATTCTTATTGTTAAAAAGAATTCTTATGACCTTACTGAGATTTTGGGTAATAAGAAAACCAAGAAACCAATTCCCAACATACAAGATCTTCAGAAAGAGATAAAAGATATTAAACTTGAGATAAAGGATTTGAAAGAAAAACAAAAATGTGATTCTCAAACTATTCAACTTCTTTTACAAAAATAATTAGAAGATAATTCAGATAAAGAAGATAACGAAGTTGATTTTGATGGTGATAATGAACAGAATCTTGAAAACATTGAGTCTGTTCCTGATGATTTCTTATTTGTTTTAAAACAAATCACCACCAGAAAATATTTGATTAAGATTTTTTTAATTTTTTCCAAAGATTTTACAATTAACGCCATTGCCCTTTTTGACACGGGTGCTGATTTAAATTGCATTAGAGAAGACATTGTGCCAAAAGATTCCATGAGAAAACAAAAGAAAGGCTTTCTGCCGCCAATAATTCAAAACTTAAAGTTAACTCTAAAGTCGAAGCCTCTATTCTTAATGATGATTTTGAATTCAAAACCTCTTTTGTTCTTACAAATGATATTCATTATGCAATCATTTTAGGAACTCCTTTTATAAATCTCATAACTCCTTATACTGTAAATTACGATAGTATATCTTTTAAAGCAAAAAATAAAAAGCTTATTTTTCTTTTTATCGAAAAGCCTAAAAGAAGAAATTTAAACATTGTCAAAGCTTGTTATGTTTACCAAAATCAGATTAATAATCTTCTCAAATCAAAAGAACATAATTTAATATTTTTACAAAAGGATTTGAGATAACAAAGAATTGATAACCAATTACAAAATGATTTTATCCAAAGAAAAATATCTGATTTCAAAGATCTTATTCAAAAGGAAATATGTGCTGATCTACCTTCTGCTTTTTGGAATAGGAAACAACACCTGGTGGATTTGCCATATGAAAGTTCTTTTGATGAAAAACAGATACCCACTAAAGCTCGACCAATTCAAATGAATATAGATTTAGAACGACATTGTAAAGAAGAAATAAAAGACTTAGAAACAAAAGGACTTATTGTAAAATCCAGGTCACCTTGGTCATATGCCGCTTTTTATGTCAATAAAAATTCTGAAATTGAAAGAGGGACTCATAGACTTGTGATAAATTACAAGCCCTTAAATAAAGCTTTAAAATGGATTAGGTATCACATACCTAATAAAAAGGATTTGCTTCAAAAACTTCTTTCTGCTTTCATTTTTTCAAAATTTGATATGAAATCGGGTTTTTGGCAAATTCAAATTCATCCAAGTGACCGTTACAAAATTGCTTTTACTGTTCCATTTGGACAGTATGAGTGGACTGTTATGCCATTTGGCCTAAAAAATACACCCTTAGAATTTCAAAGAATTATGAATGATATTTACAACCCCTTTTATGAGTTTTGCATTGTTTATATCGATGATGTTTTAATTTTCTCTCAAACCATCGACCAACATTTCCGACATTTAAAGACTTTTTATTTTGCCACCAGAAAGGCTGGACTGGCAATTTCGAGTTCTAAAGTCTCTTTGTTCCAAACAAAGATAAGGTTCCTAGGTCACAATATTTCCAAAGGAACAATTGCCCCAATAGATCGATCTCTTGCATTTGCTGATAAATTTCCTGATAAGATTCTTGATAAAACACAATTGCAGAGATTTCTTGGTAGCCTAAACTATGTCCTTGATTTCTGTCCAAATATAAATAGGATGTCTAAACCCTTGCATGATAGATTAAAAAAGAATCATGTTGCATGGACGAATGAACATACTAAAGCTATTAAACTCATAAAGCATTCTGTTAAATCTATCCCATGCTTATTTCTTACTAATCCTGCATTGCCTAAAATTGTTGAGACTGATGCATCAGATCTAGGTTATGGAGGTATATTAAAACAAAAAGAACATGATAAAGAACAGATAGTACAGTATGTTTCTGCACATTGGAATGAATGCCAGAAAAATTATTTTACTATTAAAAAAAAATTCTTTCAATTGTTCTTTGCATCTCAAAGTTTCAAAGTGATTTATTAAATCAAAGTTTTTTACTTAGAATTGATTGCAAAACTGCAAAATATGTTTTAGAAAAAGATATTCAAAACATTGCATCAAAACATATTTTTGAACGATGGCAAGTTATCTTAAGTGTTTTTTATTTTGATATTGAATTCATCAAAGGTGATACAAATTCTATTCCTGATTTTCTAACTCGGGAATTTCTTCAAAACAGATAATGCCGGTAAAATGAAGAGACAAAGGAAAAGGCATTGCAAAAGAACCTGAACCTAAAGCCATCCTAAAAGTTCCCAATCTTCTCCTCCTAAAGAAAAATTATTATCATCTGTCATGCCAATCAAATCTTGGATTGACATGATTGAAGATGAAAAAGCAAAGTCTAAAGCCCTCTCTACCCATGAACAAGTAAATCAATGGATGAAATCCATTTCTAAATCCCCTGAACTTATGCTTGCCCTACAAAGCAGCCTCTCTCAAAGCCAAACACCTTCAAAAGATATTTCTGAAAAAGAAAGCCCAAAAGAAATTTCAAAAACTTTTTCTCAAAATGTGGTTTTTCTGGTGAAAGTTCCTCTTCTCAAATTGTTCTTTCCCAACCAACCTCTTCAAAGAAAACTTCCGATTGGTTTGATAAAAATCATTTTCAAAATATTATCTCTGTAGAAGATTATTTTTACCATACTGATCCATTTCAAGTTATTTCAAAGTTTTTCCCAAAAGGCTGGTTTTTCAAACCGTGGGATTTGACAAAACCCCAGTCTTATTACCAAAGTATTTTAGAGGCAACTGAGTCAGTCAAATTTAAACATTTCTTTCTCAGTGAAGCTCATTCTGAGCCGGCCTATTCCACAACCACTATCCTAAAAGTCTCAAGCCCAAACCAGTGGGGTGATCAACTTAACAAATTCAAATCTTTCCCTCCTCATTTTCAAATGCGTTTCCCACACTGTTTGACATATTCCTACTTGGATTATCAACAGGCATGGATTAAGACATTTTTTCTCCAAAATCCAAAGAAATCCCATTCATGGTTATTTTTCTTCAACTTGAAAATAACTGTTCAAAGCCTTCCAAACTGGTTTCAACAATGGTGGAATTATTTTGGTCCTATACCACAAATCCTAACTCCCAATGCCACCCATTGTTTAAATCTTTTCAAAGACCATTATACTCCTTCTCAATCCGAAAAACGATTTCCCCCCTTTCTTTGTTTCTGTACAAACTTCTTTTTGCCATGGGTATGGATGTGGAATTTCAGATTTCATACTCATGAAAACCAGATTATTATCCAAAAAACCTTCAAAGTAAAATGGTGGTCCAAATTTGATGAACAAGCCAAATTAACCGATACTCTTATCAGAAATTGGCTCTTTTCCAAAGGTTACTTAGCCCCAACCATTAAAGACTCCAAAGCCCAACAAACTTTTCTTACCCAAAAATCCAAAGCTCAATCCCTTTTGGCCAGCGCCAAAACAGAAGATGAATATTTTAAAGTTATGGAACAACTCCTTGCTTCACGATCAAAATCCTCAGTAGTAGAATCCTCTGAAGATGATGAAGACGAAGAAGAGGAAGAACCATTTATTTCCTTTGGAGATGAAAATGAAGATGACTGTTTCAGGATTTTCTCTCCAATAAAGCATAGTAAATAATTGTTCTTAGTTTAAATTCGCATTGTATTTTTTGTAAGTAAAAAAAAAAGAGTAAAAATTATATATTTGTATTCAAAATTTGTATTTTCCTTTGCATCTACGGGTGGTCCAATGGACACAAGTGAGAGCGTACATGTCTCTTCACCCGGACGGTATTTTCTACAAAGCATCCGTATCTCCTTGTACAAAGCAACAGCTTCGCTACAGTTAAAAAGCTACAGACCCGCTACAGTAGAGAAGCTACAGAATCAAGTGGTAAAGACTATTTTGTATATAAATCTTGAGGAAGACTTAGACTCCTCAGATTGCAATTTTTAGTTTCTCTTTCTTTCTTCTCTTCTTTCTCTCTCTCTCTCTCTCTCTAGGAATCCGATATCGATAGACATCAAGGAAATTTTTCCTGTCTTGAGATTATTTTCCCTTCTTTCTGTAATCTTCCAAAGCAATCAGATCTAGAGAAAATGTGAGCATTTCATCTTTATAATTTAATTTAAAGCAATTTTAATTTTCATGTAAAGTTTAATTTCCACAATTTATTTTCAAGCATTTATTTACTTTAAAGCATTTATTTATTTCAAAGCATGCTCTGCAGACTGATCTCTATCAGATCTGCCATAAAAATTGTTACATTCCTTTAAGGCAAAGAGACCGGATCTCTGTCCTTAGTTGTATTTCTTTTCTCCCCCCTTCTTCAGAGCACCATTTATGGGTTCCATATTTGGTACTGTGTATGTACCCAAGGCTTAGATGTATGTGTTGCTAGGCTTGCTAAAGAATCTAAATTATATTTGGTAAATTAATTAAACTTGAACAACCGCGTTTAAAGCAACTTAATTAATACCTGGTAAAATAACACTAATTTGGTATATCGGCTGGAAAACTTGGACATGCGGGTTATTGATCTGTTCTAAGCCAGATCTGGATCCTAAGGCTCAGCTTTGATTCGAGCATTGACCGAGGAACCGAACGCCACGTACCAATTTAGTTATAAAATCTAACCAACCGCGTATAAAGAATTTGCTTTGATTAAATCTAAGTTGTAAATTGTTCTGGAAAGCACACTCATCCTTCGATCCTATTTCCCATCTGGTCATGACATTATACAGAAGGCTCATGTCAAATAATGTCACTTGCACCCACGGTGACCTGACATAAATTAGATCATATAATTTGTGCAATAGAACATAATTTCACTAGTGGCAGTCACCCATTTCTCTTAGTGACCCGGTCATAACAGAACATATTGTATCAGAAAATAACTATCAACATTGAGACAAGACATTTAAATTATATTCACAAAATACAAGCTTTAATATCATATAGTAGCCCATACATAGTACTTCATGTTACAATAGCCCTCAATCTCACACTCTTAAAATGCAAGCTTTTAATTCAACTTTGTCTAAACTTGAAGAAAGATTATTTGATCATTTATTTAGTTACACAAATAAATTACAACACTTAGATGGCGTTTGTTTTTTAACTTAATGACTTAAAGTAACTTAACTTCATTAATTAAATTAATTAAAAGTGTTTATTTTTATAATTTAATGACATTTTTTAGATAATTTTGACTTAATAAAATAAGCCAAATTTTTTGGCTTTTTGCTTAATGGAGAAATTTGAATTAAGTCAATTACTTACTAATGTCAAAAATATCAATGTTTTATAATTTATTTTTCATGTCTATCCGAAAACTTACCCATAGACATTTACCCCACATAAAAATATCCATATTTTTTCTTTCTTATATTATATATGATAAAATTTGAAATTTATGGTATTTTATATATTAAAATTCTAAAATAACTATGTATTCATTTGAATATATTTTTACTTATAAATGTTAAAATATTGTGGTATTTAATATATTATTTATTTGACATTCAAATTTAATAAGGATACAAATGTAAAAATACATATTTTTAGTTTTTTCAGTTGAAAAAAAAATAACTTAATACTTATTTTTTTAGATTCAGACGAAAAAATAAACATATTATTCAGATTTAAACATTCAGATCTATTCATAATTCAGACTAATTCAGGTCTATTCAAATTTCAGATAAAAAAACAAACGCCACCTTAGTCAAATAAAACATAATTTGAAAAACATATAGAAAGCAAAAGAGTTCATTATGGATGGGTCTACTTACTTGAATCCAAAGCAAATCTTAACCATTCACTTACTAATCCAAAACATCACCAACACATCCTAAAATTGAAACATATGCTGATTTATTAAATCCATATAAAATAAATCAGAACCTTAACTGAAATCCTTATCACATATGAATTACCAAAATTCTGCACAACATTCATGCTTAAGGATCTTAAACAATTCTAATGTTTTCCAGAATATTGTCCCCACATGTGAACTAATTAGTCCTCAAATTTTAGAATTTTTTACTAAATTGATTAAAAGATCTAATTCTAGGAATTTAGTGAATTCATTCTCCAATTCTCAGTCTGTCAGTATCTTAGAGGAATTTCACAAATGTTTGAAAGCCAAAATGAATATTAAAATTTACAAACTTTATACCATATCAAAGTTATGGATGTCTAGTATGATGTCCCAAAATTTCAGAATTTTATTTCGTATGTCTTCAGAGTTATGAATTTTCAAACATTCAAATGTCAGTTATATCAGATCATCCTTCAGTAAATTAAATGGATTGTCTTAGCAATTCAGCATTCCAAGAGACACAAAAAATTATGAAAATTTATAGAGAGACTTGTCCACATATGCTTTTAGCTATATCCAAAATTTACAATAATCCTTATATATTTAGAGTTATGAATTTTTAAATACTCAAAGGTCAGTTCTGTTAGGACGTTTCTTCATCAAACAATACGGTTTCTCTCAACAATTCAATCACCCAAAATGCCACAAAACATTATGAGAATTAACAGAGACTTTTTGATCTGTGTATTTAACTATACCCAAAATTTATAATTTTATCCTTCAAATATCCAGAGTTATGAAATTCCCATTGCTTAAAGGCCAAGAATGATGGCAACTAGACACAGATTTTCTTCCAACTTCATTCAAATTCCAAGTCCCTTATTCACTATTAAAATCCAGTAGAATTAAATAGAACTGTAGTTTAACATGTGATTAATTTTTTTTAAAAAAGTTCAAACCCAAAAATACATCAATTATAAAAGAAATAAAATCAGCAAAGAAACCAAATAAGAAATTACGTAGGATCCAAAACTATTAGAAGTATTCACTTACTGTAATCAATGAAATTAGAAAATCCTTAACCTTCTTAAGGGATTTTGAAGTGTGAAAAGTGAATGGCTTATAATCCAGTGAAAAGAAAAGAAAAAAAAAAGATTTTTGTTCCATATAAAGGGAAGTTAATGATGGTTATAGAAGTGGGGAAGTTGAGCACAAATCAGATAATGGGAGGTTACTAAACTTCCTTAATTAAAATTTAATTTCAAAAATAAAATAAAAATAACATAATTTAAATAAGATAAAAATTACTTTTTAAAACTACATATTAGGATACAAAAATAAAATACGTGGGTATTACGATAAATAACCATAATTAAAACTACAATTTCAGTAAAAGACTAGAGTGGCAAGTTTGGTTGGTAGAATGGAAACCAAATTCTTATGAGCATAGAAAAAAGAAAAGGAAACAGTCAAAGCTTGAATAGTTAGCAGGAAATGACTTACTACAAAATCAACACAACGATAACCAAACAAATTAACTACCCAGATAAGACTAAACGTAACCTTACACAAACCCACAAGAACTCAATCATTAAAGGGACTTAAAATTTACTTGCAAAAGAATAATCCCCAATTTTTTTGTTTAAAAATTAAAACAAAATGAACCAGCATATAATCTCACAAAAAAAAGAAATTCTCACATTTCAGCTCTGTTTCACTTTCCAAAATGAAAAGTACAAAAACTAAGCATGGGATATTTTAAAATCAACTAAATTTGCAAAACAAAATAGGCTGTGGAAACGTTACAATAAGCGAATGTCCAGGCAACTAAAATGCTCACACAATTGATAAAAATTCGATCTTTTTTATTTTAACTTCCATCAATTAAATTAAATTAAAATATTAGTTAGAAGGACTTATGTATTTTTTTAAAATATCTAAATATATGTAACATTTTTTTTAAATAAAAAGCATCTTAAACATGATTATTTAACATTTATGCTTCTATTAATAAAAAAACAAGGGATTATGTTTTATAGTTTAGGAAATAAACATATGTTATAAAGATATTTTAAAATATAATATTTACTTCTCATTCAAATCTTTTTTCATTTAGAAAATAAAATTTTATTTTTTCTATTCAAATGTAAATTTTTTTTAAAAATAAGACAAATTATAAAAAATAAATAATTTTTTAAAAATATAAATTAAAAAAAATTCATATTTCATACGTTTAACAAAGAAGCCCTTTCTTTTTTACATCCATTATAGCCATCAATGAAATAGTGTTCATAAACAGGGTGTTGAAATCCTATATAGTAATAGGCAAATTTCACTTATAGGTTCAGTTACCAGTTGGTCCCATTGTGAAGGCCTCTCTTTTAGTTTTACTTGAAAGTCAGAGACTCCCAAAATTTATTGCAATGTGGTGGTTGGCGGGCAAATAATGAATGGTAAAGAGGAAACGATGAAGGATAGATATATGTATAAGAGAAGGGGCAGGTTGAAGATTCAAAGATTGATGGGCATCAGTAACGTACTAGATTTAAGCAAGTCTGATATGCCTCATGGTGACTTAAGACTCAAAAATTTTTGTTTTAAAATAAAAATATTCTACACCATTAAGATGGATGGGTCCCATGACATGACCTATTCTAGGGATGACAGTTTAATCCGGACTCGACCCGGACTCGAAATATTCGGACCAGATTCAACCCGCACCGAAGTCAATTAAATTTGGTATCCAAATTCAAAATTATCAACCCGGATGTTTCTGGGTCCGGATCAAGATTTAGGTAAACCCGTAAATTTGGAACCCAGACACGGATAAGTTTATTTTAATATTAATTTTTAAATTATTTTGATATAAATAGAAAATTTAAAAAAGCATCCCTAATGCCCATATTCACAGTCATGGCAGCCAAACCAAATCCAAACATTTCCTCTCTCTATTCAGCCCTTCCTTTCATCAAATCGTGGTCATCACTCATCATCGTTTCACCACCTTCACTGTGTCCGTGTTCATCGTCATCATCAGCCATCGTTCGTCCAGCCATGTCACGGGTTTTGGCCGTCGTTTGTCCACCTTCGCGAATCGGGATCTTGATTTTGGCTGCTGCACTTCTAACCCTAGTTGTTTTGCATCTAGAAACCTAAAATTTGTTGTGATTTACTCTCAGATGTTTATTTGCTATTTGGAAAAAAGAACTTTAGTCGCCATTTATGCTCTCCCCTTTTCTTGACCTAACCCCACAAAGCCCAATTTGTCATCATCATCATCAAGACATCATGATTATGTTTGATAATTGAATTTATGTGCTATGATATCTTGGGTTTTTTTTTTAATTTTCCATTATTGGTGTTAATAGATTAGGGATTAAAAAAGAGTTCACTGAATAAAGAGATGGAAAACTGCATCTGTTTAGCAATCATCCAGGTTATAAACCTGGAATCCGGAAACCCAAATCTTTTTGGGTTTAACTGGAACAGACCTAGAAGAAAAATATCCAGGTTTACATCTAGGTCCAGACCCGGGAAGGCGAAACCCGGACCCAGACCCAGATTTTGTCATCCCTAACTTATCCTGCTCAAATTACACGTTTTCACTGATTGGGTGTGCCTAATTGAGCAAGTGTACCCGACCATAAAATTCTTTTTTCAATGTTATTATTGTTGATAAATAAATAAAAATAATAAAAAATTCTATCCATATATTATCATTAAAACATGAAAGGTTCTTATTCTTTTAATTAAATATTTTATTCTTTGAGTGGATTAACACCACTCATTATTCATTTTAAGGTAATTTTAAAAAACCTCTTTTGAGATTTGAGGCTATTGCAAATAGATGGCTAATTAAAAAAAAAATCCTTTATGATTTTGCTCAGTTTCGTTACTGTTTGGTTAGTTGGGGACATTATTGACATCTTGCAAGATTACAAAGACTTTGTAACATTTTGTTGCCTTGAGCACATTGGCTTGTCGTTTTAGTTATTGGGCTTTTACAGAGATAAAACCCCAAAGTTGCAAAAGAAGTTTGGCTTCAAATGTGTTTGGAATAAATTTTTCATTTTAAAATAATGCTCTCAACTCCTTTTATTCAGTCTCATTTAAGAGCCTAGGACAATATGAATAAATAAATTAAGTTTCGTTCCTAATCTTCGTTTCTACATAGTTACTTTACTTGTTATTTCTGCAAGCCACTGTCCTTGTCCTCCACGATACACTGCAATGAGTTTCGCCAGCAACCCACATGCATAAATCTCTTCATTGAAGCAGATGAGAAGTGAACTTTTTGCAAGCTCACTCTTATCTTTCTTTATTTCTAGGTAGTTTAACTAATTGGTGTAATTTGAATGACTTGGGTAAAATCTTAACTAAAACAAGAAAAATTCGGCATGTTGAGGGAAAAATGGGTTTTGATTTCTTAATGATTTAAGCTTCGTAATGGTAGCAAAACAAAGCATTATTTGGTTTATCCATGCATCTCATTGAATGTTGTCGTGGGCTTATAATGTTTAAGCCTTTGATCGTATTGAGATTTATGGATGTAAGTTTGCTGGAAAATGGTCATGAGGCATTTTGAATGGGCAATAATAGAGATTGGTAATAAAAGTTGTTATTTCTTCAATTTTTTTGCCTGCAAAAGCCTACCAATTGTTGTGTATTTTTCAATTTGTTTTAGCATAGTAATAAATTGCCAAATTTCTTACTTTATAATGAAAAGTGCTTCAAATGATGCTTTATTTGTTGATTACAATACGTGGATAAATAAAATCTCATGTATTTTATTTGTTTTTACTTTATGAAATTTGTTTGTGAAAATGATAAAGATCATGTAGGCACTGAAATATAAATTTTTTTATGTTTCGTTTGTTATGCTTTTGAGAGCTATTTAAAGCTGCAAAATACTTTAATTAAATTTGGTAAGCATTTAAAATTTGTTAAAAGTTGCTCTGTACTTCAAGAAAAATAGGAGCTGCAATTGTTGGATTTTTTAATCCAAAAGCGTAGATATGAAGGTTTAGGTGAAAAACATCCAGGACTATTTGCCAAATTCTTATAGGAATGTGGTATCGTCCCATAGTACACTATGCTAAGTTTTCCCACTATGAATGGTGTTGCTGAAAGATGAAATATGATGCTTAAGGACATGGTGAGGAGTATGATTTATCATTCTACCTTATCAGAATTACTATGGGGAGAAGCACTTAAGACTGTAGTGTATATCCTGAATAAAGTTCCAACTAAAGCGACTGTTAACACCCTTTACGAGCTTTGGATGGGTAAGAAGCCTAGTTTAAAGCACTTGCATGTTTGGAGATGTCCAGTTGAGGCAAGGCTTTTATAGGTCTCATGAGAAGAAACTAGACTCAAGGACAATGAGTTGCTATTTTATTAGATGCTCTGAACAATCTAGAGAGTACAAGTTTTATGATCCAACGACTAAATTGATTTTTGAGTTGGGAAATGCTTGGTTCTTTGAGGATGTAGAGTTTGTAGGGATATATATAGTTAATGACTTTATCTTTGAAGGGGAATATGTTGATATTCCTATAGGTGTTATTGGCATTGATCAGAGTCTCATACCTAACTTTATTTAAAACACAATAGATCAAGACCATATTAAAGAACCTTTCATACAAGAACTTATTCCAGAAGAACAAACTTTATCACCTCAAGAACCTATGCCGTTAAGGAGATCCACTAGATAAAGGAAAAGTGCTTTGCCAAATGACTATATTGTATTTCTCCAAGAACATAAGGTAGACATCAGCGTGATGGAAGATGATCCGAGCAATTTCGGTCAAGTCATGGAAAGTTCTAACTCTCAGAAGTGGATTGATGCCATGAATGAGGAGATGAAATCTATGAAGGATAATGACGCATGGGATTTATCCCATTATTAGAAGGTGTAAAACCTATTGGTTGCAAATGGATATTTAAGATCAAGAGGGATTAGAAAAGATAATGTGGAGAGGTACAAGGCGCGTCTTGTCGCAAAAGGCTTTATGCAGAAAGAAGGCATCAACTATAAATAGACTTTCTTTCCAATTTTTTTGAAAGACTCTTTCAAGATTATAATGGCATTGGTGGCACATTTCGATCTTGAATTATATCAAATGGATGTAAAGACGACGTTTCCTAAGGTGACAATTTATGAGACGATTTATAGGGTGCAGCCAGAAAACTTTGTGTCTGGAGACCTAAAGAATATGGTTTGCAAACTTAAAAAATCCATCTATGGGCTCAAACAAGAATTTTGACAATGGTATTTCAAGTTTCATCAAGTGATCATCTCATTCGGTTTCGAGATGAATTTAGTTGATGATTGCATATATCATAAGTTATGTGGGAGCAAGTATATTTTTATAGTTTTATATGTCGATGACATTTTACTAGCCAGCAACGATATAGGCTTATTGCACGACACCAAGAGATTTCTATCTAGGAATTTTGAGATGAAAGATCATGATGATGCCTCTTTTGTATTAGGTATACAGATACATCGAGATCGCTCTCAAGGTATTCTTGGATTATCACAAAAGAGCTATATCGAAATAGTTTTTAAAAGATATGACATGCAAGATTGCAAACCATGTGATACCCCTATTACTAAAGGAGACAAGTTTAGTCTCAATCAGTGCCTTAAGAATGATTTTGAGGAAAAAAAAATACAAAAGGTTCATTATGCGTCAGCAGTAGGAAGTTTGGTGTATGCTCAGTTTTGTACGCAACCAAATATTGCGTACGTTAGTGAGATGTTGGATAAATATTTAAGTAATCCAAGAAAGACCATTGGAAAGCAACTAAACGAGTCTTGTGGTACTTACATAGAATAAAAGACTACATGCTCACATATCATAGGTCAGATCAGCTTGAGATCATTGGGTATACTGACTCCGATTTTGCTGGATGCCAAGATAGTATGAAATCCACTTCAGGTTACATATATATGCCAGTTGGCGGTGTTGTCTCCTAGAAGAGTGCTAAAATGTCTCTTATAGCCCTTTTTACGATGGCGACATAGTTCATAACATGTTATGAGACATTTAATCATGGAGTATGATTGAGAAATTGGCTTCATATAGTAGATAATGTTGATAGACCACTCAAGTTATTTTGTTCCAATAAGTCGGTAGTGTCGTATTCCAATAACAACAGGAGGACGAAGTTAAAGTATATGGACATCAAGTTCCTAGCTTTTAAAGAAAGAATTCAGAGTGGGCAGTTGTCTACTAAGCACGCCTGTACAAATTCCATGATTGCAGATCCACTTGCTAAAAGATTGCCACCCAAAATATTTCATGAGCATGTTGCTCGTATGGGTGTTGTGTCATTAAAGGATATCCAGTTTCAGTGGGAGTTTGTATTTATATGCTCTTGTAATATAAACATTTTTCACTTATTTCAGTTTATGGATATTTCAGGTTATTTTCTATAGAAATAAAGTTTTGGTTTATTCACACTTTGATTTTGGTATGGTTTGATCTCACTAAAGTTTAAGGTGGACCAGTTGGAAATATGCAAGTTAAGATCACATTGCATGAAATTTTCAAGCTACACATTCATATCATGATCTATGTCATTTAGTTGTATTGGCATAATAACCATTGATGGGTCAAGTTATGATAGTCATAACGAAGGCCGCTTTGATTCTATGTTGGTGTGGTTGATGGACTGCATTAGTTATAGATACATTTTGGTAATGATAATAAGGTTAAGCTCATACGGTTATTTTTGCAAAACGTAATTATAAGGTTACATATGTAGCCCAAGTCTGAGATTGTTGGATTTTTTAATCCAATATTGTTGGATCTGTAATCCAACGTTGGGCTTATATGTGAATAATTATGTGTTGTAGATAATCATATAAGGTTAAGCCCAATTAAAAGTGATCTATTAATGTTTTCGGTATTATAGGGTTTAATGTATCTAATAGGGTGTTGGTCTTTAATGTATAGAGACCCAATGATATTCTAATTCTATGATGGGCAAAATTAGGAATACCTAACGACAAAAAAAAAAGTTATCTATATAAGTGGTTATGGTTCTTAGGTCACACGCATCTTTCTATTCTCTATTGACATGCCATCATCAGAGAGAGCAGTGAGAAACTTAAAGGATTCTCTCGGAAAACATGTTGACCTGGAAGACCAACCACACAATCCTAGGAGCAATTCAACATTATGGATTCAGGTACGTTTCCGCATAATTTTATTATTAATTCTTGGTGATATAACATTAATATTCCTGGGTTATAGGTGATAGGTTTGACCAAAGGTTTTCTTGTTCTAACAACAATCAATATATGCTTGCAATTGTGCTATGTTGAGTTTACTTAATGGTACTTCAGTGTTAACTCTCAACACCTGCTAGTCATGCATTATTTAATATTACTTATCTTTATTACTTAATTACTGTCATTGTCTTTAATAAATAAACTAGTGATCGCTTCTAGTAGTGGTTTTCTTTGATATTGAAGCTGTAATTGATAGCGCAACAACTAAGATTAGGAGATTGGTTCTATTTAACCTAATAACTGCACCGTGACCAAGTTGTTGGTAGTCATCATTGACATATATTAGTATACACCCATCATATATGCACTTATAAAAGAGTACAAGGTGATGCTTCCTTAATCATTTGAGTACTTAAATATGTTAACTAACGAAGATATACAAGATGGATTCTTAAAGTTGAAGGGAAAATGATATCATTAGGCAAGATTGATTGTGAATAACTTTATTGGTCCAAAACCAACGTATAGATCCTTTAAAAATTAAACTAGCAATAATTAATATGAATGTTGAACCTAACATGGATTGGTCTAATTTCACTGATGTGGAGAATATTACTGTTGAAACTATTAGGGTGACATTGTCTGTCCTTAATGGCGATCATCTCACTAAAGAAGAAGTCTTGAGCAGTTTTATTTCCTTCTAATTCATGTAGAAATCATGGGAATTTAGTGCCAATGTTGGAAAAGAAGTCTTGTGAGGAGAAGAGTTTTTGAGGCAAGGGTGGAGGCAAGAAGACTATCTATTATTTTTAGGCGCAAGAACACATTTAAAGTATGGGAAGATGCATCTATAGTATTTGCTGTTGACATTGGTAACAAAAAATGTGATTGTGGGGACTGAAAAATCTTTGGGTTGCCTTGTAAATATTAGTGATTGCAATGGGGTGGGTTCGGGGTGGGGTGGGTTCCAAACCCGAAGAGAAAGCAATCCTTAAACCCACCCTGTACCTGAAAAAATTTTAGTTGAGGATAATTTTAGTATGTCTCCAATCCCTATTTAATTTTTTTAAAAAAATTAATAATTTTAAAAAACGTTATGAAAATAAAATTGCAAATGACCTAATTTTCAAAACCTCTACAGTCTATATAACCAAAAGAAAAAAATTGAAAACAAAATAAAAAAAGAAATAAATTCATTAGTCTCAATCTTTCGCTAGTTATCGGAGAAATCTTCTTCATGTATCTCTACAACTCTTTCTTTGCCTTAAAGAAGAAACAATTTCACCATTGCTAAATCCTTAAAGTGCTAATTATTAAAGAAATTTAAAAAATTGAATAAAAAATCTTGAACAATGCTCTTTGCTTTTGTGTATCAAGCCATGTGAGGTCATTGACACATTTTGTTCTCCTGCTCCTTCTGCTATTCTTTTCTTCACTCACTTGTTCGCTTCTTCTAGGTTCCGAGTTGTCGAGTCAACTCAACTCAACATGATGGCATCCTCGCTGCGAGCTCATAACAGTTCACTATTCTTGTATCGGAAGCTGAGAAACAGAAGCTCTATTGGAGACTTGGAGGTGGCTATAGGTAGAGTCTAACGTTTGAAGAGAGGCCGTGAGTTTAGATCTAAGGTTTTTATTTTTATTTTTTCATTATTTGAATTTTTTTAATTATTTGATTAAATTAAAATATATTTTATTTTAAAAAACAAAAACATATTTCGGGTTTGAATTTGGGTTTGAGGACCCAATAAAATTCCCAAACCCAGACCCGAAATATTCTTGGGGTTTGGGTTTGTCCCCAAAATAAACTCATTTTTAATTTTGAAGTTCTTTGGGGGTCCATACCCAACTCGAATTAATTGGAGACCCGTGGGTATGGGCCCCCTCAGGGAATGTTGCCATTTCTAGTAAAAATACCATTTGCTCTATTATGCCAAGAGGTTCAAAGATGAGGAGTATGTGCACAATATTTGAAAAAGAATGCTTTTCTAGGCATCTATTAATCCAAGCCTATACCTGATAAGACCAAATGGTCATTGGAGCTAAGTGACAATCTATAGCCACACCTGTGATCATGTTTGTTAGAAGGACATAAAACAAGAGAGGGGAGAAGCTGATGAGCCTATTACATTCAATAAATATTCTAGTGTTAAATGCTTTAAATGTTACCATTGGGGGCACAATAAAAGGACCTGTCAAATTGAAAAAAAATCAGTCGAATAGGTTAGTCAAATCTAAGCTATTTATTAATGTTTTCTTACATGATGCAACATACAAAACTTAACATTAGTACTTAATTAAAAAAAAAGAATGAAGAAGAAAGCTTAAAGTCCTAGTAGACTAACATTGAAGTATTTATGTCACAATCAATTGTTATTGACAATGGTGAAACCAATATCCTTTAAACTTTTGTTTCATCATTTAACTTACTTTACTACCTTTCTAACTAGTATTAACCTTTTGTATTTGTTCCTTTAGTCATTCAGGAATCTTACTCAAGAATGAAACTATTACAACTAGAGCATTCAACATATGATAGATCAATTATTGGCACAATAATGAAGATAGACAGGGCTACATAATCCCACTAATTAATTATTTTAAGGGATTAGATAATGCAACACTTTTTGAAGGGCCTAGCTTTTGAGATGATGTATAATCTTTTGCTTAGGTTGATTATAGGTTTAAGGCTATTGATTTTTGTGGAACTTTAAAACTTATGAAATCATGCTAAAGACAAGTAGTGTGTTAAGCTTGCATAGTTAACTATTGCAAACTCGATAGAAATTTACAAATATTGAATGTACTCATTTCTTGTTATATTAAGCTATTCAAAAAGGCCAAAATTGATACTACTGCTATTAAATTAATGCTGGAATGCCGTAGATGGTTTCATTTGAAATATAGATTTGAATATATTTACTATTTGCATGTGTGTATATCTGATGATCATTAGAAATGCTTGTTATAATGTTGCTGCCATCAACATGGTTTCACAGGTTATATAATGCGCTTGAGTTGGTTTTTGACAAAAATAAATTTGCCAATGTTAGTGTTGTACAAATTTTATTGAACTCGCAAGTGCACGAATCTATTGTAGAATACAAGTGATAATTTTCAAGGATAAAATTGTCAATTCACTATAGTTCCGTTAATTTTCAAACAACAGGTAATGGTTTAGTGGTCGGCATATCAATTTTGTCAATTTAGGATGGACGATTGATGCACCCTTAAATTGTTGTAGTATTTTTGAAAAAAGCACAAATTTAGGGTATACGAATGATAATTTTTCTTTTTTTAATAACAAAAAAGTTTACAAGAAAACAACAAAAACTAAAATCATTTACAAAATTAATTCTATGAATTAAAATAACTTACCTCCCGGACAACGATGCCAAAAACTTGTTATTGAACTCGCAAGTGCATGAATCTATTGAAGAATACATCAATGGTGACGACTGTCGATCCCACGAGGAAGTGAATTTTAATTGTGTGTAGAGTTAATTTTCTAAATGGGTGATTGGATTTGTGGTAGAAGTGATTTAGATTATCCTAAAATTTAAATTAAAATGGCGGAAATCAATTAAAGTAAAAATTATTAAAATGAAGCACTTGGGTCTCTAGATCTGCACTCAACATGCACCATGAGCTTAATATTCCTTATTAGTGCCAAGTAACCACTCTCTAATAAATATGGTGCTAAGGGTTTATTGTGCCAAATAGTAATAATTTTGCACTAGGGAGACAGTTATTCCAGTGCAATATCTAGACAAGATTACTACTATCTGTCAACGAAAAGTAAAAACATCCATAAAAATTAGAGGGGAAGAGAAAGTAAATTTATCAAATTAAGCCTATGGAACATGTTGAGATTTCACCTTCAACCCAAGCTTGAAAGAAAATTAGCTACTCATAATTGAATTAGGGGTAAAATAAAAATTTATTAAAATACATACAAAATACAAGATGATGAATGAATTACAGAAAATAGAGCTAAAAAGTAGATTCGAGGGTGTCAAAGTAGGGGGGAGCCCCCAATTTATAGATACACTGAGTAAATAATGGCTATCGAATTAAATAATTTGGACGCTTAGGATTGTGCCATGCGGCATGTTATGATTGGATAGAGCACATCATCAAGGTTGTCATTCCATGTATATGCATGTATCATATAAACGTTTTTTGGTCCACTAACATACTGCCGCGTCACCGGTCAACTCCACATAATCATTTTAATCCAATAGGATCATGACAAATCATTGGTTAAGCCACGTCACCACTCAACGCCACATAAGCAGTCAATGCCACATCATTCGTCCAATAGAATGCTGCCACATCATTCGTCCAATAGAATGCTGCCACATCATTCGTCTAATTGAATGCTGCCACATCATTCGTCCAATTGAATGCTACATCATCGTACCGTATATGTGAACAATGTCATTTATCCTTTTATGCTCGTCCTAAGGTTTTCGATTGTCTTGAGTTGAAAATTGCTGTCCGTTTTTTGTATTTGATCTCTCATTCATTGTGAAATGACCATGATGCCCCCTAAAATGCATAAAATACTTAATTATAATAAAACACAAATAATTAAATCACAAGGAACTTAAATACATAAAAGTAGGGATGTTAGTGAGACTTCGAGTGTAAAATGACGATTTTCTCCTTTATAAATTTATACTTTCTAGCACTCAACAGTTAGCTAGTTACATATACATTTAGTTCATGTCTATTGGCATTTCTCTGTAGATTAATATGTACTTCATATAACATTAGCTACATAAAAGAGTTGAGTGTGTTCTCTATTTAAGCTCTAACTATAGCTAAGAGCTGCATTGCACCTTCTTTACATACATCCAACTTATTCACATAAGGCCATATGGATGGCAATGTGAATAAGTTTATAAATAACATTTGTTTACTTTTCTTCCTCGGTAAACCACTACTAGTAGCTCTTCGGTTGTACTTGTACTTGTCATATTTTAAGCAAGTTAAGTTGCCTAGATTACTGTTACATGTGTGATGGCATAATTAAATGGTTGTTGCATTTGGCGAAATGTTTAGAGGGACGCTTTTGACATACCATCAACATGTAACCACTTGTGGTGGTTCATAAATCCAATCTGTCTGGAAATGCAGAAATCATCCCCCTGAAGTTGTATGGGTCCATATGGTAAGTTCGTTCTTTACGTTCCTTAAGTTGCTTTTCATGTGACTCCAACTTTTAGTTAGCCTTCTCATTAAGATGTCTAACTTTCGTGTTGTCTTGTTCCTTTTTCTTCTTCATGCACAATGATGCAGTTGTGTGCTCGAGGAATAAGCATCGTTCTCGAGGGGTGGTACTTTCAGATGTTTAATTATTCAATGGTTTATTAACAATTATATGCCCAACTAGATGAATGCCCTTGAACATATGCCTTGAGTTAGCTAGGCAAGATGATTTAACTACTGCGTCCTAGTCAAACACCATGCCCTGGACAGACACCTACAAGTACCTAAATTAGGTTAGGCACGACGATGTCAGTAATACATACCTTAACGTATAAGTTTGTGTCTTGGTCAGCCACTTTTAGGTGTTTAACTTTAGGTAACATTTACTTTTCGAATTACATTAGGAATATTGAGGAGTGAGAATTTTAGAATTGGGAGTGTGGGGTCAGAATGAGGGTAGATTGTTTATTTATACTGGAATGAGAGTATGAAATAAGAATTAAAATTCCTATTTTATGTGCTTATCTTGAATTGAGAGTAAATTATTTTAAATTACAGTTTTACTCTTATTTAAAAATTGTAGTTTTTAATTGCAAAATGAATAAAAAAATATATTTCTAAAATAAGCTATTTATTTTATTATCAATTTTAATCATATAAGTTAATAATAATTATTAAATTTTTAATTATGTAAATCACAAATTTTTTAGTTTCAATTTTAATTATGTAAAATAAAAATTATTGATAGGAGCACCACAAATGAAAGATTATTATTAGTAATATAGTACAAAATTAATGTTTTCTTGGAATAAACTATTTATTATTATTAATTATTAACATTAAATAAATGCAATACTATTAAAATTAAATAAGTATAGTAATATTATATTTTCAAATAAAGATATATTCTAATAATATTAATAATTCTCTATGAATATAATATATTATTTTTTAATAATTTTAACTTAGAATCAACGTAAATTATTATTTTTAATAAATATTACGTAATATTATCATTATTCAAATAAATATGATATTATTATTTTTAAATAAATGTAACATTATTTATTCTTAATAAATATATTTATGTTATATTTAAAGGTAAGGATAAGAATGGAAGAGGTGGGAGGAGATTCTTATTCCTTACTCCAAAAGTGGGTGAGACCCACAGAGTGAAATTTCCACTTCCACATTTAAATAAGCTTATAAACACTAAAGTGGGAGGACTTCGCTCTCCTCACTCCCACTTTAGTAAGTGAACACAGCCTCAGTTAGGCAAGATAGCATAACTAATTAGATCCCTTTATATTGCTGGGTTTTCTTGAGACCATATCATTCCACCTCATTTCAGGTGGTGGTTGTTTAAACAAGTGTGAAGATTCCACGTATCTTTGTTCTTTGAGCATCTTTTATCATTACTAGTTTTCTTGTGTATACTAACCCTACCTTATTTTATATTTAAATTGGCTTTTTGCTATCCTGACTTTAGTTATAAAAAACTATAACTTGTGTGAAAAATTTAAATTGCAATAAGTAGAATAAGTTGGTGATTGTAGACATCTGCATGGATTTTCCCTTAGACATTGCGTTCATCTTTCTATTGTTATCTTTATAGCTAAGTTGGCAACTCTTGATAGGTTTTAAGCTGGAGGCCTTTTAGTAGGTGTTCCCATTTGATCCTTTTATAGTGTATTGCTTATTTTCTTGGTTGTTTGTCTTATAGAGACTTTTTATTAATGTTTCTTCCTTCCTTGTTTAGTTATCATACGTACGCACCTTATTTATCTTTCGATAGTCATCTTCGTGGTTGAGTTGGCAACAATTACTAGGTTTTACACTAATGATGTTTTGTCAAGCATTCCTATTTGTTCCTTTCATTGGTGCTTTCCTTATTTGCTTGGTTGTTTTGTCTCATAGAGAATTTATTTAATGCTTCATTCCTTCTTCAATTAGTCATCATATGTATGCACCTTGTTGCGATGAAATTTAAGATCGATCCTCTCATGAGATTTTAGGATGAGACTTGTAATTTTTTGTATTTGAGGCTAAAGATTGATATTTGATCTTTGCAAGTAAGCCTTATGATGCATTTTTCTAAGTTTTGGCTTTGTTAGAACTCATAAGTATGTTTAACTTTTCCATTCCTGCCAAAGTAATAGGGTCATTGTCTAAACCCAAAGCATCTATAAGTTATACTTATAACTTAGAATACTATTATGTAAATTTTAATATACTCGCAGGTGCACAACCTATTATAATATAGAATAGGATAATGAGATCGAATCCACATTGAATGTAAATTTAGAAAATTCAATATTTTATAATTTAGAAAATTCAATATTTTATTTTAAGAAATTAAAACTAAAGATACATGCGAGTAGATTAAAAATGAGTAAATTAGCTTGAGATTCAAGAGATTGAAGTTATTAGGGTTTTAGAATCAACTATTGTTTAACTTAATGATTATCTAATTACCTATCAATTCTAAATTTTAGATTAATAACTCGAAATCAATCTTTATCTACTTCTGAATATTTTAATTTTGCCTAATTAAGATTAAGTGCAGACTCTTTTTTAAGGACAAAATTTGTCCATAAGGTTCCTGAAAATGTAACTTTTGTGTAGTAAAATTAAAACAAATGGCAGAAACTCTAGAGACCTCAAATCTGCTTCATTCATAATAAAAAATCTAGAGGAAAGATTGAAGTTAAATTACCTCACTGGTAGTTTCATAAACAACCTCGTGAAGTAAAAGAAAGAGACCAAAAAGGAAAGTTATGAACATTGTCCAAGAAACACGCCACTGGACAAAAAAACTTCTACTTTTGCGCGATTTGATATCCTTAAGGCATCTTAATTCTGTTGCATCTAATCTGTCCACACTTAGAAATCTTACAACAGTTTATACGATTTGGATCACCTAATTTTATTTGAAATGAGAGAGATTACGAAGTAACATGAATGCTAGTTCATGATCATTCATTCCACCAAGTAAAGCGATCACTATTTTTTCAATAATGGCACCAAACATTATCATGATCTAGACCCACCTACTAAGCCATTCTTTACTGAATGTGATTTTATCATTTCAATAATTTATTTAATCAAATTAATTTTAAATAAATAAAAAAACTTAATTACTTAATTTTGTCTTTAACAAGTTAAGTCCATTTTAGGTCTAATAAAAACCCAAAATTGGTTGAGAAGTCCATAATCACTTATGAACCAAAACATGTCCAATATTATCATTTTACATGCTTAAATCTTAAACTTAATGTTTGATTAAGGATTTATGAAATTTATTTTGTTGCTTAAACTATTTATAGAACATCAAAAATTATATCTCAAATCATATTAAAGATACATGTTCATTCTTTAGTGAATGATAACATAAATACCAATTTTCCTAAAATTAAGAAATTTAACTTCTCATTTTCTAGTAACTCATTTTTCATTTCTATCCGGTGTGTGACCTTTTAGGTTCTTTGTTATAAGATAATAGAATTATTTTAATGATAACTCTTTATTCATTAAAAGATGCTAAACGCTTTAGTCATCCATTAGAGCTTTTCTAATAACTTTAAGATACATTGCTAATAACCATTAGCAATAATGATCTTGAGGTTCCTACAAATCATGAGTGACACCTAGTAATATTTCACGACTATCCAAATAACAAGAATTGATGGATCTGTAACACTTTTCCTTCAGTAGGAATCAATCCTTATGCTTTTACATAATATAGATGTCTATGTATAAGACATTTGTGGTGCCTCAGGTCTAAACACCATTACTAAATATAGTGTCTATTATAATGTATAATAAGCCATTAACACTCAAATCCATATAGCTTATTATTATTTGGTCAAGTTCAGTAAACTTGTTCTTACAATAAGTACCCATGTGTTGGACTTGGCATCTCATGTCAAAGATATAAAACTCACCATCCATTTTGGTATCGTATACCATAAAAGAGTCATATCACATACTAGCGTTTACATGAATTTTTAATATCCAATCATAATTCCACCACTAGGAACCATTTGAGAAGTATGTTATAAAGGATACATGTTTCATATTCTTGACAATCTCGAGAATGTGTTCCTTAACTATTTTATTTCTTGAACTATATTTATTAATATGATCTATAAATATTGATAACTTTGCCATTTTATAAATATCAAAATACTAATCAAATACAATAATTCTCTAAAAGCAAGCACCACTCGATTGGCCTTTTTGGTGTATCACTAACAATCTCCAGCTTGCACTAAAGCCAATCGCTATGCTATCTCCTACCCGTCTTCTCAAGATGACAATCTAACTACTGCTAGGTCAGTGTTTTAGTCAAAGGATCCATGATGTTATCGGTGGAGGCTACTTCATGTATGGTGACATTACCCTTTTCAATGATTTCTCTGATGATGTGATATCTTCTCTCAATATGTTTGGGCTTTTGATGAGACCTTGGTTCTTTAGCTTGTATTATAGCCCTATTTTTGTCACCATATATTGAGATTGGCAATGCAATGATTGGAACTACTTCAAGTTGTTCAATAAACTTCATCATCCAAACAGCTTTTTGTGCTGCATCTGATGCAGCTGTATATTTTGCTTTAATGGTGAAATTTGTAGTAGTTACTTGCTTAGAACTTTTCCAGCTTACTGCTCCACTATTGATGGTGAATATAAATACTAATGTAGATTTTCTATCATCTACATCTGATTAGAAAATTGAATATGTGAAGCCTTCTATCTTTAACTCACCCTCTCCATATGTTAAGAAAAAATATTTAGTCCTTCTCAAGTACTTAAAGATATTCTTAACTAGGGTACAATGTTCTTCACATGGATTACTTTGATATCTAGTAGTGACAATCCTCGCATGAGCTATATTCGATTGGTATTTAGTAAAGCATAAATAAGACCTCCTACTGCAGAAGCATGTGGAATCTTATTCATTCGCTCTCTCTTTACATATGTTTTAACACTCATGCTCTTAGAGAGATGAATTTATTGTCTGAAGGGTATAAAACCCCTTTTGGAATCCTACATATTAAATTTTCTCAGATCTATCTTTATATATCTTGACTCCCAAGATATACATTACAGCTCCTACGTCTTTCATGAAAAGTTTTGAGAAAGCCAATTTTTGACAGAAGACATTTGTCCAATGTCATTTCCTATAAGTAATATGTCACCTACATATAGCGCAAGGAAAGTTATTGCACTGGCACTAAGGTTTTTGTAAACACATAATTCATCCTTATTCTTGATGAAACCAAACGATTTGATTGCATCATTAAATCAGATGTTCCAACTCCTAGAGGCTTGTTTTAGCCTACAAATGGACCTTTTTAACTTGCATACTTTATGAGGATTTATCTTAGATTTAAAACCATGAGGTTGTAGCATATAGATATCTTCCTCAATTTATCCATTAAAGAATTTTGATGTCCATTTGCCAAATCTCATAGTCAGAATGTGCTGTATAAATAATAAGATTCTGATGGACTTCAGCATGGCTACCGATGAAAAGGCATCCTCATAGTCTGTACCTTGTATTTGATAATAAAATTTAGTTACGAACCTTGCTCTATAGGTCTCTACCTTTCCATCTAAGCCTATTTTCCTTTTAAAGATCCATTTGCATCCGATGGGTATAATACCTTCGGGTGGATCTACTAAAGTCCAAACCTGGTTGGTTCTCATAGAGTCTATCTCCGAATCCACGGCTTCAAGCTATTTTTTAGAGTTAATATCTGATATTTCAACTTTGTAACTCATAAGATCGTCTCTATTATGTGTATCACCCAGTAAAAATATGCCATTCATTTGATGAAGTAAATTATATCTTTCTGGTGGGTGAATCACCCTACTAGATCTACAGAGTTATTGTGTCCCTTGCGTTTGTACTTCAACAAGCTCTTCAAAAGATTTATCCTTATTAGAATTCTCTATAAATTCTAATTTTCTTCCTTGTCCACCTTTTTTAATAAACCATTTTTCAAGAAATATAGTTTTCTACTTACCATTACGCTTTAGTTAAATTGAATGTAGAAGTAATAACCCAAAGTTTCTTTTAAGTATCCAATGAACTTCCTACTATCTGCTTTAGCTTAAGCTTCTTTCTCTTAAGTCTCTTAATAAAAGCAGGACATCTCCAAATCCTAAGATGATTTAGGCTTGGTTGTTTACCATGCCATATCTCATATGGTATTTTAGGTACAGCCATGGAAAGTACTGTATTTAGTATATATGTTATAGTAAATAGAGCGTATTCCTAAAGAGAAATTGGTAAGTCATAATTCACCATTGATCACACCATGTCTAACAATGTGCAGTTTCTCTTTTTGGATACTCGATTAAGCTCTGATGTACCAAGAGGTCTCCATTGTGAAATAATACAATTTTCTTTATGGTAAGACTAGAATTCTCCACTAAGATATTCACCACCTCGATCTAATCGTAGGATTTTTATAACCTTTTAACTACATACAACCATACCTTGAGTGATTGTTGATAAAATTTATGAAGTAGTAATATCCACCTATTGTTGTTTCATTAAATGCCCTACACATATCAGTATGTGTGCGTTCAAGTAAATCAATGGTCATTGTACTGTCTAACGAAAGGTGTCTTGGTCGTTTTTCCTCAAAGACAGGATGCACAAGTTGGATAAAGTTCTAAACCAAATGGACCTCTCACTCAATCTATAGCCAATATTGTGACTCTAGCTTCTCCAATATGACATAGTCTTAAATGCCACTTATATTAGGGGCTTATTTATTCTCTTTCACCTTTATGTGTTATGGTATTTACATTCATAATATGCTCATTAGTTTCTTTCATGTTTAGTACATGTAGATCATTATGCAAAGTACCATGTGCAGCATATTTATTCTCATGATAAATTTTACAAATTTTATTTTAATTGTCTTTGCATAAATATAAAATTGAAATTATGTTCTTTATAGCAGAAGGAACAAATAAACAAACATTTAAACTTATTACATGCCTAGATAGCATTTTTACGAAAATTTCCCTATAGCTGAGACAACAACCATTGCTTCATTTTCCACTCTAAGAGACACCTCTCGTTGCTTAAGTCTTTTACTTCTTTTCAGTTCTTGCATTGACATACAAATATATGTGGTAGCTGTGGAATCTAAAAAACAATAAGTGGAATAAGTAATTGAAGTATTAGTTTTAATAATGAGTAAACCTTTAGAAGGATTCGCTTTAGGCTTGACTTTCAAGTGGCTAAGGTAAGCTTTGTAGTTCTTCTTCTAATGGCTATCTTTACAGCAATGAAAACATTTTTCCACGTCAATGGGCTTATTGGGCTTCCCCTTCTCGATCCTACCTTTAGCCTTACGTTGAAACCATTTATTTTTACTTTTTTTAGTGTTGGGAAAGGGACTAGCACAATCAGTTACAAATTAAGTGGAAACAAAACTCTTTCCCTATTTCTGTGATTAAAATAAGATGTGTACCACAAATATATAGGAAGAAAAATAAACCAACAAATCAATCACAAGAGATATAGATTTTTACATGGAAAACCCAAAGTAGGAAAAACCACGGGACCGTAGTATGATAAAATCTTTCATTATTTTAATGAGATTACAATACAAATTCTTTTTTATATTACACTAGAGGCTAATAATATCAATAATCTCAATATTCTTGGCTTACAGCAACAGCGTAATATCTGTTTCTCTAACAAGTGGGTATCTTAAATAATAGCCAACAAAAGGATAAAATAAAAAGCAAGACCAATAGATTTGTAGAGGGCGATGCCAGGAACGTATTCTCAAAATTTGGGAGAAAATGGAGTTAATTTTGCCTTCTGATCATCTAATTAAAGATTAAAACCCTTGCCCCTAAATTGAATGTCACACCACTGACTTCTCTTTTCTTCTCTCCTCTTTTGCGATTCACAAATTAGGTTAGTTGCTTGCCTTTCAAAACCAAATTTCATGGTAATATTTATCCAAGTCCAAAACTTAATGTTAATTGCACATCAAACAAGCCTTTTGAACTTTGGGCTTTTGGGCCACTAAATGAGATGGACCCAACAAATCTCCCCCTCCAGATCATTTAAGGGGCACTGTTAAGCCCGTTTTTTGCGTACGGATTTTAAGCTTGTCCTTGGGTAATGGCTTTGTCATCATATCTTACCCATTCTCCGTGATGTGTATCTTCTCAAGTTGCAACTGTTTCTTATCAAGCATGTCTTGTATCCAATGATACCTTACATCAATATGCTTAGATTTCAAATGGTATATTGAATTCTTTGCCAAGTGAATGGCATTTTGGTTGTCACATTATACAACATAGCTATCTTGCTTCACACCCAACTATCGTAGGAAATTTTTCATCCACAAGGTTTCTTTATAACCTTCAGTGATTAAAATATAATCAGCTTCAGTGGTAGATTAGGCAACACACTACTGAAGTCTGGACTTCTATGAGACTGCTCGCCCTACAAGGGTGAGCAAATTTCCTAATAGAGATTTTCTAGAATCAACATCTCCTATCATATCTGCATCTATGTACACTTGTAACACAAGTTTGTCACTGCCAAAATATAAACATACCTTGGAAGTACCTTCAAGATACCTGAGAATCCACTTCACTGCGGTCTAGTGTTCTTTGCTCAAATTTAAGAGAAACTGGCTAACTATATCAACTGTGTGAGTAATATCTGGTCTTGTACAAACCATGATGTTCATCAAACTACCAATTGCTGAAGCATAAAGAACTCCTTTCATCTCTTACTTCTCTTCTCACGTGTAGGACAATGCTCATAATTAAGCTTGAAATGGCTTGCAAGTGGAGAATAATAGATTTTTCCTTGCTCATGTTAAATCTTTCAAGTACCCGTTCAGTATATGACTCTTGAAATAACCATAACTTTCCAGATTTTCTATCGCGAGAAATCTTCATGCCAAGAATCTATTTCGCCAATCCCAAGTCCTTCATTGCAAAAGTCTTGTTAAGCTCTTTCTTCAGATTGTCAATCTTGTTAGCATTCTGACCAACAATCAACATGTCATCCACATAAAACAAAATAATGATGAAATCATTGTCACCAAACTTCTTCACAAAAACACAATGGTCACATATAGTCATGCTAAAAGTATGATTCTACATAAAAGAACCAAATTTTTGTACCATTGCCTTATTGCCTATTTTAGCCCATACAAATTTTTCTTCAACTTGCACACAAGTTCTTCTTTGCCTTTGATAGCAACCCTTCAGGTTGCTCTATGTATATTTCCTCCTCCAAGTTACTGTTTAAGAAATATGTCTTTACATCAAACTATTCAATCTCCAAGTTCAAGTTAGCTGTTAATCTCAGAACAACTCGGATAAAAGACATCTTCACCACAGAAGAAAATATTTCTCCAAAATCAACACCTTTCTTTTGACCGAAACCATTCACAACCAATCTAGCCTTATACTACTGTTGTGAGTTATTTTCACTCTTCATCCTGTAAACCCTTTTTTTCTCAGTGCCCATTTTCCCTTAGTTAACTTCATTAAATCATAAGTGTGATTCTCACTCAAGGATTTTATCTTCTCTTGCATGGCTTTAACCCACTTATTTTTATGTTAGTGAGATATGGCTTCTTCAAAACATTTTGGCACCCCTCCATTTATAATTATCACATATTCATGTGGAGGATATCTATTAGAAGGTTGTCGTTCTTTAGTATATCTTCTCAATTCTAGCTCAACTAGTGGTGCTTGTGGTTTTATAGGTGCCTAGTTAACTAGTTCAATTGGACCATTATTATTATCCTTTTCTGCTCTGCCATGATTATCATGAACTACTGGTGGAGAAATTGAAGTTGGAATTCTAAGAATCTCTAAAGATGATTGAGACTCATCACTCCTCTTTGCATCACCAACTATCTGATCTTCAAGGAGCATAACATCTTTATTTCTTATCAATTTCCTTGCCACTAGATCCCATAATCTGCACCCAAATTCTTTTTGCACATAGCCTAAGAAAATTCATTATTTGGTTTTATCATCAAGTTTCAATCTTCTAGCTTAGGAATGTGATCGTATGCTCTGTAGCCAAACACTCTCTAGTATTTATAAGAAACATCTTTCCCAGTCCAAACTCTCTCAGGCACATCGCTATCTAATGAAATTGAAGGAGAAAGGTTAATCAAATCAACTATAGTACGCATAGCCTTTGCTTAAAAAGATTTAAAAAGCTTGGCGTCAGAAAGAATACACCTGACCCTCTCTTCAATTGTGAAATTCTAGTTATGGAAACCAAGAGGGGGGTGAATTGGATTTCTAAAAATTAATCATTTCTAATGCAAACCTTAATGAAAATCTCAAACGAATTTAAAACAATGACTAATTAATCAATCACAATACAAAAAGATAAGGGAAGAGAGATTTAAACACAATGATTTTTACGTGGTTTGGCCAACCTCGCCTACGTCCAAGCCTCCAAGCTTTCCGAGCTTGAAGATTCCACTAAACAAGCCTCCAAGGCTTCAAATGCTTACAATTGACTTCCAAGGTGTCAATAAATCTTTACAACAAGAGATTATCCCCAATCTCTTAACGCAAGTGTATCCCAACACTTACAATCACTCAAAATAAAAGATTACAAATTGTTTTTCTCTCACACGATATTTAAGATTACAAATCAATGCTCAATGTGTGAATAAATGAAGAATAAATGTGTTTTAAAGCTCTTTAAAGGTTGTATTCACGAATATAAGCTCAATGATAATATTGTAATCAATACTTTGTTTGAATTTAAATGAGCTTATTTATAGTTGGAGCTGAAAAATAGCCGTTACTGACTTCTCTGCCCGTAAATGGATCGCCGTTAACCGTTAACGATTAACTGTTTATTCTGGTCAAAGTTAACGTTGGGCCAAATTTCAAATAAACGGTTTGCTGTTTAGGCTTACCCTTTCACCGTTAAATTCGAGAGACCTGCAAGATAAACTTCAGCTATCCGTTTTCACTAAACGGTTAAATATTAGAGCGAAATGACATTCTGGAATTTATCGGCTAGCCGTTTGTTATTAACGATTCGCCGTTTATTTCCAGTAACCTGCAAAACACATTAGCCTTATCCATTTTTCTTAACCGGTTAGAGCTTAATCAATTTGTTACTCTATGGATTTAATCGGTTAATGGTTTAAAAATAAAAAGGTGAACTGTTTATTTCCAGAATCACAATTTTAACCAAAAATTACATGAAGTCTTTTTCCAATTGAAGGTTGACAGATATCCATTTTAATAAAAAACATTTAAAGTTTGTTATCGTCAAAATCAATATTGTGAACATATACAAGTTAACAAATTGTTCTATTCATCTTTTCTGCAACATAATTCTATTGTGGGGTTTTTGGTACAATCTTCTTAAGACTGATTCCATGGGATTTGCAATACTGCTCAAATGGTCTTCTATACTTACCACCATTGTCTACCCTGACACATTTTAGTTTTCTTTATGTTCCTCTCTCAATATAAGCATGAAAGAACTTAAATATATAAAGCACTTGGTCTTTAGATTTCAAAGTAAAAGCCCACACTTTTCTAGACTAATCATTAATAAAAGTCACAAAGTAAAGTACACATTTTATTGGTCTACTTTTCGATGGAGAAAAACTTTTAAAAGCTACTCTGTGTGTCTTTCCAGCCAAGAAATGAATACAAATCTTAAGGGACATACTTGGGAAGTTGGGTAGAAATCATTTTTTGGCAAAAGTTTCTAACCCTTTCTCACTAATACGACCAAGTTTTTGTACCACATCTCAATGTCAAAATCTTTTACAACCACATTCACATCTTCCTTTTTTGATCTTGGCTTTTATCATATAGAGAGTGTTTATTTTCCTCCCCTTCGCTAACACTATGAAGCCTTTGGTGAGCTTCCATTTTCCTTCACCAATTTGATTAATATAATCATTATCAAGCTTGCCTGTAGAGATCAAATTAAGGTGAATATGTGGTACATGTTTAACATCTTTAAGCAACAAATTATAATAAATGTTGGTTTCAACCAAATATCTCTTATACTCATAATCTTGGATGCCCCTTCATTTCCCATCCGAATATAGCTATAATCACCATTAATATATAATGTGAAGTAATTACGATGTACAGTAACATAAACGAAAGAACCCGAATCAATCACCCAATCATTGGTATGGCAAGTGAGATTTACTGAACTCTCATCATAAACACTACCCAAATCACCATCAACTATGGCCTTAGTGTTCTTTGTCATTCTTTTTAGCATCACCTTTTTCTTTCGCCTATTTTCTTTTCCACAATCTATATTCCCTTTTAAAGTGGCTCATTTTCTGACAATGAAAGCACTTCATGTTTCTCCTCTAGGATATGGATCTTTTTCTGGGGTTATCATTGTTTTGCTGGCGAGAATTTCTACTTTGGTCTCTCTCTCGCTTTTTTCGTTTTTTCGAAACAAGTGCATCTGACTCAGAAGGAACTGCTTCAATACTTTTTCTTCTAGATTCTTCATTTCGCAACCTATCTGTAACTATATCTAACGTTATTTACTCGTTCGGCACTGAATTATTCATCGACCCCACTAATGTTTCCTAATTGTCAGGCAAAGAACTAAGCAACAATAATGCTTGTAACTCATCATCTAAAATAATTTTCATAGTAGTCAACTGATCAACCAAGCCCTGAAACTCGCTAGTGTGTTCAGTTATATTGCGCCCCTCCTAGTATTTCAAGTTAACAAGCCTTTTCATTAGATTAACTTTATTTTGTACTTTTGGTTGCTCATAAATCCTCTCTAATTTACTCCAAAGAACATCAACTCTGGATTCCTTCGCGACATAGAGGTATATACTCTGATCAATCCATGGTCTAATAGTACATACGACCTTCTAATTTAATTGTGATAATTTCTTATCATCTAAATCAACAGGTCTAGCTTTTTGACCTTCAATGGGTTCATGTAAATCTTTCATGTACAGTAAATCTTCTATTCTAGACTTCCAAATACCATAATTCCATGACTTTAATTTAATCATGCATGTCGATGACTCCCCCATCTCAACCACACAAGTAATTAAAAGACACAAAACTTGAATCTCTAATACTACTTGTTGTGTAATTTTTTTTTAATTCGCAAGCGCACGAATCTACTGTAGAATATATCAATGGTGAGGAGTGTCGATCCCACGAGGAGGTGGATTTTAATCATGTGTAAAATTAATTTTCTAAGTGAGTGGTTGGATTTATGGTAAAAATGATTTGGAATATCCTAAAATTTAAATTGAAATGGCAAAATTAAATTAAAGTGAAACTATTATAACTGAAAAACTTGGGTATCTAGATCTGCATTAACATGTACCATGGGCTAAATATTCCTTATTATTGCCAATTAAATCATGAGGGGGGTTTCCTCTCCTTATGAACCACACTCTAATCAATATGGTGTTAAGGGCTTATCGTGCAAAATAATAATAACCTTGTACTCGGGAGCCAGTTAAACCAATGCGGTATTTAGACAAGATTATTACTATTTATCAACGAAAAGTCAAAACATCCATAATAATTAGAGGGAAAGAGAAAATAAATTTACCAAATAAAACCCTTGGCACATGTTGAGACTTCACCTTTAACCCAAGCTTGAAAGAAAATTAGCTACTCATAATTGAACTAGGGGTAAAATGAGAATTTATTAAAATACATATAAAATACAAGATGGAGAAGGAATTACATAAAATTGAACTCAAAAATGAATTCAGGGATATCAAATTAGGGGGAGAAGCCCCCTTTATAGATACATTGAGTAAATCATGGCCATCAGATTAAAAATATTTCAGACGCTCAGGATTGCGCCACATCATCGGTCAACAGTACACGGTTTGATCAAATGTTTTGAATAATGAGGCGGTTTGACCACGCGGTTTGGTTGTTAGTTATCCTATGTATATGCATGTACTGCACGCACAATGTTTTGTCCACTAACATGCTACCACGTCACCGATCAACAGTACATAAGAATTTTAGTCCAATCGAATCGTGACACCTCATCAGTCAATGCCACGTTATCATTCTGTATATGTGAACAGTGTCATGAACAATATTGTATATGTGAAAAGTACCATATATGTGAACAATGCCATTTTCCTTTTATGCTCCTCCTAAGGTTTTCGACCGTCTTGAGTTCAAAAGTGATGTCCATTTTGCTGTCTGATCTCTTGTTTATTGTTAAATGACCATGATGCCCCTAAAATACATTAAATACTTAATTATAAAACAACACACATAATTAAATCACAAGAGACTTAAATGCATAAAAATACGAATGTTAGTGAGACTTGGAATAAATCACAAGAGACTTAAATACATAAAAATAAGAATGTTAGTGAAACTTGAAATGTAAAATGACGATTTTCTCCTTTATAAATATACACTTTCTAACACTCAACACACCCTCCAACCAGCTTATTTATAGTCCCTAGCAATTAAAGCGAAAATAAAATTCAAACGCAAAATGTATTCAATCAGACTAATGATAACAATCAAATAAAAGTATAAGTATCATCTCCAGTCTAAAAAAACATCACACCCACATCAACCATCCACATGCATCAGCCTAGTAGACTTTGTCACAGCTACTTTCAAGAATGACATGTCAAACCCCTAAATCTCACTGGAAGTAGTGACACTCACATAAGGAAATTAAACCCAATAAAAATAGTACTCCAATGAATGGTAAATTGAGAGAAAATAATAAAGAATATTATCACACACTCTCACTAAGATAAAAGAAATATGCCCAAATCTTAGAAATAATACGATTTTAAGTCAAACAAAAATACTAGTCAACCAAATTTATTTATTTATTTATTTTTCTTTTCTTTTTTAATGCACCACTACATCTTTTTAGCCGATATAAGTAGATTTTACTTCAGACTATAGCTCCCTAAAATCAAGAAGGACTTTTATTAGGATGTAACGTAGGATAAGGACATGGCTAACAAAGGACGAGAAATAAGAAAGACAAAATAAATGTTTGAGAAAAAGTAGAGTTATTTGGAAATCACAAGGCACATTTTATATATATTTTTTCTTTTTTTCTTCTCTTTTTTTTCTCTTTTTTTCTTTTTTTTGGTATGGCACAACTTTACTGAATAAAATATTTATTTATATTTTTCTCAAATATAAATAGATGATGGAACTTGTAAGATATCGGGTAATACTCCAAATCGGAGTGGGTCAAGATGATAAGTTGACAAATAAAAGTTTTTTTTAAAGGCTCAAAAGGGTTAATTATGGATAGTTCATAAAATGGATGGCTAGAAATGCTCAAACGGGTCAAAGATAACCTTTCCATCATCTTTTAGAGCTCCAAATAATATTCCAAATCTACTAGTTAGATGGAATTCCAGATGTAGCAACACATTTTTTCTTTTGTTAAAATTTTTTTTAAAGGGTTGACTCAAAAGAAATCTAGAGATCATGTATAAAATAATAAACTGCTAAGCTGTATGAAGAATAGACAAAAATGTTGCTCTCCAAGAAAAATGACAGGCTTAAAAACTTACTTGGTATTCATTATGACATGTGCATTCCTTCAAGCAACTCATATTTGTCTCCGACATCATCATGTAGAGTAGTAAACATAACGTAACATCACTTAATACCAAAGATAATACAAATATTAAAATTTGAAAGTTATCATGTCATCCAATGTTAAAAAAAATCACATTTTTTTTTAGGTTCAAACGACATTCTTTCCCCCAACCTATTCTAAACATGAAAAGAAAATATGCATATAGAAAGGTGAATGATGCGGAAAAACTAATTAGAAAAGTTACACTTAAAATGATAGAAAAAGAAAATGGTCTTTTTTTTTTAACTAAGAAGATGTGTTTCTAGAGTCACTACACTCTATATTCAGTCATCTTCGACTTAAAAATTTGAAAGTGTTTATTTATAAAGGAGAAATTAAAAAGAAGAAGTAAAAAAAAATGTCAAAGATAAAGAAAAAGTCTGGATTTTTTTTAAAAGTTTTTCAAACGAAGAAGATACGTTTCTAGAGTCACTACATTCCATATTCAACCATCTTCAACACAAAAAGTTAGCCACGGCTAGTCTCTACAACGAAAAATCAGTAAAAACTTAATCAAGTTTCCACAATTGTCAATCATTCCCTCCCCCCAACTAGAATGAAACATTGTGCTTAATGTTTTAAAAGAAAGAAGTAGAATTTAAAAGACATCACCTGGGTAGTGCAACACAGAAGAAAATATTTACAAGCGGAGAGTTAAATTTAATTTGTACTTCTTACTGCGGCTACTATTACCATCATTATTTGGACACTCCAACACAAAGGTCATGGGGTTTGGCTCTGGTCTATAGGCTTGTAACAGATCAAATAGCTCATTAGTAGTGTGAGCACAAATAAAAAAAAAATTTCGCTGTGCAATAAATGAAATAGTTTTTTATTGCATGATTAACAAATGCGATGAAGCCATAATAAAAGTTATTGAAATTTAACAAACTAATTAGTTTCTGGTGAATGTGCAAATAGGCCCAAGATGCTACTGTGATAAGTGCCTCTAGAGTTGCAAGATCTTCTAGTAAGAAAATAAAAGCATCAGTATGATTCAACATTTCAGTTATTCTTTCTGACATACTTGAGACAACTATCTCTTCTCTAGTCGGTGAGTCAGACAAACTGCCCAAAGATTTTAGGGCTCTTGGGATGATGCCTAACACATGGCTTTCTCTGACAAAAGCAACTTCTGAGACCAATTTTGATAACCTTTTATTACCTCCTCCATACACCAAGTGTAATTTTCTCTTTACTATGCTTCGACCAAGATTTATGGCTGCTTCAACGAACGCTTTATGTTTTCCATAGTTAAATCCAGAAAGCACAAATGTTTTTGAATTATTTACTGGAAGTAGCTGCCGTTGGGAAACTTTTCAAAAATAATTTGTGAGCGCTTAACAAAAAATCATATTTAAGGATCTTGGTAACAGTGGGTCACGGCTGTGTAAAAGGTAGCATGTCAGTGTCAATTAACGCGTAAAGCACATGGCTCGAGAGTAAACAAAGTAAATAGTAAAAATAAAAAACAATAATAAATTATTCAGAATAATAATGCAAATGATAAAACAACAGTCAAATAAAATAACAATGAAGTAAAAGGATATTCACAGGTAGTTGCGACTATGGCTCACATCTTCCTCTGGTTTTACGTTCAGGAACGGCTTAAACGCCATCTATGGGTCGAGTATATGCTTCACATCTAGTTTTCTTATAAACTGGCAAACAGGGTTGTTTATAGTCAGATTCCCGAAACTATATCGTGCATGCTCTTTCTAGAATAATGACCATAACTGGAGAATCGCTCCTTGTACATATCTACTGGGATGCGTTTCAAGAGATAAAATGATATCATCCAATGACTCCTTATTCAAGCCAACCCTAATAAATTAAATTTTATCTTCCCTGTTATCAGACACTATTCCTAAAGAATATGGTTTTTTTTATCGCATCTCATTATGGAAGACTTATGACAAGCAACATAAAGTCTTCGAGCTCTTCATTTTCTTGCATAATTTTCTTTACCACAATCAGGCATGTATGCAATAAATTTTGGAGGTAACTCACCTGCCAATCGTACTTTAGCCTTGATTAACCAGCGAATGTCAGCAGGTATGTTATTCCTCATGAGCAATCGCATGCATTCAGATTGAGCTTTATAGATTGTAAGGAGGGCATTATGAGAAAGTGAAGGGAATCGATTGTGAAGCTTTGCTAAAATCTCATTTCTGTGCATACCTTCGCCTCAAAAGATCAGTTATTATGAGAAACTGAAGTAACCGACTTGATTGTCACGGAGTACCATTATCCGCCACTTCACCGGGGTAACAAAATAAAGCACACAAACAAAGTAACAAACTAAAAACACAAAGAAAATTACAATCGTCCTCTTATTGAATTTACCTCAAACTCTAACTGGATATTGTAGACGCCTCCCTCAATGTCTCTGAGTTGGCTTTCTAAATTCTCAACATGGGATACTAACTCTAGTGGTTGTAGAGCCCAAATATGATGTGTTTTATAAAATCGAATATGCCTTTTGAGATGAGATTTTACACGTTAAAGTTGTCTAAGAATGTCTAGGAGGATCTGTTTAGCTAAGGCACTTATGATTAACAATGATAAGAGAAAACTTAATGATTAAACAAACACACTTATGCAAAAAAAAAATTGAATTAGGAAAAGAATAGTAGAAAAAATAGAAAAAAATCAAATCAAATCACCAAAAAAGAAAGAAAAATATCAATTCAAATCTGGTGGGTAACTCAAATTTATTTCGGTGTCCTTTTCATGTGGTTGGTACTCTAATTATGACTTTAATCTTTGACCATTAACTTTAAAAGTGACACCGTTCTTTAGGTCCTTAATTTCAATTGTCCTATGTGGAAAATAATGTGAATAATAAAGGGGCCAGACCATCAAGAGCGTAACTTACCTAGGAATAGGTGCAAGCGAGAATTGAATAAAAGCACTTTCTGACCTAAAGTGAAAGCTTTTCTCATAATTTGCTTATCATGAAAGACTTTCATTCGATACTTGTAAATCTTAGCATTTTCGTATGCATCATTGTGAATTTCTTCAAGTTCTGCCAGCTGTAATCTTCTTTCTGAGCTGGCTTACTGCATGTCAAAGTTGGATTTCCTTATGGCCCAGTACGCATGATACTCGAGTTCCACAGGTATATGGCAAGCTTTTCCATACACTAGCCTATAGGGTGACATCCCAATTGGGGTCTTAAAAGTCATTGTATATGCCCATAATGCATCATCGAGTCTTAATGACCAATCTTTTATGTCTGGTCTCACCGTTTTTTCTAATATATGCTTTATTTCTCGATTGGAGATCTCAACTTGGCCATTGGTTTGCAGATGATATGGGGTCTCCACTTTGTGGGTGATGGAATATTTTGTTAAAAGAGTTTTGAATTATTTGTTACAAAAGTGGGCACCACCATCACTGATTATTGCTCGAGGGAATCCAAAGGGTGAAACAATGCTGCTTTTCAAAAATCCTATTACCACCTTGTGATCATTGGTTCTACATGGAATAGCTTCTACCCATTTCGATACATAGTTAATAGCAACCAATATGTATTGATGGCCAAAAGAAGGGCGAAAAGGTCCCATTAAGTCGATACCTTGTACATAAAAAATCTCGACCACTAAAATTGGATTTAATGGCATCATGTTCCTTCGTGTAATGCTCCTCATTCGTTGACACCTATCACATGAAGAGCAAATGGTGTAAGCATCTCAAAATATAGTTGGCCAATAGAAACCACATTGTAAAACTTTAGTAGCTATTTTCTTAGCGCTGAAATAAGCTCCACAAGCTTGTTCATGACAGAATGAAAAGATATTTTGAAATTAATTTTCTAAGACAATTCATCTAACAATTTAGTCTGCATAATACTTGAACAGATAAAGGTTATCCCAAAAGAAATTTTTTTATTTTCGTAAAGAATTTGGCCTTATCTTGCTTGGTCCAATGTTCTGGAAGTTGACCTGTAACAAGGTAATTAACTATATCAGCATACCATGGTACTACTTCCACATTCATCAATTGTTCATGTAGAAATAATTCATTGAATATTAATGGTTTTGTAATTGTGTCAAAATTGAGACGAGAGAGATGGTCAGCCACAACATTTTCTATGCCTTTCTTATATTTGAATTCCAAATCAAATTCCTATAAAAGTAACACCCAACAAATTAGTCTAGCTTTTACATATTTCTTTGTGAGAAAATATTTAAGAATAACATGATCAGTTAACACAATTACTTTACAACCAATGAGATAAGATCGAAATTTTTCTAATACAAACACTACTGCTAGCATTTCTTTTTCAGTAATTGAATAGTTCAACTGTGGATCATTCAATGTCATACTAGCATAATAAATAACATGGGGAATTCGATCAACTATTTGTCCTAATACTGCTCCTACTGCATAATCAGATGCATCACACATGAGCTCGAATGGTAAGCTCCAGTTTGGGGGCTGAATGATGGGTGATGATGTCAATAACTACTTTAGTTTTTTAAATGCCACAAGACATGAATTATCAAAGACATAAGGTACATCTTTAGCAAGTAAATTCCATAAGGGTCTAGAAACTTTGCTAAAGTCTTTAATGAAACGTCTGTAAAAACCAGCATACCCAAGGAAATATCTTACTTTTCTGACTGTTTTAGGTAGAGGAAGATTGAAAATGAGATTCACCTTGGCTTTTTCAACCTCAATACCTTTGCTTGAAATGATGTTACTGAGAACAATACCTTGTTTTACCATAAAATGACACTTTTCCCAATTTAAGACTAAGTTCTTCTCGATACATCTCTATAGAACTAGTGTTAGATGATGTAAACATTGATCAAATCAGTCACCAAAAATAAAAAAGGTCATCCATAAAGACTTCAAGGAATCGTTCAACCATATCAGAAAAAATTATTAACATGCATAATTGAAATGTGGCAGGTACATTGCATAATTCAAATGACATCCTCCTATATGTAAAAAGTGACAAAAAGACAAGTGAAAGTGGTCTTCTCTTGATCTTTTGGTGCTATGAGAATATGATTATATCTTGAGTAGCCATCTAAAAAGCAATAAAATTCATAACCTGCTAATCTAGCAAGCATTTGATCGATAAATGGTAAAGGAAAATGGTGTTTACGTGTGACAGAATTCAACTTTCTATAATCAATGCATACACGCTATCCTGTAATCACTCTAGTGGGTATCAATTCATTATCAGCATTGGTAACTACTGTGACTCCTAACATTTTGGGGACAACTTGCACATGATTGACCCATGAACTATTAGAAATATAGTAAATGATACATGCATCTAATAGCTTAAGGAATTCAGTTTTAACAACTTCTTTCATGTTAGGATTCAATCGATGTTGCATTTCCCTAGTATGTTTAGCATCTTCATCAAGGTGATTATAATGCATGCAGTCTACTTAGTTTATACTTTTTTTGTCAGCTATGATCCATCATAATGCTCCTTTGTGCTCTTTTAAAATATCCAACAACTTATATTTTTCTTCGTCATTTAGGGATGATGAGATGATTACTGGCAACGTGCATTCTTCTCCCAAAAATGTATATTCCAAAGTGTTGGGTAATAGTTTAAGCTTGAGTTTTGGTGGTGATTCTGATGATGGGAAGAGTTTATTCTCTGATGATGCTAGTTGTTCAACTCATGACTTCCATTTATTAGTATCAATGGATGGTACTTAGTCAAGTAGAGTGTTGACCTCATCAATTGATCTGTCAATATCAAAATCAAAATCAAAGTGAGTTAAACATGTTTGTAAAGGTTTGAAAGAAAAGTATTATCAACTAATGTTTCTATTAAATCCACATCAACAATTCCATCATCTCCATTATGAGGTTGTTTGGCAATATTGAAGATGTTTAGCTCCATAGTTATATTGCCAAAGGACAACTGCATATTTCTAGTCCTACATTGAATGTGAGCATCGGCAGTTGCCAAGAAAGGTCGCCCTAGGATAATGGGGATATGCTTCCTTGAATCCTGGATTAGTTGAGTGTTAATTACAATGAAATCAATAGGAAAATAAAACTTGTCTACCTAGATAAGAACGTCCTCCACAATACCACGAGGTATTTTCATGGACCGATCTACAAACTGTAACACCACTGCAGTTAGGTGTAATTCGCCTAGTCCAAATTTAACAAATACTGAATAAGGCAGCAGATTTACACTATCTCCTAAGTTCAACAAAGCATTCTCAATTGTGTGGTTCCCTATGCTACATGAGATAATGGGAGAGCTTAGGTCTTTACATTTTAGAGGAATTTTATGTTGGAGTATAGAACTAACATTTTCTATTAAAAATGTCTTCTTTAGAACTTGAATGTTTCTCTTTTTAGTACAAAGGTCTTCAAGAAACTTGGCATAAGATGACACTTGTTTTATAGTATTAAGTAAAAGGATGTTAACACTTACCTGTTTGAAGATTTCAAAAATCTCATTTGTGGATTTTCCCTTCTTTCCTTTAGCTAACCTTTAAGGAAATGGAGCTTTAGGAACGTATTCTCGTGGGTTGATTTCTTTTTTCTCCTCTGATGATGAGTCTTCAGCATTTATAAGTACAATTTGATTTGCTTTTGGCACTGGCATCTCCACTTTGTTGTCGACTTCTTTCCCTTTTCCCAAGCATGACGATTTTGACCTCTCCATGCTGTTGTGGTGAACTGGTACTTGCTTCATGCACTCTTTTAGGATTAGACACTGGTTGACTTGGAAATTTGTCTTTCTCAACAGTCATTGCCAAAGTTTGAACTGAAGAGGCAAGTTGTCCCACCATCTTCTCGAGGTTTGAAATTGATTGGGCTTGTGAGTTGAAACCTGCTCTCATCTCATTTCGTAATTCATCAATAGTGCGGTTCTGTTGCTCAATCGTTAAGTGAGTAAGATTCTTGAGATTCTGGAATGAATCTTCTCATGGTCTGGGTTGAGAGTAGTTCTGATTCTGATTGTATGGTCTAGATAGTGGCTGAGAGGCTTGAGGAACTTGAGGAATTTATTGCATTGATGGAGCTGGAGCTAGAGCTGCAGGTTCATTCTATTGGAATCCTTGAGACCATGAAAAATTGGGGTGGTCTTTCCAACTAGGGTTATATGTGTTGGAGTATGAGTTGTAATTGGATAGTTTTCTCATTACACTTATGGCACTGGCTTGATCTGAGTATAAGTCACGGTCATGTGATTCTGTTGATTTAGCAGTCATTAACGATGTTATTTGTCGAAAAAGACCTTCAATTATCTCTTTAACTTCTTTAATTCTCGAACTTGACTCCCCAATGTGAACCTCATTCACGCCCTTAATTCTTTTAGTATTCATGAGCGATCGACTCCGTTGTTGGGAATTATCTGCTTGTTGCTGGAAGAATTCCCAAATCTCTGATGCACTTTTTGACATTAGCTCTCCTCCACTTGTTGCCATTAGCCATTCTTGCACATATGGCAATAATCCCTCCAAAACATATTGGCATTGGTGTCATTTCTCTTACCTATGATGTGGACACTTTAAAAATAGCCCATTGAATCGCTCCTATGTTTAGAAAAACTACTCGTCTTCTCTATGGGTGAACTCTGATATTTTCCTACGAATAATATTGGTTTTATGCACTGGGAAGTATTTATTCAAAAATTTTGTTATTATTTGTTCCCATGATGTAATGCTATTAACAGGCAATGTATTGAGCCATGAACGAGTTCTATCCTTTAAAGAAAATGAGAATAATATAAGTTTAACATCATCGTCTAAAAAATTTTCACATTTAAAAGTTTGATAAACAACATGATGTGTCCTCATTTTCTAGGCCATAGAATGTTGGGAGACAATTTAGCACACTAAGTTTTAATTCAAAACTCCTACCGGCTACATTTGGATATCTTATACATGATATGCTCAAGTTAGCTAAGGGACTGAAGTAGTCCTTAAATGGCCTCTCCTATGGTGGTGCTTGTTATTGTTGTTGCAAATCCATTTCAATTTTATTTTTAATTGCAACGTGTTTGTATGATTTAAGTGTTTTTTTGAGTTCAAGGTCTATAGACTCAAAATTAGGTAATAATAACATTCGACAAATGCATGTAAAGTACAAAAAATGGGAACAAAATAAATAAAAATAAAGAAAAATGAGAAATTACGATACTAACTTTATCACGTTGTTACAACATTGCTATAAAAACACACAAACACAAATACATAAAATAAATTAACTAAAAATAAATTAATAAGATAAACCAAAAAAATTACAAAGAAAAATAACTTGAAAATTAAATTACAGAATTTTAAAGAATAGAAAAAGAAAAAAAATTCTTACCTCAAATTGTAGATTCACTTTTTTTTAAAATAAAAAAATTACAAGCAAACAACTAAAAGAAATTACTTACAAAAATTAATTCTATGAATTAAAATAACTTACCTCCCTGGCAACGGCGCCAAAAACTTATACAAATTTTATTGAACTCGCAAGCACGCGAATCTACTGTAGAATAGATCAATGGTGACGAGTGTCGATCCCATGAGAATGTGGATTTTAATTATGTGTATAATTAATTTTCTAAGTGGGTGGTTGGATCTATGGTAAAAATGATTTGGAATATCCTAAAATTTAAATTGAAATGGTAGAATTAAATTAAAGTGGAAACTATTATAATTGAAGTACTTGAGTATATGGATCTGCATCAACATGCACCATAGGATAAACATTCCTTATTATTGCCAATTAAATCATGAGGGGGGTTTCCTCTCCTCATGAACTACACTCTAATCAATATGGTGCTAAGGGCTTATCGTGCCAAATAATAATAATCTTGTACCAGGGAGACGGTTAAATCAGGGCGGTATCTAGACAAAATTATTACTATTTATCGACGAAAAGTCAAAACATCCACAATAATTAGAGGGAAAGAGAAAATAAATTTACCAAATAAAGCCCATGGCACATGTTGAAACTTCACCTTGAACCCAAACTTGAAAGAAAATTAGCTACTCATAATTGAATTAGGGGTAAAATGGAAATTTATTAAAATACATAGAAAATACAAGATATAGAAGGAATTACAGAAAATTGAACTCAAAAATGAATTCATGGATATCAAATTATGGAGGAAGCCCCTTTTATAGATACATTGAGTAAATCATGGTCATCAAATTAAAAACATTTTGAACGCTCAGGATTACGCCACGTTATCGGTCAACAGTACGCGGTTTGACCATGCGATTTGAATATTGACGCAGTTTGACCACATGGTTTGAATATTGACGCGGTTTGGTTGTAAGTTATCTTGTGTATATGCATGTATCGTACGCATAATTTTTGGTCCACTAACATGCTGCCACGTCACCGATCAACAGTACATAAGAATTTTAGTCCAATAGAATCGTGATACCTCATCAGTCAATGCCACATTATTGGTCAATGTCACGTCATCGTTCCGTATATGTGAACAATGTCTTTTTCCTTTTATACTCCTCTTAAGGTTTTCAACCGTCCTGAGTTCAAAAGTGATGTCTGTTTTGCCATATGATCTCTCGTTCATTGTGAAATGATCATGATGCCCCTAAAATACATAAAATACTTAATTAGAATACAACACACATAATTAAATCACAAGAGACTTAAATACATAAAAATAAGAATGTTAGTGAGACTTGAAATGTAAAATGATGATTTTATCTTTTATAAATATACACTTTTTAACACTCAACACTACTCTGTTGGGAAAAGGACTACCACAACCAGTTACAAATTAAGCGGAAACAAAATTCTTTCGCTCTTTGTATGATTAAAATAAGATTTGTACCACAAATAAATAGGCTGAAAAATAAACTAACAAATCCAAAGCAATAAATCAACCACAAGAGACACATTTTTACGTGAAAAACCCAAAATGGGAAAAACCACGGGACTGTAGTCCGACAAAATCTTCCACTATTTTAATGGAATTACAGCACAAATTCTTCTCTAGATGACGCTAAATGCTAACAACATCAAGAATCTCAATGTTCTTGACTTACAATAACAGCATAATATATGTTTATCTAACAAGTAGGTATCTTAAATAATAGCTAACGAGAGGATAAAATAAAATTAAAACCGGTAGAATTGTAGAGGGTGATCCCAAGAACTTACCCTCAAAATTTGAGAGAAAACAAAATTAATTTCGCATTTCAATTGTCTAATTAAAAATTAAAACCCTTGCCCCCAAAATGAATGTCATGCCACTGAATTCTCTTTTTTCTCTCACTTTTGCGATTCACAAATTAGGTCAGCCGCTTACCTTTTAAAGCCAAATTGCATGGCAATTTTCATTCAAGTCCAAAGCTTAATGTTAATTTCACATCAAACAAGCCTTTTTGAACTTTGAGCTTTTGGGCCCCTAATTGAGATAGACCCAACATTTAGTTGAGGGCTCTTCCATAGGTATAACATCTTTATGCAAGGTTTAGTAGTATTTAGCATCTTCAGTTGTTTAGCAAGAGTTTACTCCATTTTATTCTTGTTAAAATTCATGATAAATTGAGAGAATGAGTTTGGCAAGGATTATAATATAAGGTCAATAGCTAATTTCCCATCCATTGAGAAATTAAGAGCTTTTTCCTACCTTATGTAGTCAATCATCTTAAGTACATGCTCATTGACTGACCTTTCAGTCATTTTTAATCTGAACAGCATCATAGATATCTCATATCTAACTATCCTGCTTTGTTCACCATACAACTCTTATCGATGAAATATCATAGAACTTGCATTAGGCATATTTTCATGCTGCCTTTGCAGTTCATTGGACATTTATGCCAATATAAGCTCTTAGCTTGTAGGTTATAATCTTGCGACTTTTCATAAGTGACAAGTTCTTCCTCACTTGCTCCCACATGAATTATATTTGACTTAGGTGTATCAAGAACATAGCTAATTTTCTTATAATTAAGAACAATTCTTAAATTCCTTAACCAATCAATATAATTGGGTCATGTTAAATGATAGTTATCCATAATTCGTGACAATGGATTATTCATTATTAAATATGACTTCGGAAAATATAAATTAAATTATTAGCATTTTATTTTTGTATTAATCTATTTGATTTTGGTCTTTAAACCAAATAACACCTCCCACTATTTTATCATTTCATTACACTCCTATATGCAAGAAACAGAAACTCTTATTGGTAAAGTTTCTAGTAAGAATCAGATTCTCATTAGTTTAAGTTTACCTCACTTAACAATTCTTGGCTTACTTATTTTAACAAGTAGGTAACTCTGACCAAATACATCTCATGCATGTATCGATTATCCATCAATCGTTAAATCATAAAACCTCACCTAATAGTTCTTAGTATAAATGATTTAGTTAAGTTCACCCTAATTCCCTTGCATAATTCAAAATATTTTACTAACCTCATTAACAGTTCTTGGCAACTTATGTGTGAATTATACATCATCATACGATATATGGTTTGTTTTTCAACATTTTAATGAATGAGTAGCTCATGTATCCATGACAACTAGCCCAAGTATAAAATATTTTAAACATTACATTGGTATTAGTCGGCTATGATAGATATTCTTAATATCCTTCATTACAAATTAACAAAAAATATATTTATTTTAGTTGGGAGTATTTGGTATTTTATAATGGTCTCACTTTTTAGCATGTTATTCCATTTTCAATAATAAAATATGTCTAAGCACCTTAATATACATATCAATTTATAGACAAACTAAATTAAGGAAGTTCATGGAATTTTCTAATAAAACCAATTTGAGCCAAAATTAGTTTGAAGGTCCGCCTAGGTATCAAACAAGCAATAATGATTATGACACGTCTTATGCCTCAAATTGCAACAAGTATTAATTTCCCTTTGAGGGGCAAAAACATCATTGGAAGTGCAGTAACGATCCATAAAGTCTTCTTGCACAAAGGCATCGCAAATACATCGTCCCTCTTTATACTATCATCTTACATATTTAGAAAAATCGTGTACAAATTTAGGAGTAAGAGGATACAATTAGATTCTAATAGAAGGAGAGAAATACAAGTCCTTATTTAAAAATATTACAACCATTTAAGCCTTTAGAAATCAGCCAAAATCAATAAGTAAACCAATAGCTTATATAAGATGCATATATTCAATCAGTACATGACATAAACATATTATAAATTATCTAGATCTTTCGATGATCATCCTTCATGCTATTATAAGTGGAAATAATATAAATCATACTTCAAAAATTCAAAATTGATTGAAGATGGCTCTGAAACCACTTGAAGGACAACATTTGTCCATAAGGTTCTTCAAAACGTAACTTATAATCAGTAAAATTAAAATGAATGGCGGAAGCTCTAGAAACCTCGAATCAACTTCATTCAAAAAGGAAAATCAAGAGAAAAAATTTAAGGTTAATTACCTGACTTGTAGTTTCATAAATAATTTCATGAAGTAGAAGAAAATGACCAAAAATAAAAAGTTATGAACATCGTCCAGGAAATACACCACTACATGACCAACTTATGTTTTTGTGTGATTTGAGATCCTTAAAGCACCTCAATTTTACAGGAGTTCATAGGATTTGGAATCACTCAGTTTCGTTTTGAAATGAGAGAGATTATAAAGAAATTTGAATGCTAGTTCATGATCTTCATTCCACCATATAAAGCCATCACTATCTTTTCAATAATGACACCAACATTATCATAAGCTAGACCTACCCACTAAGCCTTTCTTTATTAAATGTGATCTTATCACTCTAATAATTTATTTAATCAAATTTATTTTGAATAAATAAATAGCCTAGTGACTTAATTTTTTCTTTAATAAATTCAGTCCGTTTTGATAAACTCAAATGGCTAATTCAGGGCTTATTTTGTGACATGTTTTTATGTTTTTTCCTAATCCATATTAGGTTTAATAAAAACCCAAAATTCAGTACCCAAAATTGGTCTAGAAATCTATAATCATTTATGAATTGAAACATGCCCAATATGATCATTTTACATGCTCAATCTTAAACCTAATGTTTGATTAAGGATTTATGAAATTTATTTTGTTTGTCAAACTATTTATGGAACATCAAAATTTGTATCTTAAATCATATTTAAGATACATATTCATTCTTTAATGAATTATAATATAAATACCAATTTTCCTAAAATTAAGAAATTTAACTTCTCATTTTCTAGTAACTCCTTTTTCATTTCTATCGGTGTGTAACTTTTTAAGTTCTTTGTTATAACATAGTATAATTATTTTAATGATAGTTCTTTATTCATTAAAAAATGCGAAACTTTTCAATAATCAATTAGAACTTTTCTAATGATCTTAAGATGCATTACTAATAACCATTAGCAATAATGATCTTGAGGTTCTTACAAGTCATGAGTGACACCTAGTAGTATTAGATTTGTAGAGTCTATTCCATTGTTTGTCTATGCCCTAGTCTTTTCATCATCTATGTCCAAAGAAAAGCATGGCTTATAGTTAAGTGTGTTAAGCATGCATGTTTTATCTCAAAATAAATCTAAAAGAACTTGACATAAAAATATAATTTGAACTCTTTCAAATATATTTCACCATGGCTAAGGATTTCTCACGCCAATCCATATTAATTTACAGGGGACATCATTTTTTATTATTACAAAGTAATGAATTCCGTATTGGTCATACACTTATCTCTACACACCGCCAACCATTACAACTACTGCTGGATCTCTTCCTTGAATAGGAATCAATCCATATGCTTTCACATGACGTATATGTCTATGTATAAGACATTTGTGATGTCTCATATCTAAAGACCATTACTAAACATAGTGCCTATTACAATATATAGTAAGCTATTAACACTCAAAATCATAAGACTTATTATTATTTGGTCAAGTTCAGTAAACTTGTTCTTACAACAAGTACGTATGTATTTGACTTGGCATCTCATGTCTATGATATGAAACTCATCATCCATTTTGGTTCCATATACTGAGAACACTACTAGAAAAATGGTCTTTACTGACTTTAAAATAGTGTCAGAAATTACTTTTACTGACACTTGTTAATTGTGTCAGTAATCTGGGAGTCAGAAAATAATGACACTTGTAAGTGGTGTGAGTGACTACTATTACTATAGTATCACTAAAATAATAACACCATGATATCAAAATATTACAATACTATATTAGTATTTGTGATTACTGTTACTATAGTATCACTACTTTATTTATTATTTAAAAAAATAATTATATAAAATGACATGTTGCCCATTGATTTGTTGATAGAATTAAAAGGCTGTGAGAAATAAGAACAAAAATCAATTTATATATCAAAACCTTTCATAGCATTTAAATATTATCAATATATATTACACAATCCAAATACTTCAATACACAAAGATGTCTTATTACAAGACATCTTATTCTTATAATTGAATAATATTAACTGTTATTATCCAATCAAACTCCTTGTACTCGTAGCTGAATTTAAGGGCTAAATTTACCAAATCTAAAAGCTAAATTTAGAAGTATTATTATTTTTCACTCCATGAACATAAGTACTGCGATCATGCATTATCATGGACAGCTTCTTCATTCGATGAATTTGATGGGTTAGGGATATAAGTTGAAGAAGAAACACTTTAAACATATTAATCATATCTGCAAACAAATAAAAGAAAAAGGAAAAGAAATTGGTTGCCAAATTCCAACAGTTGCAAAATAAATTAACAAGCAATACAAAGACAAAATTTAATAGAAATAAACATATTTTGCTCGAAAACAAAAAAATTCATAAGCTATGAACATATCAACTCAATTATCTTAAAGGAAAATTAGAGAATAAGAATGTTGTAACTCATTTGATTAGAAATAAGGTAGAATATATTTAACTATAGATATAAATTAAAAAAAAAGGTGATGATGAATTAATTCTCTTATATATATATATATATATATATATATATGAATAAGAGAGAGTGAGATAGCAAATTATAGCATTCAAGTTTTCAGTATAACATCTAGTTTCAAGAAAGTGTGTTTATTTCTCATTATATAAAAAACAATGATTTTCCAGCTAAAAAAATTCATAATAAAATTTAATATCTAATACAACATAATGCAACTAGTGTCAACTCATTCGAAATTACTCTACTACAATAATAAAACATTTCAACCATTGTATTGATGGAGCTACTAATCCAAAATATTCACAATAAATATAGAGTTCAAGGCAATTAAGAGATGTACCTCTTAAAGCTATATGCATATTCTCTATCTTTCTAAGGCAATCTTTAATTTATATAGTTCCACCCCCTTTGAATTCACAAACCAAGACTTTATAAACAAAAGTAGAGGGCACGATAATTGTTTTTTTCCTTCTTTTTAAGTATTGATGTTGATAAATGGCTGGTTGAATTTGATCAAACAAGCAAGTACTTCTATGATCTTTGAAAAAAAAAAGCTTTTGATTATTCTAGCAAACACCATAGTCCATAATCACCAAAAAAAAAAAAAACCAAAGCGAATGACAATATATTATTATTTATTTCTATTTTTCCTTCATATATATTAATAAAATATGTCATTAAGAAAAGAAAATAAACTATCAATGAAATTCCAGCACTTGCTTAACAATGAAATTCGTAACATAAACAATCATGCAGGTAATAAGAACTGACCTGATAAAAAAGTTTGCAGCCCGAATGGCGTCCTCTGTGTGTGGAATTACTTTTGGCCCCCATTCAAAAGCATTTTTCTGCATCATATTTGGTCAGTCTTTTCCTCTAAACAGAATCAGTTGCATTACTAAGAAATTTGTTTAGGAAATACCTGACTTGGAGAAACAGGATGAATACAAAAAAATATTTTCTCATAGACCACACAGAAACAGAGCTTGAGTAGAAAGATGTAACACATGACATGAATACCAAAATAAAATTGTAGCTTGGCATGAAATCAAATAATCTTGAGGGAAATAAATAGTGTTGTCAGACAGCTTGTCCACAACATCACACACATCTAGAGTTTAGCACACAAATGTCGCTCAAAAGGTTTGATTAACTAGATCAGCCTGCCATATTAAGCTTATCAATTTTGTAAATGGGGTGCAGCTAAAATCACTATTAAGAGCATTGAAGTTAATACCTTTGGATGCCATTGGAAGCCGGTTACATGATAGTTATAAGCTTGCACTGTCGAGACATAGACCTGATAATGATTAATAACATAAGTTAGAATTGATAACACTGGATAAATTGCCATTAAAATATCAAGCATTCAGGCATATATCCTGAGTCTGTGTTTATATATAAAATAAATTCAACAAAGGAATATTTACTTTTGTACCTTATTATATTCATCCACGCTTGTTGTCAAGATCTTAAAAAACTTAGCTAGCTCCTGGTTTGCTTGCATTCTTTCAGGTGAAATGCCATACTATTGTAATGGTACAACACATAAAATTTCAGATCAACCAAATTATTTACTCAATCATCCATAATAATTTAATAAATCTAAACATTTTTAGAGTCCATTGTCTCCCAAAATTGAAGTGCACTGATCTAAGGAATCAATTGTACAAGAAGTCCATATAAATGGAATTCTTCCATGAATCAAAGAGGCTCACGACAAAGTAGGATTTCCAAAAAAGCTCACTTATTAGACCCAACACTTTCATTGAGCTAGATATTCATGAGTGACTAGCATTATTACAGAAGATGAAGGAAATTAAAACAGAGAATTGAATCTAACAATAAAAAGAAGGTAACACCCACTCATTTCAGAACCAGATCAAAACCCGACTCACTTTTTTATCCTAGTGAGGGGTATCGATAAGGGTGACATGGCTAACAAATGAAGGAAAATAGGAAAAAATAAAATATATGTTTGAGAAAAAGTAGAAATCTTTTGGAAATTACAAGGTGGATTTCACCTATTATTGTTTTTTTTAAACAATAATTTTGTTTATGTTTTTTTCTTTTATTTGGCACAACTTCACTGAACAAAATAATTATTTACATTTTTCTCAAACATAAATAGGTGATGGAACTTGTAAGATATCGAGAAATACTCCAAATTAGAGTGGGTCAAGATGATAAGTTTAACAAACAAAAGTTTTTTTTTAAAGGCTCAAAAGGGTTAACTATGAATTTTTCACAAAAGGGATGGCTAGAAAGATTTAAACGGGTCAAAAATGGCCTTTCCATCGTCTTTTAGAGCTCTAAATAATCTTCTATATCTACTAGTTAGATAGACCTCAAGATGTAGCAACACATTTTTTTCTTCTTTTTTTATTTTAATTTTTTTTTAGAGGGCTAACTCAAAAGAAATCCAGAGATCGTATATAAAATAATAAACTACTAAGCATTATGAAGAATGGGCAAAAGGGGTTACTCTCCAAGGAAAATGACAGGCTCAAAAACTCACTTGGTATTTATTATAACATGTGCATTCCTTCAAGTAACTCATATTTGTCTCCGACATCAACATATAGAATAGCAAATATAACTTAATATCACTTAAGACCAAAGATAATACAAATTATTAAAATTTGAAAGTCATCATGTCATCCAATATAAAAAAATCACACATTTTTTTTTAAATGACAATCTAACCCCCAACCTATTCTAAACATGAAAAGAAAATATGCATGTAGAAAGGTGAAAAATGATGCAGAAAAGTTAATTAGAAAAATTACACTTAAAATGATAGAAAAGAAAAATGATTTTTTTTTCAAACGAAGAAGATACATTTCTAGAGTCACTACACTCCATATTTAGCCATTTTCAACACAAAAAGTTAGCCACGGTTAGTCTCTACAACAAAAAATTAGTAAAAACTTAACCAAGATTCCACAATTGTTAACTATTCCCTCCCCCCAACCAAAGCGAAACATTGTCCTCAATATTTTAAAGGAAAGAAGTAGAGTTTAAAAGACATCACATGGGTGGTGTAACACAGAAGAAAATATTTACAAGTAGAGAGTTAAATCTAATTTGTATTTCTTACTGCGGCTACTATTAACATCATTATTTAGACGCTCCAACACAAAGGTCCAAGGGTCTGGCTCCGGTCTATAAGCTTGTAACAGATCAAGTAGCTCATTAGTAGTATGAATACAAATAAAAAGCTTTTTCGCTGTAGAAGGAATGAAGTAGTTTTTTACTACATGGTTAAGAAATGCAATGAAGTCATCATAAAAGTTATTGACATTTAGCAAACCGATGGGTTTCTAGTGAATGTATAGATGGACCCAAGATACTAATGTGATAAGTGCCTCTAGAGTTGCAAGATCTCATGGTAGGAAAATAAAAGCATCAGCATGATTAAGCATTTCAATTATTATTTCTTGTATACCTGAGACGACTAACTCTTCTCCAGTCGATGAGTAAGACAAATTACCCAAAGGTTTTAAGGCTCTTGGAATATTGCCTAGCACTTGGCTTCCTCTGACAAAAGTAGCTTTTAAGACCAATTTTGACAACCCTCGGTTACCTTCTCCATACACCAAGTGTAATTTTCTCTCTGTTAAACTTCGACCAAGATTTATGGCTGCCTCAACGAACTCTTTATATTTGCCATAGTTAAATCCATAAAGCACACAAATGTTCTTGAATTTTTTATTGGGAGTAGCTACTATTGGGATACTTATCGAAAATAATTTGTGAGTGCTTAACAAAAAATCATATTTAAGGATCTTGGTGACAGTAAGTCATAGTTGTGTATGAGGTAGCATGTCAGTGTCAATTAACGTGTAAAGCACATGGCTTGAGAGTAAAAAAGGAAATAGTAAAAAGAAAAAAAAATAGTGATAAAATAAAATTATTAAAGACAATAATGCAAATGATAAAACAACAGTGAAATAAAACAATAGTGAAGTAAAGGGATATTTACAAGTAGTTGTGACTGTGGCTCACATCTTCTTCTGGTTTTACATCTAGAAACGCCTTGAATGCCCTCTGTAGGTCGAGGATAGGCTTCCCATCCAATTTTCTTATAAACTGGCAAACAATGTCGTTTATAGTTAGATTCTCGAGACTATATCGTGCATGCTCTTTCTGGAATAATAGTCATAACTGGAGAATCTCTCCTTACACATATCCACTGGGATGCATTTCAAGAGACAAAAGGATATCATCCAATGACTTTTTTATTCAAGTTATCCCTAATGAATTGAATCTTATCTTTCCTTTTATCAGACACCATTCATAAAGAACATGGTTTTTTATCGCATCTCATTTTAGCACACTTATGATAAGCAATAGAAATTCTTCGAGCTCTTCATTTTCTTGCATAATTTCCTTTACTATAGCCAGGCATGTATGCAATAAATTTGGGAGGTAACTCTCCTGCCAAACGAACTTTGGCCTCTATTAACCAGCGGATGTCAGTAGGCATGTTATTCCTCATGAGCAATCGCATGCGTTCGGACCAAACTTTATAGATTGTAAGGAGGGCATTCTGAGGAAGTGAAAGGAATCGATTGTGAAGCTTTGCTAAAATCTCATTTATGTCCATACCTTTGCCTCATAATATCAGTTATTATGGGAAACTGATGTAACTAACTTGATTGTCACGGAGTACCATTATCCAGCCACTTCACTAGGGTAACAAATTAAAACACACAAACAGAAAAATAAACTAAAACACACAAAGAAAATGACAATCATCTTCTTATTGAATTTACTTCAAGCTCCAACTGGATGGTGTAGACACTTCTCTCAATGTCTCTGGGTTAGCTTTCTAAATCCTCAACATGGGATACTAACTCTGATGGTTGCAAAGCCCAAATATGATATGTTTTATAAAATTGAATCTGCCTTTTGAGATGAGATTTTACACGTTAAAGTGGTCTAAAAATGTCCAGGAGGAACTGTTTAGCTATGGCACTCATGATTAACAATGATAAGAGAAAACTTAATGGTTAAACAAATACACTTATGCAAAAATAATTTCAATTAGCAAAAGAATAGTAAAAGGAAAATTCAAATCTGGTGGGTCACTCAAATTTATTTCGGTGTCCTCTCTATGTGGTTGGTTCTCTAGATATGTCTTTAATCTTTGATCATTAACTTTAAACGTGACAACATTCTTTGGGTCCTTAATTTCAATTGCCCCATGTGGAAAAACAATGTGAACAATAAAGGAGCCAGACCATCGAGAGCGTAACTTACCTGGGAATAGGTACAAGCGAGAATTGAATAAAAGCACTTTCTGACCTGGAGTGAAAGATTTTCTCATAATTTGCTTGTCATGAAAGACTTTCATTCACTGCTTGTAAATTATGGCATTTTCATACGCATCATTGTGAAGTTTTTCAAGTTTTGGTAGCTGTAATGTTCTTTCTGAGATAGCTTGCTGCATTTCAAAGTTGAATTTCTTGATGGCCCAATATGCACAATGCTCGAGTTCCACAGGTAGGTGGCAAGCTTTTCCATACACTAGTCTGTAGGGTGACATCCCAATCGGGGTCTTGAAAGTCGTTCTATATGCCCATAATGCATTATCGAGTCTTAATGACCAATCTTTTCTACTCGAACTCACCATCTTTTCTAATATGTGCTTTATTTCTCAATTGGAGATCTCAACTTGGCTATTAATTTGCGGATGATATGGGGTTGCCACTTTGTGAGTGATTGAATACTTTGTCAAAAGAGTTTTGAATGCTTTGTTACAAATGTGGGCTCCATCATCACTGATGATTGCTCGAGGGAATCCAAATTTTTAAAAATCGTATCACCATCTTGGGATCATTGGTTTTATATGGAATTACTTCTACCCATTTCGATACATAGTCAACAGCAACCAATATATATTGATGGCCAAAAGAATGGGGGAAAGGTCCCATGAAGTCAATAACCCATACATCAAAAATCCCAACCACTAAAATTAAATTTAGTGGCATCATATTCCTTCATGTAATGCTCCCCATTCATTAACACCTATCACATGAAGATTAAAAAGTGTAAGCGTCTCGAAATATAGTTAGCCAATAGAAACCACATTGTAAAACTTTAGTAGTTGTTTTCTTAGCACTGAAATGGCCTCCACAAGCTTGTTCATGGAATAATGAAAGAATATTCTAAATTTCACTTTCTGGGACACATTGTCTAACAATTTGATCTGTACAATACTTGAACAGATAAGGGTCATCCTAAAATAAATTCTTTATTTCCGCAAAAAAAATTAGCCTTGTCTTGCTTGGTCCAATGCTTTAGAAATTGACCTGTAATAAGATAATTAACTATATTAGCATACCACAGTAATACTTCCACACTCATCAATTGTTCATCTGATAATGACTCATTCAATGTTAATGGTCTTGTAACTGTGTCAAAATGCAGACGAGAGAGATGGTCAGCCACAACATTTTCTGTGTCTTTATTATCTTTAAATTCTAAATCAAATTCCTGCAAAAATAACACCAAACGAATTAGCCTAGCTTTTACATCTTTCTTTGTGAGAAGATATTTAAGAGCAGCATGATCTGTGAATACAATTATTTTACAACCAATGACATAAGATCAAAATTTCTCTAATGCAAACACTACTGCTAGCATTTCTTTTTCAGTAGTTGAATAATTGAACTATGCATCATTCAATGTCATACTAGCATAGTAAATAACATGGTGAATTCGATCAACTCTTTGTCCTAAAACTGCTCATACTGCATAATCAAATGCATCACACATGAGCTCAAATGGTAAGCTCCAGTTTGGGGGCTGAATGATGGGTGATGATGTCAACAATTACTTTAGTTTTTCAAATGTCATAAGACATGAATCATCAAAGATAAAATGTACATCCTTGGCAAGTAGATTGCATAAGGGTCTAGAAACTTTGATAAAATCTTTAATGAAACGTTCATAAAAACCAGTATACCCAAGGAAAGATCTTACTTCTCTTACTGTTTTAGGTGGAGGAAGATTGGAAATGAGATCCATCTTTGCTTTATCAACCCCAATACCTTTGCTCAAAATGATGTGACTGAGAACAATACCTTATTTTACCATAAAATGACACTTCTCCCAATTTAAGACTAAATTCTTCTTGATACATCTCTGCAGAATTAATGTTAGATGATGTAAATATTGATCAAATGAGTCACCAAAAATAGAAAAATCATCCATAAAGACTTCTAGGAATCGTTTAAGCATATTAGAAAAAATGCTTAACATGTATCGTTGAAATGTAGCAGGTGCATTACATAATCCAAATGGCATCCTCCTATATGCAAAAATGCCAAAAGTGCAAGTGAAAGTGGCTTTCTCTTGATCTTTTGGTGCTATGGCAATCTAATTATATCCTGAGTAGCCATCTAGAAAGCAATAAAATTCATACCCTGCTAATCTATCAAACATTTGATCGATAAATGGTAAAGGAAAATGGTCTTTACGTGTGACAGAATTTAACTTTCTATAATCAATGTATACACGTCATCATGTAGTTACTTTAGTGGGTATCAATTCATTATCAGCATTGGTAACTACTGTGACTCCTGACTTTTTGGGGACAACTTGCACAGGACTGATCCATGAACTATCAGAAATGGGGTAAATGATACATGCGTCTAATAGTTTAAGGACTTCAGTTCTAACAACGTTTTTCATATTAGGATTTAACCGACGTTGCATTTTCCTAATAGGTTTAGCATTTTCATCAAGGTGAATGTAATGCATATAGTTTACTGGGTTTATACCTTTTATATCTCCTATGGTCCATCCTAATGCTCCTTTGTTCTCTTTTAAAACATCCAAAAACTTACTTTTTTGTTTGTCATTTAAGGATGATGAGATGATTACCAGCAGAGTGCTTTCTTCTCCTAAAAATGCATATTCCAAAGTGTTGGGTAATGGTTTGAGCTCGACTTTCGGTGATGATTCTGATGATAGGGTAAGTTTCTTCTCTGATGGTGCCAGTTGTTCAACTCTTGACTTTCATTTATTAGTATCCATGGATGGTGCTGACTCAAGTAGAGCATTGACCTCATCGATTGATCTGTCAATATCAAAATCCAAACCAAAGTGAGTTAAACATGTTACTAAAGGGTCATCATTAAGGTTTAAAAGAAAAGTATCATCAACTAATGATTCTATTAAATCTACATGAACAATTTCATCATCTGTATTGTGAGGTTATTTGGCAATGTTGAAGATGTTTAGCTCTATAGTCATATTGCCAAATGACAACTGCATATTTCCAGTTCTGCATTGAATGTGAGCATCGACGGTTGCTAAGAAAGCTCGACCTACGATAATGGAGATGTGCTTCCTTGAATCCTAGATTGGTTGAATGTCAATTACAATGAAATCAATAGGAAAATAAAACTTGTCTACCTGGATAAGCACGTCCTCCACAAATACCACGAGGTATTTAAGTGAATCGATCTGCAGGCTGTAACACCACTGGAGTTGGGTATAATTCTCCCAGTCCAAGTTTCACGAAAACTGAATAAGGCAATAGATTTACACTAGCTCCTAAATCCAACAAAGCATTCTCAATTGTGTGGTTCACTATACTACATAAGATAGTGGGGGAGCCTGAGTCTTTGCAGTTTAAACGAATTTTATGTTGGAGTATAGAACTAACGTTTTCTATTAAAAATGCATTCTTTTGAACATGAATATTTCTCTTTTCAGTACAAAGATCTTTAAGAAACTTGACATAAGATGGAACTTGTTTTATAGTATCAAGTAAAGGGATGTTAACACTTACCTGTTTGAAGATTTCAAAAATCTCACCCGTGGATTTTTCCTTCTTTCCTTTAGTTAACCTCTGAGGAAATGGAGCTTTGGGAATGTATTCTCGTGGGTTGTTTTCTTCTTTTTTCTCTAATGGTGAATCTTGAGTATTTACAAGTACAATTTGATTTTTTTTGTCACTGGCATCTCCACTTTGTTGTCAATTTTTTTTTCCTTTTCGCAAGGTTATGACGGCTTTGACCTCTCCGTGCTGCTAAGGTGAACTGATACTTACTTCATGCACTCCTTTAGAATTAGGCACTAGTTGACTTGAAAATTTGCCTTTCTCAACAGTCATTGCTAATGTTTGAATTGAAGAAGCATGTTGTTGCACCATCTTCTCAAGGCTTGAAACTGATTGGGCTTGTGAGTTGAAACATGCTCTCATCTCATTTCGTATTTCATCAATGGTGCGGTTCTGCTGCTCGATCTTGGAGTGAGTAACATTCCTGAAATTCTGGAGTGCATCTTCTCATGGTTTCGGTTGAGAGTAGTTCTGGTTCTGATTGAATGGTCTAAATGGGGGCTGAGAGGCTTGAGGAACTTAGGGAATTGGTTGCATTAGTGGAACTAGAGCTGCTGGCCTATTCTCTTCGAATCCTTAAGACCATGAAACATTTGGGTGATCTCTCCATCCAAGGTTATATGTATTGGAGCATGGGTTGTAATCAGATGGTTTTCTCATTACACTTATGGCATTGGCTTGATCTGAGTATGAATCATGGTCATGTGGTTCTGTTGATTTAGCAGTCGATAACGATGCTATTTGTCGAGAGAGGCCTTCAATTATCGCTTTCACTTCTTTAATTTCTGAACTTGACTCGCCAATGTGAACCATATTCACTCCTTTAATTCTTTTAGTATTCTTGAGTGATTGACTCTGTTGTTGGGAATTATCCGCTTGTTGTTGGAAGAATTCTCAAATCTCTTATGAACGTTTTTACATTAGCTCTCTCTACTTGTTGCCATTAGCCATTTTTACACATGTGGCAATAATCCCTCCAAAAAGTATTGGCATTGGTGTCATTTCTCGTATCCATGATGTGGGCACTTCAAGAGTAGCCCATTGAATCGTTCCCATGTTTCAAAAACTGCTCGTTTTCTCTCTGGGGTAAATTCAAAGATTTCCTTGCGAATAGCATTTGTTTTATGCACTGGGAAATATTTATTCAAAATTTTTGTTACTATTTGTTCCCATGATGTAATGCTATTAGTAGGCAATGTATTGAGTCATGAACGAGCTCTATCATTTAAAGAAAATGAGAATAGTTAAGTTTAACGTCATCATCTGAAAAATTCTCATATTTAAATATTTGACAAACAACATGAAAATCATTCAAATGATTATATGGGTCCTCATTTTCTAGGCCATAGAATGTTGGGAGACAATTTAGCACACTAGGTTTTAGTCCAAACCTCCTACCAGTTACATTTGGGTATCTTATGCATGATGTGCTCAAATTAGCTAAGGGACTAAATTAGTCCTTAAATGACCTCTCTTGTGGTGCTTCTTGTTGTTGCAAATCCATTTTCTTTTTAACGGTTTTGTGTGTGCGCAATGTTTTTTTAAGTTTAAGGTTTATAGGCTCAAGATTATTTAATAATGACTTTCGACCATGCATGGAAAGAACACAAAAAAATGGGAACAAAATAAATAAAGAATAAGGAGAAATTGCGGTACTAACCTTATCATGTTGTTACAACATTTTTATAAAAACACAATAAAAAAATACGTGAAATAAATTAACTAAAAATAAATTAATAAAATAAATAAAGAAATTACAAAGAAAAATAACTTGAAAATTAAATTATAGAATTTTAAAGAACATAAAAAATTTTTTACCTCTAAATGCAGATTCACTTTTTTTCTAAATAAGAAAAAAATTACAAGAAAATAACTAAAATAAATTATTTACAGAAATTAATTTAATGAATTAAAATAACTTACCTCCCTAGCAACGGCATCAAAAACTTGTTGTGCAAATTTTATTGAACTCGTAAGTGCACGAATATTGTAGAATAGATTACTGGTGACGAGTGTCGATCCCGCGAGTAGGTAGATTTTAATTATATGTAGAATTAATTTTTCTAAATAGGTGGTTGGAATTATGGTAAAGATGATTTGGAATATCCTAAAATTTAAATTGAAATGGCAGAATTAAATTAAAGTGGAAACTATAATAATTCAAGCGCTTGAGTATCTGGATCCGCATCAACATGCACTATGGTCTAAATATTCTTTATTAGTGCAAATTAAATCATGAGGGAGGAATTCACACCTCATGAACCACACTCTAATCAATATGGTGCTAAATGCTTATCGTGCAAAATAATAATAACATTTTACTAGGGAGCCGGTGAAACCAGGGTGGTATCTATACAATATTATTATTATTTGTCGTCGAAAAGTCAAAATATCTACAATAATTAGAGGGGAAGAGAAAGTAAATTTACCAAATAAAGCACATGACACATGTTGAGACTTCACCTTCAACCTAAACTTGAAATAAAATTAGCTACTCATAATTAAACTAAGGGTAAATAGGAATTTATTAAAATACGTAAAAAATAAAAGATGGAGAAGGAATTATAGAAAATGGATTCAGGGATGCTAAATTAGGGGAGAAGACCCTCCTTTTTATAAATACACTGAGTAAATCATGGCCATCAGATTAAAAATATTTTGGATGCATAGGATTGCGCCACATCATCAGTCAATAGTACGCAGTTTGAATAGTGATGCTGTTTGAACAGTGACGCGATTTGGTTGAAAATAATCCTGTGTTTATGCATGTACTGTACGGACGATTTTTTATCCACTAACATGTTGTCACGTCACCAATCAACAGTAAATAAGAATTTTGTCCAATAGAATCGTGACACCTCATCAGTCAATGCCATATCATCGGTCAGTGCCACGTCATCGTTCTGTATATGTAAACAGTGTTGTGACCTATAACATGGACAATATCGTACATGTAAATAGTACCGTACATGTGAACAATGACATTTTTCCTTTTATGCTCTTCCTAAGGTTTTCGACTGTTCTGAGTTCAAAAGTGATGTTGTTTTATTGTCTGATCTCTCGTTCATTGTGAAATGACCATGATGCCCCTAAAATACATAAAATACTTAATTAAAATAAAACACACATAATTAAATCACAAGAGGTCTAAATATATAAAAATAAGGGTGTTAGTAAGACTTGAAATGTAAAATGACGATTTTCTCCTTTATAAATATAACATACCTTTTGTGGAAGCGCTGGACCAAATACCTAATTATGTGTAATTTTTAAAAGACATCTTGGCAAGAAAGAGAAGGTTGGGAGAATTTGAAATTGTTGCTTTAACACAGGAGAGCAGTCATATGCTCGAAAATAAGATTCCTAAAAAATTTGAAAGATTCAAGAAGCTTCACAATACCATTTTCCATTGGAACTAGGTATAATGGCAGAGCAATTTGTGATTTGGGAGCCATTATTAATATAATGCCATTATCTGTATTTAAGCAGTTGGGAGTAGGAGAATACAGGCCAACAACAGTCACTTTGCAATTAGGTGACAAATCTCATGCATATCCTGAAGGAAAAATTGAGGATATACTAGTGAAGGTTGACAAATTTATATTTCCAGTAGACTTCATTGTACTAGACTTTGAGGCTAACAAAGAGGTACCCATTATACTTGGAAGACCTTTCCTAGCAACTGGTAAAACTCTGATAGATGTATAAAAAAGAGAGTTAACAATGAGAATAATTGATCAACAAGTCATATTTAATGTCTTGGAAGCTATAAAAAACCCTGATGAAGTAGAAGATTGTAATTTCCTGAGTATTGTGGATTTTGTTGTAGCAGATAGAATCGACAGATGTTGCAGTAAAGAAATCAACAAAGTCACCACCTTCGAAGGTTTTGAAGAAGAAGATATTGCGGCAGACCAGATAGATTGAATGGAAGGAAAGAAATCAGATAGACATAACAGAATTATTGAGCATTTGAATCTTTTAAACAGGGAAGTAAAAACAACTTTACCATCTATTGAATTACCTCTTAGTCTTTAATTAAAATTGTTACCCTCATATTTGAAATATGCTAATCTTAGTCAAAACAACACACTCCATGTAATCATTTCCTCTACTTTGAATGTAGGTCAAGAATAGAGTCTAGTAGATGTGCTTGGGAAATACAGAAGAGCAATTGGATGGACTATGACAGACATCAAAGGGATAAGCCCATCAATATGCATGCATAAAATTCTATTAAAAGACAGTTACAACAATTCAGTGGATCAACATAGAAGGTTAAACCCTATTATGAAAGAAATGGTGAAAAAGAAATCATCAAATGGTTAGATGCTGGAATCATATACTCGATATCAAGCAGTTCGTGGGTGAGCCCATTCCAATGTGTTCCAAAGAAGGGAGGAATAACAGTGATACAAATGAGAATGGTGAACGTATTCCTACAAAGACAGTGACTGGATGAAGGGTATCTATGGATTATAGGAAGCTCAATAAAGCCACAAAGAAGAATTTCTTCCCACTCCTATTCATAGATCAGATGTTGGACAGACTTGTTGGAAACTAATATTATTATTTCCTAAATGGGTATTCAGGCTACAACCAAATTGCTATAGCTCTAGAGAATCAGGAAAAGACTACATTTACCTGTTCTTATGAAACCTTTCCCTTCACAATCATGCCCTTTGGTTTGTGCAATGCTCCAGCAACTTTTCAGAGATGTATGATATGTATTTTCTCTAATATGATAGAGCAAACTTTAGAAGTCTTCATGGATGACTTCTCAATTTTTGAAGAGACATATAATGATTGTTTACACAATTTGAAGAAGTTCTTAAAAGATGTAAGATAACTAACTTAGTTTTCAATTGGGAAAAATGCCATTTTATAGTGCAAGAAGGCATGGGTCATAAGGTGTTCAAGAATGGCATTGAGGTAGATAAAGCCAAGATAGAAGTAATAGAAAAACTGCCACCTCCCTACTTCAATTAAGGGTATTAGGAGTTTTTTTGTCATGCTAGATTTTACAGAAGATTCATTAAGGATTTTTCCAAGGTAGCTAAACCATTATGCTCATTGTTGGAACATGACAAGCATTTTCACTTTGATAAAGATTGTTTTCAAGCCTTTAATGAATTAAAGAAAGCTTTGATCACTGTACCAGTGGTTATAGCACCGGATTGGACTCTACCATTTGAACTGATGTGTGATGCAAGTGACCATTCTGTTGGAGCAGTATTAGGACAGAGAAAGAATAAGGTTTTTCACTCCATATACTATGCAAGCAAAACTCTTACTCAAACTCAAATTAATTACACCACTACAGAGAAAGAGTTGCTAGCAGTAGTATTTACTTTTGATAAATTCAGAGCTTATTTGGTGGGTACTAAAGTGACAGTATACACAGACCATGTAGCCATCAAGTACTTAATCTCAAAGAAGGATGCTAAACCAAATTAATTAGATGGATCTTATTGCTTCAGGAGTTTGATCTGGAAATTAAAGATAGAAAGGGGACTGAGAAACAAGTAGCAGACCACTTGTCGAGGCTGGAAGCAGACACAAGTACATTGACAAGAAAGGACATCACTGAAACTTTTCCCGATGAACAACTGTTAGTAGTACAGTAAGCACAGATGCTGTGGCAATCAGGATCTCCATAGTATGTATATTTTGCTAACTACTTAGTAAGTGGGTTGTTACCACCTGAGTTGAAGTTTCAAGAGAAAAATAAATTTCTTTATGATGTCAAAAGCTGCCAGTGGGATTATCCATATTTATATAAGTTATGCTTAGATCAAGTAATACAAAGATGTGCTTCAGAGGGAGAGATTCCCCACATACTGGAGTCATGTCATGCTGCAGCATATGGAGGACATTTTGGTGGTCATATAATAGTTGCTAAAGTTCTGCAATCAGGTTATTACTGGCCTTCTATTTTTAAAGATGTTTATGAATTTGTTCAATGTTGTGACAGGTGTCAAAGGACAAGGAACATAACTGAAAGACATGAAATGCCATTAACAAACATTCTGGAAGTGGAAGTTTTTTATGTATGAGGAATAAATTTCATGTGACCTTTTCTACCATCCTTTAAGAACTTATATATCCTTGTTGTTGTGGATTATGTTTTCAAGTGGGTAGAAGTTGCAACATTACCTACCAATGATGCTAAAACAGTGGTGGCCTTTCTTCAGAAAAATATTTTTTCCAGGTTTTGCACTCCCAGAGCAATTATTAGTGATGACGGTACTCATTTTTGCAACAAAGTATTTGCTGCAGCTATGGTAAAATATGGAGTCAGGCATAAAGTAGAAACATCATATTACCCACAATCTAATGGTCAAGTAGAAGTGTCCAATAGAGAGATTAAGAAGATCTTAGAAAAAGTGGTGAACCCATCAAGGAATGATTGTTCCTTGCGTTTACATGACTTCCTATGGGCTTACAGAACAGAATACAAAACACCACTTGGCATGTCTCCCTACCAAATTGTTTATGAGAAGGCTTGTCACTTGCCACTTGAGCTAGAGCATAAAGCAAATTGGGCACGGAAGCAACTAAATTGGGATATACATGCTGCAGCAGAGCAAAAGAAGCTTCAACTCTGTAAGCTTGATCAATTACAACTGTTCTCATATGAAAATGCAAGAATCTATAAAGAGAGGACAAAACACTGGCATGACAAGCATATCCAACACAGAAAATTCAGCCATGGTCAACTAGTGCTACTCCATAATACAAGATTAAGATTATTTCCAGGAAAACTAAAATCTCGATGGTCTGGACCTTTTAAGCTGCTCAAAATTTATTCTAATGGGGTTATTGATCTTCTAGATAAAAAGATAGGTCAAGAATTTAAAGTCAATAGACACAGGGTTAAGCATTACATACACCCAGCGGTAAATTGTTCAAAGGAGGTCTTACTCAATAAAGAACCAAGCTATTGAGCAGTCAAAGAAGGTTAGGCTGAAGGACCTTAAATCAAGCACTCAATGGGAGGCAGCCACTTCAAAATGAGCTTGATCCTCTCTGATTTTGTTAAGGCTCTTCCTTTTATTTCATTTTAATTTTGTTATTCACTTCATGCTATTTATTTTTATCATTTTGCATTATTGAACCCTTTACTTTTGTTATCATTATATATCTTTATTTTTAAGTTTCTTAGACTTGGTTTTAGTTATTCTTAAAAGTTTTTTAGGGAAATATGTGTGACAAATGGATTCCATATTGACAATTGGGGTTGTATAGTGACAGAGTGCAAAGGCAAGCCACGTGTCATAAGCTATTGGAGTAGAGTATGTAATCGTTGCTAGAACAAACAATTGGGTGCTGCTAGCCATCAATATTACCGTTATAGTAACTTAAAATCGGAGCCTCTCACTGACCATTGGAGATAAAATTATGACAGATGGATGCATAGATTTGGATAGAAATTGAGGAAGAAAAATCTCCAAAATTAATGCATTAATTTCTCTTACCTATTTTTATGGGCTATACTCAATGAATTCAAAATATTTTCTTCCCTAATTTATCTTTCTTTACCGAATTTATTTTCATTTAAATTCAACTATAAAAGGGAGTTATTGTGCTTAGTGACCTACGACACTATTTCCCCTCTCCTTCGCAAGCACGACTCTAATAATTCTTAACACATTCTTCTCATTTTACTCTCAGACATAATACCTTCGAATTGTAACTGTTATAGCAATGCCATGGTATAAAAGAACAGCCAGCCGACATAAAAGATCCTTTACACTTCCAAAGTTACCACGCGGAAGAAAAATATGAAGAATTCATTGAACCGCGCAAGATTCTGGAAGAAAAAGGGTTTCACTTTCCAACGCACCCCACAGGAATTGTGCAAACAGTACATAATACTGCAGCAAAGCATGTGTGGCTAGAGTTTTACAACCACCCTTGAGATCCTGTGCTGCCAGTAGTCAAAGAATTTTACGCCAATTTGATAAGCCCTAGTCAGCACAACATTTGGGTAAGAAACTCACTTGTTCCATTAGACCCTCGAGTTATAAATGCTTTTTACAATTTACCTGTTGAAATTAATTGTGAGTATGAAAGTTGCTTGAAAAATTGACCCCGTAAAGATGGAACATCGTCTTCACAACTCTTGCAGTAGAGGGGGCATCGTGGGCTAATGAGAAAGGGCGTGTAGTTAATATGATAAATTTAAAACCCATTGCTAAGGTGTGGGTGAAATTTCTGAAATTCAGGCTTATGCCAACCACCCACACTACTACTATTTCACAAGAAAGATTGGTTTTGTTATATGTTATTGTTCGAGGGCTTCCCATAGATGTGGGAAGCATTATTGAAAAAGAAATTCGAGATTGTGCCATAATAAACCACAAAGCTGCTACATTTCTATTTCCTTCACTCATTACCATCATCTGTGTAGTATCAGGTGTTCGTCTTAATGTAAAGGATGAACATGTTAAGAATGATGGTGCCCTTACTGCACGCACCATTCCGCACAATTGAGAGAATTGCTGGTGAAAGTGTTGGAGCAACGACTGAACCAGTTGCTGTAACAGGGGCGAGATGAGCTATTGGTTTAGAATAGACAATACAGGCACTGACCACCAATATCACTCAATGTGCTTAGGCTCAATCAATTTTGGAGCTATTTACAGCACCTGGACAACCACCTACACCAATTTGGTCTTTACATGAAAAACACCCACCAAAATTTCCCTAATTTATTGCTCCAGTAGTATAATTTTGACACCAACACCGCAGATGCTCCAGCAGAAGCCAATGAAGAAGCCACTGACACAGATGAACCAAAAGAAGAGGTTGCGACAGACCCACAAGTAGAGGCTGACTCAGAAGATGCTGAACCATCTGATCAACTTGAGGAAGAAAGTGACAAGTCTGTGACTAACAGCTCACCGACATAGGCAAATGAAGATTCTGAGAAAGAATGTAAGGAACTCCTAGTCAGGACCGCTTCTAAAACCAGGAAAAAGCACATCATCCAAGAAAATGACAAGAATGAACCTGAAGAGGAGCCCCCTATTCTAGTCCTTTCGAGAAAGGGCATGGAAAAAATAACAACCCCTCATGCCTCTGAAGATGAACCGAGCAAGTCGATGCAGAGCTGGAAGTTGGAGCAACCAGAGTCACGCGTACACCCACAAAAGCCAAGCCGCTACTGGACATTATTGTCGCTATCACAGCTCCTCCACAGCAAACTCCTACTAAACTTGTTTGTACTAGTCCTAGAGGATCCAGCAAAAGAAAGGGTAGCACTTCTAAAGGCATTGTTACAACAGCCTCGACAGAACCAAAAAGGACCAGATCTGTGTCAACCAAGCAGGTTGCCCCAGCCGCAACTCCTCCCACCAGGCCATTGAAGAAAAAGAAAAAATTGTTGCCAGCTACCTCCCCCCCATAAGCTTCCCCAAAGGATAAGTTGCACAGTGTATCCAAGAAGTGTTGATGTCATCCCACCATGTTGCAGCAAAACCCAAACAACAGGGGAGTATCCCCTTCTTGCTAGTCAATTTATTCAAATCTGAACAATTTTCTTTCATTATGTTTTCAATTTGTGTGATTTATTTTCTAACATCCTCTTCCATGTCCTTGTCAATTTATGTGACTTTGTTGTTGTGTGCTTCTGAGGACACAACACCATTTACAATTTAGGGGGGGATGTATATCTGGATGCTTTGGATATGTGTTTATGTATGTGTTGTGTGCAGCTCTGATATCTAATATTTGTGTATGGATTTGAAAACCTAATGAAGATAAATTGAGTGTCAATTAGTGATTAGAAGAATGCTGAGTAGAGATAGTAATAGATGGAGAGTGAAATTTTTTCCGGACACTTAAACTTTGGTGAAATTTTATGAAAATGCTGTAGCAGAGCCAAACAAAAAATAGGAAAAAATCTCTAAGTTTGGGGGAAACATTTACTGAACTGTGCTTGCTATGAAATAAATCATGCTCCAATGACTTAAGTTGCTAAGTAACCAGAACTGAGTATGTACCCCATATGCAGATTTGCATCCAAAGGTAACAAGAGTTATGAGCAGTGTTGTAGCAGCTACTTATGAAAAAAAATTATTTATGAAATGAGGAAGTCCTCTGTCTAGGATATTGAATAGCCAGGTCTGTTCATGAGCCCCATGTTCAGCCTTGAGTTAAAAGATATCTCTAGATAAGATTATGTTATAGATATTGCTATAATAACTCTGATCTGTGCATAACTTGAGTAATTGGATGTCATCATTATAATTGATTGGCATTCACATGAAAAATAAATGTTGCAATGAGGAGGGTTGAGTACTCTCAAGCTTTCAATATTAAATAAAGCACAATTTGAGTATGTGAAGAGTTATGCTACCCCATATGACAATACAATTGTGCTACCTCTGAATTACATGCAATCTCTTGGTAATGTTGTAGCATTTCTGGAATTTAATCAAAGTAACACACACGCTTTAGACAGAAGGAAGTTTAAAGTCTAGAACTAAGTTACTATGGCCATTTTGCATGATTGAGATTGTGATCCGAAGGTGGAAGAATCCTTGCAAAATTGATAAAAGAGCTAAGTTGTGTGTTGCATGAGTATGTGTATGAAGTGTTAGTATGTTGTCATTACTTGAGGACAAATAACAATTTACGTTTGGGGGTGTGATAACTCTATGAAATGAGAGTTATTACAGCAATTTTAGACTTAAATCACGATCACTTGGAGAGTAAATGAGGTGTTTTTATTATATTTTGGTTATATTTTACATAAACATCCATTTTAGTTGAGTCTTCATAAGTTTTGCTTGAATTAAATTAATTTGTGCTCAAAACATGTGCATAATTGTAGGTTTTTAGAACTTTATAATTCATGAAGGAATGTTGAGATATTAGACTAGTAAGAGGAGGAAAGAATATGGCCATAAAAGAAGTGAAGCACAACCGAGAACAATGCAGTGTGATAGTCGTTGCTAGAGCAACCATTACTGTAGCAATCCTGGAGCACTGAGGGAGAAAACTTAGCTCGAGTCAGCTGCAGAATTGCGATCTGTAGTTTCCTAATTTACCTTTTGCACGTCCGAGGCTTTTGTTTACCCTAGTTTTTAGTTATAAAAAGAGGCATGCACCACATAAAACGACGACAAGGAATTATCTTTGGAGAAATTTGAGAGAAAAATAAGAAGAAGATCAAATCTCAAGGGAACTAAGGCCGCATCATTAAAGAATCCAGTAGAGTTATTTGGATTCACTATCTATCATTCTTCACTTATTCTTTCTTCACTCTTTGATTAAACCAATGTATTTCGTGACCAATATGTTGCTGTTTGTTTTTCTCTTTCAGAATATGAACTAACTTGATTGTAGTTGAGTGACAAACAATCTAATGGGTTCTTGATTGTTTCTATAAGTTGCTATATTATTGCTATGGCATTTTACTCTAGTAGTTATTATTATAACTGTTATCTCGGTTGACTACCCATTTAATAGTTCAAGTTAAGATAGAGCCATAAAAGAGCATGTCTTAGTGAATATTATTATAGTAGTACTTGATTTTAATTTAAGTTTCTTGGATTAAGTTTATCTTGAATCCCATAAGGGTCATACTTGAAGTTAAGATTTGTGATAACTTAGACATAGGTACTCACCATGTAGGGTGGAGACAATGGATGTTCATAATGCCATGCCATAAGTAAAATAGAAATTAGTCATTGCTAAGATACTTACAGGCATGAGAATTCCAATATGCGACAATTGAGAATGCAAAATAAATTCTACCTAATGCTGTAGCAATTGCTGTAACAACTGATGTTAACTTGATGAAACGCAGTCGGCCCATAAAGATAGTTTGATCATTCAACTACCTTATTCTCAATTTATTCTTCGACACATTTTATTTAATTTATTTCAATACTGCATTGTTTCATTTTATTCTCTAATAATTATCAATTTCAATAGAACCAACTTTACATTTGTTAATTTCGAGATTAAGGTCGATTGCACTATTGTGATTGTTGTAGCATTTCTAATAACATCAATCCCTGTGGAGACGATCTTGAATATTCATCACTTTATTACTTGTTGTGTACACTTGCATATTGGCATCAATAGCATTTGATTATAATAATCATCAACAGTTGTCCTTCTAGATCCTCAACATAGAACACAAATTCTGGTGGTTGCAAATCCCAAAGTGGATGTGATTTACAGCTTTGTATCAGGCCTCTTAGGTGAAATTTCACACGCAGAAGTCTTTTAAGACGTGTGAATAGAAACTTTCTTATTGAGGTACTCATGATGTATAATGAAAATTGATGAGAGAAAGTACAATTGTCAAACAAACACGCTTACACAAGAAAAATAATACTAAAAAAAATATATACAGTGCATCAATCAAGAGAGAAAAAAAATCAAACAATGAAACAGAAAAATAACAGTAAAACAAAAAGAAATTAATTATTAAAGACTTAATCAAGAACTGGTAGGTCACCCAAATTAGTTTCGGTGTCCTCGTCACGTGGGTGATGTTCCAGATATGGTTTTAATCTTTGACCATTAACTTTAAATGTGATACAGTTATTTGGATTCTCAATTTCTATGGCCCTATATGAATATATATTTTTAACAACAAATGGGCCACTCCATTTTGACTTTAACTTCCCTAAAATTAAATGAAGACGAGAATTATAAAGCAACACTTTTTGACCAATCTCAAATGTTTTTTGAAAAATTCTTTTATCATGAAATGCTTTTGTTCTTCCCTTAATAATTCTTGAATTTTTATATGCATCATTCCTTAATTCCTCAAGTTCATTTAATTACAATTTTCGCACATTACCAGCATCATCCAAATTTGAATTAAATACTTTAATAACCCAAAGTGATTTATGTTCAAGTTCAACAGGTAAATGACAATGTTTACCATAAACTAACCGATATGGTGACATTCCTAATAATGTTTTAAATGCAGTACGGTAGGCCTAAAGTGCATCATTAAGTCTAAGAGACCAATCTTTTCGGTTTGGGTTAACCGTTTTTTCCAAAATTTGTTTTATCTCCTTATTTGCTAATTCAACTTGACCATTTGTTTGAGGATGATACAGAATAGTAACTTTATGTGTAATTCCATATTTCTTCATTAAAGATTCAAATGACTTATTACAAAAATGCTTACCTCCATCACTGATAATGGCTCGAGGGATTCCAAATCGACTTAAAATATTCTCTTAAAAATTTAACCACAGTTTTGCTATCATTATTTTGACTAGAAATTGCTTCAATCCATTTTGAGACATAATCAACTACAACTAATATATATACAAATCCAAAAGATAATGGAAACGGGCCCATGAAATCAATTCCCCAACAGTCAAATATGGTAGGCCAATAAAATCGACACTACAAAATTTTAGCAGTAGTTTTTCTTGAAGAAAAGTGTCCACCACATGCTTCAGAATGACAAAATTTAATGACATTACTTACCTCATTATCAGGAATACATTGCCAAAAAATTTGATCTGGACAATATTTGAACAAATAAAGGTCATCCCAATAAAATTTCTTTACTTCAACAAAACTTTCTTCTTCTTTTGAGCATTCCATTACAAAGGCATTTTACCTGTAACAAGGAAATTAACAATGTTAGCATACCATGGAATTGAAGTAACATAAAATAAAAATTTATTAGGGAAAGAATCATTAATGGGTGTTATATCAGTACAGAATTCAGATGTGAGTCTTGATAGATGATCAGCAACGACATTTTCAGCACCATTTTTCTCTTTGATAGTAAGATCAAATTCTTGAAGTAACAAAATCCAACGAATTATTCTCGATTTGGTATTATGTTTACTCATCAAATATCTCACATCATAGTGGTCAGTAAACACAACAGATTTAGAGCCAAGCAAATATGAACAGAATTTGTTTAATGCAAATACCACAGGAATTAATTCTTTTTCAATTGTAGAATAATTCATTTAAGCACTATCCAAAGTCTTACTCGCATAATAAATCACAAAAGACTTATTATCCCTTCTTTATCCTAAAATAGCACCAACAACAAAATCACTTGCATCACACATTAATTCAAAAGGCAAAAACCAATCAGGAGATTGCATAATAGGTGTCGATGTTAAAAGACAAATTGTTTTCTTAAAATATTTTTGGCAATCATCAGTCCATTCAAACGGTGTATATTTTAATACGAGGTTACAAAGTGGTTTAGATATGGCACTAAAGTTTTTTATAAATCTTCTATAAAATTCTGCATGTCCTAAAAAGGATTGGACATCTCTAACTGTTTTTGGTTGTGGGAATTTAGATATGACAATGATTTTTTCTTTGTCAACTTCAATTCCTTTAATAGAAACGATATGACCCAAAACAATTCCAAAAGTAACCATGTCGTGACATTTTTTTCCAATTCAATACGAGTTCTTTTTCAACACATCTTCTCAAAACTTTCTCTAAATTATCAAGGCAATCATCAAAAGAATTCCTAAACATAGTCAAATCATCCATAAATACCTCCAAATAATGTTCAACCATATCACAAAAAATGCGTAGCATACATCTTTGAAATGTTACAGGAGCATTACAAAACCCAAATGGCATTCTTTTAAATGCAAATGTTCCAAAAGGACATATAAATGTGGTCTTTTCTTGGTCCTCAAGTGCTATAGGAATTTGATAATAACCTGAATATCCATCTAAAAAGTAGTAGTAGGGATGTCCAGCTACTCTTTCTAAGATTTAGTCAAGGAATGGTAATGGAAAATGATCTTTTCTAGTGGCTTCATTTAACTTTATATCATCAATGCAACTGCCCCAACTAGATATAATTCGTGTTGGAATTAATTCACCTTTTTCATTTTTAACAATAGTGATTCCAGATTTTTTAGGCACTACTTATGTAGAACTTACCCACTTACGATCAGAAATAGGGTAGATAATTCCCACATCAAGCAATTTAAGGACTTCTGTTTTGACTACCTCTTTCATGTGTGGGTTTAATCTTCTTTGAGGTTGTTGACATGTTTTAGCATTTTCTTCCAAATGAATTCTATGTGTACAGATTAAGGGATTAATGCCTTTAATATCATTTAAAGTCCATCCAATTGCATTTTTATGCTTTCTAAGAACAGTTAGTAACTTACCTTCTTGGTCGCTTGTTAAAGTAGAAGAAATCACAACATGATAAGTTTGTTCTTCTCCAAGAAAAGCATACTTTAATCCTTCATGCAAAGTTTCAATTCCAATTTAGGTGCTTCTTGTTGTTCTGTCTTTTCAATACTTCCAAGCTCCTCAAATTTTGGCTCGTCATTATAATTTTGTGAAGTCTGCACAGAATCAAGCAACGAATTTATATTATAAATATCAAGTTCAAGTTGCTTATTTGACTCAATTGAATTAACTAAACAAACATTAGAGAGTTTAGAAAAATCCCTTTTTGAATATTTTCCTCAATATAAGATTTAAGCAATTCTTTTTGTTCATCAGTATCATCTTTATTCTCATTTTCTTCATTAGGTTGCCTGTACATGTTGAAAACATTCAATTCCAAAGTCATATTCCGAAAGGATAAATTCATTAAACCATTCCTACAATTAATCAAAGCATTAGCAGTTGCTAAAAATGGTCAACCTAAAATTACAAGAATTGGTTTGTAATTATTCACAATTGGTTCAGTTTCCAAGAAAATAAAATCCACAGAATAGATAAATTTATCAACTTGTACTAAAACATCTTCCACTATTCCTTTCTGTACTTTAACTGATCTATCAGCAAGCAAAAGTGTAGTTGACGTTAATTTTAACTCACCAAGATTAAGTTGAAAGTAAACTGAATATGGAAGCCAATTAACACTAGCACCAAGATCTAGTAAAGCATGTTCAATTCTGTGATCACCAATAATACAAGAAATAGTACGACAACCAAGATCTTTATATTTCAACTTATTATTAGTAGACAGAATTGTACTTACTTGTTCAGCTATGAAAACACTCTTTCTTACCTTCAATTTCCTCTTAATAGTGCACAAGTCCTTTAAAAATTTGGCATATGAAGGTACCTGCTTGATTGCATCTAATAGAGAAATGTTAACTTTCACTTGCTTAAAGATTTCATAAATTTTAGAAGAGTAGTTTGATTTCCTTGGTTTATTCAATGCATGTGGAAATGGTGGTTCAAGTGGAACGCTAGTTATTTCTTCATTAGGTGTAAGTTCATTCAGTCCATCCTTACCCTTTGAATTTTCATCATTTTCACAAGGTTCAGGAATAGGTTTATCAACAATCTTACCACTACGAAGAGTTATAACTGGCTTAGTTTGGTCTATGTGTGGATTTTGTTGAATTTTAAGATTTAGTTGTGGTTGGGCTAGAAATTTTCTTTTTTCTTGAATTGTGAGTGCCTAAGCAATTTTAGCAAGAGTATCTTTCAAATCAGAAAAAGTTTGTGCATTTTGATTGTTAATAACATCTTGTTTCTGATGAATGAATGCATTGTCTTCCAGATTTTTCCATGGTGGTGGAACATATGGTACAAAAGGCTGAGCATTTTCGAAATTTTGTGGAGGTAGTGATTGTGAATTATTATTATTCCTCCAACTGAAATTTGGATGATTTCTCCAACCAGAATTATAAGTCTATGAATATGGGTTTGGTTTATTGATAGTGTTAATGGCATTAGCTTGATCAGTTAGACATTCTTTAAGTGCAGGTAGAGTGGGACAATCTTGAGTGAAATGATCATTCGAACTACATATGTTACATGCAATTTCTTGAACATATTTTACTTGATCACTCTTTTTATTCTCCAAAACTTCAACTTTCTTAACTAGGGATGCAAATCTTTCTTATAAATCATGATTTTTCCTAAGGTTATGGATTCCTCCACTAGATGGAGATGGTTGTTACTTATTTATCAATTTAAAAGTTCCAACAATATCCCAATGTTGTGCATTTTCAGCTAATTGGTCAAGGTAATATAGTGCATCATCATAATTTTTATCCCTAAATTCACCATTACACATCATTTCAACAACCTGTCTATTTTGGGGTATTAAACCCTCGTAGAAATAAGTGACCAATCGCCAAGTTTCAAAACCATGATGTGGACATATGTTAAGCAACTCTTTAAACCTATCCTAATATTGATATAATGTTTATCCATTTTTTTTAAAGAAAGAAGTGATTTGCCTTTTAAAAGAAATAGTTCTATAAGGTGGAAAGAATTTTTTCAAAAACTATTCTTTCATGTTATTCCAAGTTCTTATTGATCCAGATCTAAGGTTTTGTAGCCAAGTTTTACCTTTATCTTTTAATGAAAAATAAAAAATCTTTAATCTAATTATGCTCATGCTACAACTTTGGTCTGTTTATGTATTACAAACTTCCTCAAAATCTCTTAGATGCAAGTACGGATTCTCAAATTCTAAACCATGAAATGTTGGTAAAAGTTGGATAATACCTGGTTTGAAGTTGAATCGAGATACTTCTGGAGGAAATACTATACACGACGGTGCTCCGGTTCTGGTTGGATTCATGTAATCTCTCAGAGTTCTTAGTTGATTCTGATCATGTGCATGTAGAGAATAGTTGTCTCCCTGATCAATTTAAGGATTAGGTTCACCCAAAATGTTTTCATCTTGGATCTCATCCATGATTGGTGGTGGAGATTGAGATCTACGAATTTAACATGCCACTTGAAGTTCGAGACCAACGTCTCATGCAATGGTTATGTCACAAAAGTAATATTCAAATAAATTAATAACAAAATAAAAAAACTAAATAAAAATTGCAAAATAAAAAAATTAAATATGCAAATAATAAAAGTGTACAAAAAAATTAAAATGAAATAACAATTTCGGTGGTTGAACCCACCAATAAAGCAAAAAAATGCAAAATAATAAAATAACTAAAATTAAAAGAAACAATTGGTGGTTGAACCCACCAATAAAAAATAAAGAAAAAAGAAATAAATAAATGCAAAATAAAATAAATACTGAAAAATAAATAACTGAAATTAAAAAAATAAATAAAAGTTAAGAGTTAGCAGTTAGTAAGTTAAGAGTTAGTAGTTAGAGATAGTAAAGTTAGTTTGGTCCAAATTAAGTTCAAATATGTCCAAGATGTAAGTCCAAGTCTTGATTATTGTGACAAATTTTGTCTAGGGATCTTATTGCAAATTATTTTTAATTTTATAGACCACACCGTAATTTTTAGAAGTTTAGAGTTTAGTCTTATCTATATATCTATATAAAACTATATAAAACTGGGACTTGAGGAGGTGATGTGACATCACAATTTCTCATCTTTGTATATTCTCTATTATTTAATAAATAGCGAATGTTTTTTTTAGATTTGACTTTTCATCTTCTCATAATTAATTTGATTGTTATTACACAATAACAATTATATAAAGATTTTAATGAGACATATTCTTTGTAATGAACATCCAAGTGGGAGTGTTATGAATTTATTAAAATAAATGTAGATGTTCATAACATATATTTCTTAGTCTCCCCACTATCTCCTATTAGTAACTTTTAACTTCCCTATAACTGCCACTATCTCACAAGGAATTATAATCTATAATTTTTCATTAATTTTATAGAGTGATTATGTAACTATAAAAGGAGAGTTCATCTTCTTTTTTTTGTACACACACAATTTGAATGAATAAAATTCTCTCATTTTATTCTTTATCTTACATTACTTCTTTATTTATATTGCTAGCCAATAGCTTTTTTTTATAAGGTTGCTGTTGAGTGTTAGAAAATGTATATTTATAAAGGAGAAAATCGTCATTTTACACTTCATGTTTCACTAACACCCTTACTTTTATGTATTTAAACTTCTTATCATTTAGTTATGTGTGTTGTATTATAATTAAGTATTTTATGTATTTTAGGGACATCATACTCATTTCACAATAAACGAGAGATCAAACGGCAAAACGGACATCACTTTTGAACTCAGGACGGCTGAAAACTTTAGGAGCATAAAAGGATGTATTGTTCACATGTACGGTACTATTCACATGTATAGTACTGTCTATGTTACTGTTCACGACACTGTTCACATAGACGGATCGATGCCGTGGCATTGACCGATGATGTGGCATTGACCGATGATGTGGCATTGACTGATGAGGTGTCACGATCCTGTTGGACTAAAATTCTTATGCACTGTTGATTGGTGACGTGGCAGCATATTAATGGACAAAAAATCACACGTACCGTACATGCATTACACAAGATTATTTTCAACCAAACCGCGTTACTATTTAAAGCCGGGTCAATCCTAAGCGTCCAAACTATTTTTAATCTGATGGCCATGATTTACTCAATGTATCTATAAAAAGGGGGCCTCCCCCCCTAATTTGATATCTCTGAATCCATTTTTGGACTCCATTTTCTGTAATTCCTTCTCCTTCTTGTATTTTCTACGTATTTTAATAAATTCCCATTTTGCCCCTAGTTCAATTATGAGTAGCTAATTTTCTTTCAAGCTTGGGTTGAAGGTGAAGTCTCAACATGTGTCATGGGCTTTATTTGGTAAATTTAATTTCTCTTCCCCTCTAATGTTTGTGTACGATTTGACTTTTCGTCGACAAATAATAATAATCTTGTCTAGTACCGCCCTGGTTACACCGGCTCCCTAGTATAGGTTATTATTATTTGGCACGATAAGCCCTTAGCATCATGTTGATTGGAGTGTGGTTCATGAGGTGTGGATTCCCCCCTCATGATTTAATTGGTATTAATAAGGAATATTTAGCCTATGGTACATGTTGATACGAATCCAAATACCCAAGTACGTCAATTTAATAGATTTTCACTTCAATTTATTCTTACCATTTTAATTCGAATTTTAGGATAATCCAAATCATTTTCACCACAAATCCAACCACCCATTTACAAAATTAATTTTACACACAATTAAAATCCATCACCTCGTGGAATCGACACTCGTCACCATTAGTCTATTTTACAATAGATTCGTGCACTGGTGAGTTCAATAAAATTTGTACAACAAGTTTTTGGCGCCGTTTCCGAGGAGGTAAGTTATTTTAATTCGTAGAATTAATTTTTGTGAATAATTTCTTTTAATTGGTTTCTTGTAATTTTTTTATTAAAAAAGAGTGAATTTAAATTTTGAACTAAGATTTTTTTTTATTTTCTATCTTCTTTAAATTCTGTAATTTAATTTTCAATTTATTTTCTTTGTAATTTTTTTTATTTTATTAATTTATTTTTAGTTAATTTATTTCACGTATTTGTTTTAGTGTGTTTTTATATAAAGGTTGTAACAACGTGATAAGGTTAGTACCATAATTTCTCCTTCTTTTTTATTTTTATTCGTTTTGTTCCCATTTATTAATTTATTTTTTTATTCCTTGCATGCATGGCCGTAGGTCATTATTTCCTAATCTTTAACCTATAGACCTTGAATTAGAAAAAACACTTCACACACACAAGCACGTTAAAAATAAATTTGAAATGGATTTGCAACAAGCATCACCAGAGAGGCCATTTAAGGATTATTTCAGTCCCTTAGCTAATTTGAGCATATCATGCATAAGATACCCAAATGTATCTGTTAGGAGTTTTGAACTAAAACCTAGTGTGTTAAATTGTCTCCCAACATTCTATGGCCTAGAAAATGAGGACCCATATAATCATCTGAATGATTTTCATGCTATTTGTCAAACTTTTAAATACTAGAATTTTTCGAACGATGATGTTAAGCTTAGATTATTCCCATTTTCTCTAAAGGATAGAGCTCGTTCATGGCTTAATACATTGTCTGCCAATAACATCACATCATGGGAACAAATGGTAACTAAATTTTTAAATAAATATTTCCCAGTGGATAAAACTAATGTTATTCGCAGGAAATCTTGGAGTTTACCCAAGAGAAGACGAGCAGTTTTTCGAAACATGGGAGCGATTCAATGGGCTACTTTTGAACTGTCCACATCATGGATACGAGAAATGACACCAATGCCAATACTTTTTGGAGGGATTATTGCCGAATGTGCAAGAATGGCTAATGGCAACAAGTGGAGGAGAGCTAATGTCAAAAAGTGCATCAGAGATTTGGGACTTCTTCCAGCGACAAGCGGATAATTCCCAACAACGGAGTCGATCACTCAGGAATACTAAAAGAATTAAATGAAATACTAACTAGGCAACCTAAGAGGGGAGTGAATTGAGATTTTAAAAATTAAGCTAAGCAAACCACACAACAAACCAATCTAATGCCTTAATAAATTCAAAAACAATAAATTCAATGAAAGCACAATAATAAATGAGTAAGGGAAGAGATAGCAAACTCAAGGATTTTTACGTGGTTCGGCAATCCCCGCCTACGTCCACGCCTCCAAGCACACCGGGCTTGAGGATTTCACTATCCGAACCTTTCCAAGGCTTCAAATGTTTACAGTTGACTTCAAGGTATCAATGAACTTTTACAACAAGAGATTATCTCTCCAATCTCTTCACCCTAAGTGTTTCTCACACTTGTACACTCACAATTTGATGAGAAATGAAAAATACAACAATGAATATCTCTTTAAGAGTGGATATACAAATTGAAGAACAAAGATGATTTAATAAATGATGAGTTACGAAATTGAAGCTCAATATATGCTGTGTTCACTTGTTTATGCTTGCTTGGATTATCAAAAATGAATTGGTTTTGAGTTTATATAGTTTGACCTAAAAAACTAGCCGTTATGCACATTTTGGTTGTAAGCGGCTTGCCGTTTAGGAATCCGGTAAGGTGCTTTTATGTTACCGTTAAGGAAAAAATTTGAATTTCAAAATATACGGCTTGCCAGTTGCGAAATCTGATAAGTCGTTTATACTCCAAAAGCTTGCTGCCCAAAATCCGGTTTTCCGTTTAACCATATCCGGTAAGTCGCTTTCAATTCGGATACATTCTGCCCAACATCCGGCTTGCCGGTTTTTCACATCCGATAAGCCGCTTGCTACAGTAACCTGTACAGTGCACTATTTTCTAAAACTTTATAAAACTATATTACGGCCCAAAAGTTATGAAACTTTGCAAATAGGTCTAATTTCAGAATTTCTAAGTAATGCTTTGTTAATCCCAAAACTTTCTGAAATTATGATATAGCCCAAAATGCTATGACACTTTTCAAATAAATCCTTCTCCAAAATTTCAAGTAATATTTGTTGATTTCAAAGTTTTCAAAATTCTTTCAATTAAACCATAAACTTGAAAAACAACTAATTTCATAAAATCATTTTTAATTAAATATGAAACATTTATAATGTGAAAATAATGATTTATTTAAAATATATAAAAAAATAATTTGAGCTTAAAAGATTAATCATTCTTAATCTTGTTTGTTATCATCAAAATCAACATTATGAAAACATATATGTTAACAATCTCCCCCTTTTTTATGATGACAAACATTTCATGTATTTAAAAAATGATTCCACAAATTGCTCTCCCTAAATATAATCTTCTCTTACAATTTGCCAATTAGCTAAATTAACAGATTTAAATACATAGATTTTTCTCCCCCTTCATCATCAAAAAGAAAACTTAATTGGCAAAGAAAAAGAGTAGTAAATTTTTTATAAATTTAAAAACATGTATTATTCTCCCCCTTTATCATCAAAAAGAAAACTTAAAGGAAAAGAATAAAAGTAGCAAATTTGTTACCCATGTTGTCCGAATAGAAATTTCGACAAAATCTCCCCCTAACAACAAGCATCACCTCAAATACAAGATTAGTAATATCACATCCAAATTATTATAGATCATGATAAAAGCCAACTCCATACACAAATCATCACACTAAAATATCATAAACCATTATTCCATCAATTACCAAGTCAACAACTCATAACATAAATTTATCATATAAAACACCCATGTAATCAAATCGTCATCATATCTCAAAATCATCAAAATCAACACCATAATCAAAATCATCACCATAATCAAATATCAATCATCAAAAGAATATTCAAAGTGCATATTATTCTCTTTCTTTTGATAATATTGAAATGATATATTACTTTGTCTCCCCCTTTAGACAATAAAAAAGTTCAAAATGCATATCTTCCATAATCATATTATATGCTCCCCCTAAATATATGGCCAATTTAAAAATTTAACCAAAATGATTTTATCCAAAAACATATCATATTTATCTCCCCCTATCAATCATCAAAACCTCAAATCAAGCACATTCTTTATCATCAAAACTTAAGTAAAGCATAAGTATATAATAGCAATATATAGATCATCAAAATCAACATAGCTATTAAGAAAAGACATCATTATGAGCTAAAGAACAAGTGATCAAATCCATTATTAATAATGTTTATCTATATTTCTAAATGATGATCTAGTAGTTACATCTTGTGATAGATCTCCTAAAATTAAGTCCTTTAGGTGAGAAGAATCATATAATTCAAAATCATAGCAAACATCCATATAATCCAAAATGCAAAATAAAAGAAAAATAAGATAGTAAATGAAATGCTGGTGTGTCCAAATACAAGTATAAAAGATTTGAAGTGAAAAAGGATGAGATTTGATGGATTTTAGAGAGATATTGTGTGAGAGAGGAAGCGGTTTTTAGTGAGAGAGTAACTGATTGACTGAATGAAGGAGAAGAGGATGAGCAAAATATGAATGCCCGAATCCGGCTTGCCGGATTTCACTAACCGGTTAGCCGATTTAGTGACCAGAATCATAAAAGCCGAAAACGGCTTGCCGGATAGCTTCCAGAATGGGTCAAACATGCATTCGGCTTATTGGTTCGAATAACCGGTTGCCCGGTTTTGAGTCAGAACATGGCTTTAAGAATTTGGCTTTCCGAATTGAAGAACTGATTAGCCGGTTGTGAGGCAGAACCATGCAAACCATAACCGGGTTTCAGAATTTGAAGAACCGGCTGTCCGGTTTTGAGGCAGAGAGGAAGCTTAGCAAATCTGGTTTTCCAGAATATGACTTAGAGAATAATTAATAAGAAGAATGGTCTTCTGGTTGATTAGAAGAGGTTTATCGGTTAAAATATGGAGAATATTTTTGAAGTTTAGTAAACTCTTAGACTTGTATTACACACACCAATTTATTTTTAGCTTAAAAATTGATCAATTTTTGAATCATTTTGAGATTTAAAATTTTCAATAAGCCATTTAATGCATGAGACATAAATGAATACAAGACCAAACATATGAAATCGTATCAAACAATGATGTCAATTTTATAAATGAATAATGATATAACACAATTAACGGCACAAGAATTCACACATATAATTCATTCATCATGTATATATTTTACACAATCATGAAACATATAAGCATTCAAAGATTAATAATTCAAGCGTATCACTCATTTATCAAGCTTAGGCATTATATAATCATCAAAATCAAACAATTCAATCATGATGAGTTGACAAGCTATCATCACAAATATATAACCATGCATCATGATAAAACACTCAATGTTAAATATAATGATAATTTCATCATGTAAACATACAAGCTTACTTTCGCAAATTCATTTATCATGATTCATTCAACAAAATTAATATGGCAAGAATTGTTACCAAAACAATTAAATCATCTTGCCTAATCTTTTTCTCCTAGATCATACTCAAATGATTATCCTCACAAGCTTTATCAAGGAACTCTCCACCATTCCTTGTTTGTGGTACCTACAAAAAAATATTCAAGTTGTGTGCTTTGGTTCCCAAATACTCTTGGGTCCTTGAGTGTTAGTAATGATTCCTTTTGGAACCCAAATACATTTTGCTCCATAATACGCATTTCTTTTAATTGGACATTTATTCTTCATGTGACCATCTTGATTGAAATGGTGGCATATAACTTGATTGTTAATGGAGGTACTCTTCTCAAAGTAATTCTTATAATACTTTTGTTTCAAATTTGGCTTATAGCCAATACCTCCTTTGTCAAACACACATTTTTGTGAATTAAGCAAGTTATCCAACATCTTTTGCCCATTTGTGAATTTTAACACAATTTGATTTAGCCCATTGCTCTTCTTCTTAAGAACTTCATCTTCTTTCATTAATTCATCAACATGTGATTTCTTATGCTCATATGAGGTACTTTGTTTGCATTTAAATGATGCAATTCTATCATGCAACATTTTATTATCTAACTCTAGTCCTTTAATCTTTTCATTTAATGAATCATTGCATTTTTGTAAAGCATCCTTTTCATTTTTCAAGTCATCTACATATGATTCTAGATGCTCATGTGAAGTGCTAGGTTTCTCATTTGATAATGCAACTCTATCATGCAATGTTTTATTCTCTAATTCTAGACATGTAATCTTTGCACTTAGAGATTCATTTTCATTTGCGAGTTTTACCATTTTCTTTTTAAAACATGCATTCTTTTTACCAATTTTTATCCAATTATCATGCAATTCTTTAAAAGCATCATATAATTCATCATAGGTAAAAAGATCATTTACCTCATCAAATTCATCATCCGATTCATCTCCAATTGCCATGAGAGCTAGATTTGTCATTTCTTGATGCTCTTTATCATCACTTGTTTCCTCATCGCTATCATCCCATGTGGCCACCATTGCTTTCTTCTTAAGCTTGTTGAGAAGAGCATTCCGTTCTTATATGGCCAGGCTTCTTGCACTCATAACATTTGATTACTTCCTTCTTCTCCTTTCGGTTCTTGAGGTCTCTAAATTTTCTTTGCTCACCGGATTTCTTAAAACGTTTTCTGAACCTCCTAGCCAGCATATCCATCTCCTCCGCATCCAGCTCGCTTTCCTCATCACTCTCATGTTTCGAGGCTTTGAGAGCAATGCTTTCTTCTTCTCATCATTGCCTTTTTCGGCTATCATGTCTTCCTCATAAAAAATAAAAGAACCAATCAAATCATCAATTGGTAAGATATTCAAATCTTTAGCTTCCTCAATGCCAGTCCTTTTTGGTCTCCATTCTTTAGGTAACGACCTAATAACTTTCTTAACTTTCTCGCTATTTGAAAAGCTATTTCCTAGGGCTCCTAGAGTGTTCAATATGTCCGTAAATCTAGTCTACATAGAATACACACTCTCATTTTGTTCCATTTGGAACAATTCATATTGCCGAGTGTACCTACTAATTTTAGACTCTTTCACTTGATTTGTGCTTTCATAAACAACTTCAAGTTTGTACCAAATTTCATTAGCACTTTCACAACTAGACACTCTATGAAACTCTTTCTTATCAAGTGCACAAAACAAGGCATTCGTGGCTTTGGAATTTAGAGAAGCTTTTCTCTTTTCCAATTCATTCTATTCCCGTGAAGGTTTTGGAATATCTTCCCTGACTTCATTTTTAATCAAAGGCATAAATGGACCATCACAAATAATTTCCCAAATTTCATAATCTAAAGCTTGTAAATAAATTCTCATCCTAGTTTTCCAATATGGGTAGTCATTACCGTCAAAGAACGGTTAAGTCTAATTGTGGATAGTCCTTACCTAAAGGTTGGGTCACTATCCGAACCTTTCCAAGGCTTCAAACGTTTACAGTTGACTTCAAGGTGTCAATGAACCTTTACAACAAGAGATTATCTCTCAAATCTCTTCACCCCAAGTGTTTCTCACACTTGTACACTCATAATTTGATGAGAAACGAAAAATACAACAATGAATCTCTCTTTAAGAGTGGATATACAAATTGAAGAACAAAGATGATTTAAGAAATGATGAGTTACAAAATTGAAGCTCAATATATGTTGTGTGCACTTGTTTATGCTTGCTTGGATTACCAAAAATGAATTGGTTTTGAGTTTATATAGTTTGAGCTCAAAACTTAGCCGTTATGCACATTTTGGTCGTAACTAGCTTGCCGTTTAGGAATCCGGTAAGCTGCTTTTATATTACCGTTAAGGCAAAAGTTTGAATTTCAAAATATACGGCTTGCCGGTTGTAAAATTCAGTAAGCCGTTTATGCTCCAGAAGCTTACTGCCCAAAATTCGGTTTGCCGTTTAACCATCCGGTAAGCCGCTTTCAATTCGGATACATTCTGCCCAACATCTGGCTTGCCGGTTTTTCACATCCGGTAAGCCGCTTGCTTCAGTAACCTGTACAGTGCACTATTTTGTAAAATTATAGTTTCACCCTAAAACTTTATAAAACTGTATGACGGCCTAAAATGTTATGAAACTTTGCAAATAGGTCTAATTTTAGAATTTCTAAGTAATGCTTTGTTAATCCCAAAACTTTTTGAAACTATGATATAAGTCCTTCTCCAAAATTTCAAGCAATATTGTTGATTTCAAAGTTTTCAAAATTCTTTCAATTAAACCATAAACTTGAAAAACAACTAATTTCATAAAATCATTTTTCATTAAATATGAAACATTTATAATGTGAAAATAATGATTTATTTAAAATATATAAAAAATAATTTGAGCTTAAAAGATTAATCATTCTTAATCTTGTTTGTTATCATTAAAATCAACATATGAAAACATATATGTTAACATTAAATGAGTAAATGAGGTTCACATTGGCGAGTCACGTTCAGAAATCAAAGAAGTCAAGGAGATGGTTGAAGGTCTTGCTCGACAAATAGCATCGTTATCGATTGCTAAATCAACAGAACCACATGACCATGACTCATACTCAAATCAAGCCAATGTCATAGGTGTAATAAGAAAACCATCGAATTACAACCCATACTCGAACACATATAACCCTGGATGGAGAGACCACCCCAATTTTTCATGGTGTTAAGGATTCCAACAGAATGGACTAGAAGCTCCAGCTTCACCAATGCAACAAATTCCTCAAGTTTCTCAAGCCTCTCAGCCCCCATTTAGACCATACAATCAAAACCAAAACTACTCACAACCCAGACCATGGGAGGATGCATTCCAGAATTTCAAGAATGTTACTCACTCCATGATTGAGTAACAGAATCGCACCATTGATGGATTACGAAATGAGTTGAGAGCAGGTTTCAACTTACAAGCTCAATCAGTTTCAAGCCTCGAGAAGATGGTGGGACAACTTACTTCTTCAGTTCAAACCTTGGGAATGACTGTTGAGAAAGGCAAGTTTCCAAGTCAACCAGTGCCTAATCCTAAAGGAGTACATGAAGCAAGTATCAGTTCACAACAGCAGCATGGAGAGGTCAAAGCAGTCATGACCTTGCGAAAAGGTAAAAAAGTCGACAACAAAGTGGAGATGTCGGTGACAAAAGAAAATGAAATTGTACCTGTGAATGTTAAGGACTCACCATCGGAAGAGAAAGAAGAAACTAACCCACGAGAATATGTTCCCAAAGCTCAATTTCCTTAGAGGTTAGCTAAAGGAAAGAAGGGAAAATCCACAGGTGAGATTCTTGAAATCTTTAAATAGGTAAGTGTTAACATCCCTTTACTTGATGCTATAAATCAAGTTCCATCATATGTCAAGTTTCTTAAATACCTTTGTACTAAAAAAGAGAAATATGTATGTTTAAAAGAAGACATTTTTAACAGAAAACGTTAGTTCTATACTCCAACATAAAATTCTTTTAAAATGCAAAGACCCAGGCCTCCCCCAATATCTCATGTAGTATAGGGAACCACACAATTGAGAATGTTTTGTTGGATTTAGGAGCTAGTGTAAATTTTTTGCCTTACTCTATTTTCGTGAAACTTGGACTGGGAGAATTACACCCAACTCCAGTGGTGTTACAACTTGCAGATCGGTCAACAAAAATACCTCGTGGTATTGTGGAGGACGTGTTTATCCAAGTAGACAAGTTTTATTTTCATGTTGATTACATTATAATTGACACTCAACCTATCAGGATTCAAGGAAGCACATCCCTATTATTCTAGGCCGACCTTTCTTAGCAACTGCAGATGCTCACATTCAATACAGGACTGGAATTATACAGTTGTCCTTTGGCAACATGACTATGGAGCTTAACATCTTCAACATTGCCAAACAACCTCACAATGCATATGATGGAATTGTTGATGTGGATTTAATATAAGCACTAGTTGATGATACTTTTATTTCAAACCTTAGTGATGACCCTTTACAAATATGTTTAACTCATTTTGGTTTGGATTTTGATATTGACAGATCGGTCGATGAGGTCAGCGCTCTACTCGACTCAGCACTATTCATGGACACTAATAAATGGAAGTCAAAAGTTGAACAACTCTCACCATCAGAGCAAAAACTCATTCCATCATCAGAATCACCACTAAAACTCGAGCTCAAACCATTGCCCAACACTCTGGAATATGCATTTTTAGGAGAAGAAAGTACTCTTCCGATAATAATCTCATCCTCCCTAAATGACGAACAAAAAGGTAAGTTGTTGGATGTTTTGAAATAGTACAAAGGAGCATTAGGATGGACCATAGCAGACATAAAAGGTATAAACCCAGTAGACTGCATGCATTACATTCACCTTGATAAAAATACTAAACCTATTAGGGAAATTCAACGTCGGTTAAATCCTAACATGAAAGAAGTTGTTAAAACTGAAGTCCTTAAGCTATTAAATGCATGTATCATTTACCCCATTTCTAATAGTTCATGGGCCAGTCCTGTGCAAGTTGTCTCTAAAACGTTAGAAGTCACAATTGTTACTAATGTTGATAATGAATTGATACCCACTAGAGTAATTACAAGATGGCGTGTATGCATTGATTATAGAAAGTTGAATTCTGTCACGCGTAAAGACCATTTTTCTTTACCATTTATCGATCAAATGCTTGATAGATTAGCAGGCCATGAATTTTATTGCTTTCTAGATGACTACTCAGATACAATCAAATTCCCATAGCACCAAAAGATCAAGAGAAAACCACTTTCACTTGCCCTTTTGGCACTTTTGCATATAGGAGGATGCCATTTGAATTATGTAATGCACCTGCTACATTTCAACGATGCATGTTAGCATTTTTTCTGATATAGGTTAAACGATTTCTTGAAGTCTTTATGGATGACTTTTCTATCTTTACTGATTCATTTGATCAATGTTTACATCATCTAACATTAGTTCTGCAGAGATGTATCAAGAAGAACTTGGTCTTAAATTAGGAGAAGTGTCATTTTATGGTAAAACAAGGTATTGTTCTCGGTCACATCATTTCGATCAAAGGTATTGAGGTTGACAAAGCCAAGGTGGATCTCATTTCTAATCTTCTTCCGCCTAAAACGGTCATTAAATATTTTAGCAAAGTTTCTAGACCCTTATGCAATCTGCTTGCTAAGGATGTACCTTTTGTCTTTAATGATTCGTGTCTTGTGGCATTTGAAAAGCTAAAACAGTTGTTGATATCATCACCCATCATTCAACCCCCAAATTGGAGCTTACTATTTGAGCTCATGTGTGATGCATCTGATTATGCAGTAGGAGCAGTATTAAGACAAAGGGTTGATCGAATTCCTCATGTTATTTACTATGCTAGTATGATATTGAATAATGCACAGTTGAACTATTCAACTACTGAAAAAGAAATGCTAGCAGTAGTGTTTGCATTGGAAAAATTTCAATCTTATCTCATTAGTTGTAAAATAATTGTGTTCGCAGATCATGCTGCTCTTAAATATCTTCTCACAAAGAAATATGCAAAAGGCAGACTAATTCGTTGGGTGTTACTTTTACAGGACTTCGAATTGGAATTTAAAGATAAAAAAGGCACAGAGAATGCTTGTGGCGGACCATCTCTCTCATCTCCATTTTGACACAATTACTGAACCTTTAACATTGAATGAGTCATTTTCAGATGAACAATTAATGAATGTGGAAGTATTACCGTGGTATGCTGATAAAGTTAATTATCTTGTTATAGGTCAACTTCCAGAGTATTGGACCAAGCAAGACAAGGCTCAATTCTTTGCAGAAATAAAGAATTTCTTTTGGGATGACCCGTATTTATTCAAGTATTGTGCAGATCAAATTGTTAGACGATGTGTCCCAAAAAATGAAATTCAAAATATTCTTTCATTCTGTCATGAACAAGCTTGTAGAGGCCATTTCAGTGCTAAGAAAATTGCAACTAAAGTTTTACAATGTGGTTTCTATTGTCCAACTATATTTCGAGACGCTTACACTTTCTATTCTTCATGTGATAGGTGTCAACGAATGGGGAGCATTACACGAAGGAACATGATGCCACTAAATCCAATTTTAATGGTTGAGATTTTTTACGTATGGGGTATCAACTTCATGGGACCCTTTCCCCCTTATTTTAGCCATCAATAAATATTGGTTGCTGTTGACTACGTATCAAAATAGGTAGAAGTAATTCCATGCAGAACTAATGATCACAAGGTAGTGATAAGATTTTTGAAAACCAACATTGTTTCACGCTTTGGATTCCCTCAAGCGATAATCAGTGATGGTGGTGCCCACTTTTGTAACAAAGCATTCAAAACTCTTTTGGCAAAGTATTCAATCACTCACAAAGTGGTGACCCCATATTATCCATAAACCAGTGGCCAAGTTGAGATCTCCAATCGAGAAATAAAGCACATATTAGAAAAGACGGTGAGGCCAAACATGAAAGATTAGTCATTAAGGCTTGATGATGCATTATGGGCATATAGAACGGTTTTCAAGACCCCGATTGGGATGTCACCCTACAGGCTAGTGTATGGAAAAGATTGCCACCTACCTGTGGAACTTGAGCATCGTGTATATTGAGCCATCAAGAAATTCAACTTTGACATGCAGCAAGCTAGCTCAAAAAGAAGATTATAACTGGCAGAACTTGAAGAAATTCGCAATGACGCATACGAAAATGCCAAAATTTACAAGCAGGGAATGAAAGTCTTCCACGACAAGTAAATTATGAGAAAATCTTTCACTCTAGGTCAAAAAGTGCTTTTATTCAATTCTCGCTTACACCTATTCCCAGGTAAGTTACGCTCTCGTTGGTCTGACCCCTTTATTGTTCAATTGTTTTTCCACATGGGGCATTGAAATTAAGGACCCAAAAAATGGTGTCGCGTTTAAAGTTAATAGTCAAAGATTAAAGTCATATCTAAAGTACCAACCAAATAGATAAGACACCAAAATAAATTTGAGTGACCCACCAGATTTGAATTGATTTTTTTCTTTCTTTTTATTATTCTTTTGCTAATTGAAATTATTTTGTATAAGTGTGTTTGTTTAACCATTAAGTTTTCTTTTATCATTGTAATCATGAGTACTATAGCTAAATCGTTTCTCCTAAACATTCTTAAACCACTTCAACGTGTAAAATCTCATCTCAAAAGGTAGATTCGATTTTGTAAGACACATCGTATTTGGGCTCTGCAACCACCAGAGTTAGTATTCTATGTTGAGGATTTAGAAAGCCAACTAAGAGAAATTGAGAGAGGTGTTTACGACATCCAGTTGGAGCTTGAGGTAAATTCAATAAAATGACGATTTTAATTTTCTTTGTGTGTTTTAATTTATTTTTCTATTTGTGTGCTTTAGTTTGTTACCCGATGAAGTGGCGGATAACGGTACTCCGTGACAATCAAGTCGGTTACTTCAGTTTTCCCATAATAACTTATATTCTGAGGTGAAGGTATGGACAGAAATGAGATTGTAGCGAAGCTTCACAAGTGATTCCCTTCACTTCCTCAGAATGCCCTCCTTACAATCTATAAAGCTCGGTCCGAACGCACGTAATTGCTCACGAGGAATAACATGCCTGCTGACATCCGTTGGTTAATCGAGGCAAAAGTATGACTGGCAGATGAGTTATCTCCAAAATTTATTACATATATGCCTGGTTGTGGTAAAGAAAATTATGCAAGAAAACTACGAGCTCGAAGAATTTCTGTTGCTTGTTATAACTGTGCCAGAATGAGTTGCGATAAAAACTCGTGTTCTTTAGGAATGGTGTCTGATAACAGGGAAGATAATATTTAATTCATTAGGGATGGCTTGAATAAGAAGTCATTGGATGATATCATTTTGTCTCTTGAAACGAATCCCAGTGGATATGTGTAAGGAGCGATTCTCCAGTTATGGTCATTATTCCAGAAAGAGCATGCACGATATAGTCTCGGGAATCTGACTATAAACGACCCTGTTTGCCAGTTTATAAGAAAACTGGATGGGAAGCCTATCATCGATCCATAAAGGACGTTCAAACCATTTCTGGAAGTAAAACCAGACAAAGATGTGAGCCACAGTCGCAACTACTTGTACATATCCTTTTTACTTCACTGTTATTTTATTTCACTATTGTTTTATCATTTGCATTATTTTCTTTAATAATTTATTTTATTACTGTTTGCTTTTTCCTTTTTACTGTTTCCTTTTTTACTCGCGAGTCATATGCTTTACACGTTATTTGACACTGACATGTTACCTCATACACAATTATGACCCACTGTCACCAAGACTCTTAAATGTGATTTTTTTTGTCAAGCACTCACAAATTATTTTTGAGAAGTATTTCAATGGCAGTTACTCCCAATAGACAATTCAAGAACATTTGTGTGCTTTTTGGATTTAACTATGACAAACATAAAGAGTTCGTTGAGGCAGGTATAGATCTTGGTCGAAGCATATCAGAGAGAAAATTACACTTGGTGTATGGAGGAGGTAACCGAGGGTTATCAAAATTGGTCTCAGAAGCTGCTTTTATCAGAGGAAGTCAAGTGTTAGGCATCATCCCAAGAGCCCTAAAACCTTTGGGCAGTTTGACTGACTCATCGACTGGAGAAGAGTTAGTCATCTTAGGTATGCAAGAAAGAATAATTGAAATGGTTAATCATACTGATGCTTTTAGTTTCCTTCCAGTAGATCTTGCAACGCTAGAGGCACTTATCACACTAGCATCTTGAGCCCATCTGCACATTCACCAGAAACTCATTGGTTTGTTAAATGTCAATAACGTTTATAATGGCTTTATCGCATTTCTTAACCATGCAATAAAAAACTATTTCATTCCTTCCAATGCGAAAAAACTTTTTATTTGTGCTCACACTGCCAAACCCCTGGACCTTTGTGTTGGAGCGACCAAATAATGATGGTAACAGTAGCCGCAGTAAGAAGTACAAATTAGATTTAACTCTTCGCTTGTAAATATTTTCTTCTGTATTGCACCACCCAGGTGATGTCTTCTAAACTTTACTTCTTTCCTTTAAAATATTGAGGACAATGTTTCGTTCTGGTTGGGGGAGGGAATAGTCGACAATTGTGAAATCTTGGTTAAGTTTTTACTGATTTTTTGTTGTAGAAACTAATTGTTGCTAACTTTTTGTGTTGAAAATGGCTAAATATGGAGTGTAGTGACTCTAGAAACGCATCTTCTTAGTTAAAAAAATAATTTTCTTTTCTATCATTTTAAGTGTAACTTTTCTAATTAGTTTTTCTGCATCATTTTCACATTTTCTGCATGCATATTTTCCTTTCATGTTTAGAATAGGTTGGGGGTAGAATGTTGTTTAAAAAAAAATTGTGTGATTTGTTTTAACATTGGATGACATGATGAATTTCAAATTTTAGTATTTGTATTATCTTTGGTTTTAAGTGATGTTACGCTATGTTTGCTACTCCACATGTTGATGTCGGACACAAATATGAGTTGCTTGAAAGAATGACCATGTCATAATAAGTACCAAGTTAGTTTTTGAGCCTATTATTTTTCTTGAAGAGTAACCTTTTTGCCCATTCTTTATACAGCTTAGCAGTTTATGATTTTATACACGATCTCTAGATTTCTTTTTAGTTAACCCTTAAAAAAAACTGTAAAAGAAAAAAAAAAGAAAAAAATGTGTGTTGCTACATTTGGAGGCCCATCTAACTAGTAGATATGGAAGATTATTTAGAGCCCTAAAAGACGATGGAAAGACCATCTTTGATCCGTTTGAGCCTTTTTAGCCATCCCTTTTATGAAATATCCATAGTTAACCCTTTTGAAACTTTAAAAAAAAATATTTTCTTTGTCAAACTTATCATCTTGACCCACTCCGATTTGGAGTATTACCCAATATCTTATATGTTCTATCACCTATTTATGTTTGAAAAAAATGTAAATAATTATTTTGTTCAGTGAAGTTATGCTAAACGAAAGCAAAAAAAAAAATTGTTGTTTAAAAAAAATAACAATAAAAGTTGAAATACACCTTGCAACTTAAAAAAAAAAATTTCTGCATTTTTCTCAAACATGTACTTTGTTTTCCTTATTTCCCTTCTTTGTTAGCCATGTCCCTAGCCTACGTTACGTCCTAATAAAAGTCCTTCTTAATTTTAGGGAACTATAGTCTAAAGTAGAAGCTAGTTATATGGGCTAAAAAGATGTAGTGGTGTATAAAAAAAAAAATTAGGTTGACTAACATTTTTATTTGACTTGAGATCGTATTATTTCTAGGCTGAGGGCATATTTCTTTTATCTTGGTGAGAGCATGTGATATCACTTCTTTATTATTTTCTCTCAATTACCATTCATTATAGTGACTATTTTTATTGTGAGAGTGTCACTATTTCTAGTGAAATTTTGGAGTTTGACATGTCATTCTTGAAAGTAGGTATGACAAAATCTACTAGGCTAATTCATGTAGATGGTTGATGTGGGTGTGATGTTTCTTTAGACTGAATATAATACTTATACTTTTATTTGATTGTTATCATTAATCTGATTGAATAAACACGAGTGTTTCAAAAAAAAAATCATTTTGGATTTGAATTTTATTTTCGCCTTATTTGCTAGGGACTAGCAATAAGCTGGTTGGGGGTGTGTTGAGTGTTAGAAAATGTATATTTATGAAGGAAAAAATCGTCATTTTACACTTCATATTTTACTAACACCTTTACTTTTATGTATTTAAGCTTCTTATCATTTAGTTATGTGTGTTGTATTATAATTAAGTATTTTATGTATTTAAGGGGTATCATAGTCATTTCATAATAAACGAGAGATCAAACGGCAAAATGGACATCATTTTTGAACTCAGGACGGTTGAACACCTTAGAATGAGCATAAAAGGAAAAATGGTACTGTTCACATGTATGATACTGTCTACGTTACTGTTCATGACACTGTTCACATAGACGGATCGATGATGTGGCATTGACCGATGATGTGGCATTGACTGATGAGGTGTCACGATCCTATTTGGCTAAAATTCTTATGCACTGTTGATTGGTGACGTGGCAGCATATTAATGGACCAAAAATTGCGCATACCGTACAAGCATTACACATGATTATTTTCAACCAAACAGCGTTACTGTTTAAAGCCGGGTCAAACCGTGTTACTATTCAAACCGCGTGGTCAAACCGCGTACTGTTAACTGATGACGTGGCGCAATCCTGAGTATCCAAACTGTTTTTAATCCGATGGCCATGATTTACTCAATGTATCTATAAAAAGGGGGGCCCCCCCTCCCTAATTTGATATCTCTGAATCCATTTTTGGACTCCATTTTATGTAATTTCTTCCCCTTCTTGTATTTTTACGTATTTTAATAAATTTTCATTTTGCCCGTAGTTCAATTATGAGTAGCTAATTTTCTTTCAAGATTGGGTTGAAGGTAAAGTCTCAACATGTGTCATGGGCTTTATTTGGTAAATTTATTTTCTCTTCCCCTCTAATTTTTGTGGATGATTTGACTTTTCATCGACAAATAATAATAATCTTCTCTAGTACCGCCATGGTTACACCAGCTCCCTAGTACAAGGTTATTATTATTTGGCACGATAAGCCCTTAGCACCATATTGATTAGAGTATGGTTCATGAGGTGTGGATTCCCCCCTCATGATTTAATTGGTATTAATAAGGAATATTTAGCCCATGGTGCATGTTGATACGGATCCAAATAGCCAAATACGTCAATTTAATAGATTTTTACTTCAATTTATTTTTACTATTTTAATTCGAATTTTAGGATAATGCAAATCATTTTCACTACAAATCCAACCACCCATTTACAAAATTAATTCTACACACAATTAAAATCTACCTCCTCGTGGGATCGACACTCGTCACCATTAGTCTATTCTACAATAGATTCGTGCATTTGTGAGTTCAATAAAATTTGCACAACAGCTGCCTCATTTTAAAAAAAATCAATTCATATTTTTTATCAGTTTCATCAAGTGTAAAGTAAGAAAAAAAGATAATTCTAATTTTTTTTTAAAGTCGCGTGAAGCCGGTTCTATTTTCTAGTTGTATTATAATTCGTGAGTCCGAGGTTGATCTATAGAGAAAAGATTAATTTTTTTAATTTTATTTTATCTAAAATTAAGAAAAACTTAAATATAAACAACTTAATTGAAATAAAACTATGAAATTGAATTAGTTAGGGTTGTGGATCCACTCTTAAAAGTAAATAAAACTTAATAAATTCATTTTGCCATTTTTTTAGATTTATTGCCCAAAAGATTAATTATATAAATTACTATTATTTTCCCTTTAATTTTATGATGGATTAAGTATTAATTATATAAATTATTATTATTGTAAACTCCCTTATTTGTTTACAATAAATCAAAATTTCAAAATATTAAATAGAAAATAATTTAATTTATAAAATTAAAATAGAATTTGATTAAATCATATTTATTTCACCTTACCCTAACTATTATTATTTAGTTAAGCATAATTGAAAAAATAATTATTAAAATTAAATTAAACATAATTAAAAGTAATAAAAACAACTTAAATTGAAAATAAAACTAAATTTATTAATAAAAATAATTATACAAAATAAAAACACACATGAAAATCAAGATTATAGGGAGATGGAGAGAATTTGAGAAGAAGAGAGATGTAGAAAGATGATTAAAAACATAAAAATGAGGCTCTGTTTATAGAAAAATAAATTCATAATGTAGTGTTTTACGATCCATCATAAGGTTCATCCATTTGCTCCTCACAACCTGTAGATCAAGATCCAATGGCTGGTCAAACTTCAAAAGTCAACATCACGCGTGGCATCATTTGACTCGTCCGATTTGGCCAAAGAACGGTTGAGATTTGGCGGGTTAATGGGTGGATCGGGTCGACCCGAATAAAAAGATTCGGATCCTACAACTTGTTTCACCAACCATTGCCACGTGGCACAATTATAGCCATTGAATCATTAACGGTTGAGATTTAGTCAAAATTGGCAGTTATCTCATGCACTCATATCTATTGTAAGTTCATTTCATCATCCAATCAGTGCTCGGTCAACAGGAAAAGTAAACTCTTTTTACACAAGCCCAATTTTAAGACGATCTTAACTGATCTTAAGATTTTCGGACCTCCGGAATCTAAATTTAACCTTTGTTTATCTGCTTGGAGCCTCGAATTACGTGAAATTAATATTTTACATAATAAACACACAAAAATATAAAAAATTAGATATATTTAAAACATAATTAATAATTCCTAATTTATTACATAAACACAAATATAAATTATAATATAAGCACAAAATAACATTATTATCTCTTGATAATTAAACAATTTTTAATACTAATCACTATTTTTAGTACAAAGGTTTTTAAGAAACTTGGCATAAAATGACACTTGTTTTATAGCGTCAAGCAAAGGGATGTTAACATTTACCTGTTTAAATATTTCAAAAATTTTACCTGTGGATTTTTCCTTCTTTCCTTTAGTTAACCTCTGTGGAAATGAAGCTTTGGAAATGTATTCTCGTGGTTATTCTCTTCTTTCTCCTCTAATGATGAGTCCTTAATATTTATAGGTACAATTTGAGTTGCTTTTGTCACCAGCATCTCAACTTTATTGTCGACTTCTTTTTTTTTTCACAAGATCATGACGGCTTTGACCTCTCCATGCTGCTGAGGTGAACTGGTACTTACTTTTGAACCCCTTTAGGATTAGGCACTGGTTGACTTAGGAATTTTTTTTCTCCATAGTCATTGACAAGGTTTGAACTAAAGAGACAAGTTGTTACACCATCTTTTCGAGGTTTGAAACTGATTGGGTTTGTGAGTTGAAGCCTGCTCTCATCTCATTTCATAGTTCATTAATGGTGCGGTTCTGTTGCTTGATCGCGGAGTGAGTAAGATTCTTAAAATTATAGAATGCATCCTCCCATGGTCTGGGTTGAGAGTAGTTCGGGTTCTGATTGTATGGTCTAAATGGTGGCTGAGAGGCTTGAGGAACTTGAGGAATTGGTTGTATTGGTGGAGCTGGAGCTGCTGGTCCATTTTGTTGGAATCCTTGAGACCATGAAAAATTGGGATGGTCTCTCCATCCAAGATTATATGTGTTAGAGTACGGGTTGTAGTTTGATGGATTTCTCATTACACTGATGGCATTGACTTGATGTAGGTATGAGTCATGGTCTTGTGGCTTTGTTGATTTAGCAGCCGTTAATGATGCTATTTGTCGGGAAAGACCTTCAACCATCTCTTTGAGTTCTTTAATTTCTGAACTTGATTCACCAATGTGAACCTCATTTACGCTATTAATTCTTTTAATATTCACGAGTGATCAACTCCAATGTTGGGAATTATCCGCTTGTCATTAGAAGAAATCCCAAATCTCTAATGTACTTTTTGACATTAGCTCTCCTCCACTTGTTGCCATTAGTCCATTCTTGCACATGTGGCAATAATCTCTTCAAAATGTATTGACATTGGTGCCATTTCTCATACACATGATGTGGACACTTCAAGAGTAGCCCATTGAATTGCTCCCATGCTTAAAAAAACTGCTCGTCTTCTTTCTGTGTGAACTCTAAAATTTTCCTACGAATAGCATTCATTTTATGCACTAGGAAGTATTTATTCCAAAATTTTGTCACCATTTGTTCCCATGATATAATGCTATTAGCAGGCAATGTATTAAACCATAAACGAGCTCTATCATCTATAGAAAATGAAAATAATCTAAGTTTAACATCATCAACTAAAAAATTCTCATATTTAAAAGTTTGACAAACAACATGAAAAGCATTCAGATGATTATATGGGTCTTTATTTTCTAGGCCACAGAATGTTGGGAGACAATTTAGCACACTAGGTTTTAGCTCAAAACTCCTAGCAGCCACATTTGGGTATCTTATACATGATGTGCTCAAATTAGGTAAGGGACTGAAGTAGTCCTTAAATGGCCTCTCCTGTAGTGGTGGTGGTTGTTGTTGTTGCAAATCCATTTCAATTTTTTCTTTAATTAAAACGTGTTTTGTGCGAAGTGTTTTTTTCCATTTCAATGTCTATAGGCTCAAGATTAGGAAATTGTGACCTTCGACCATGCATACAGTAAACACAAAAAATGAGAAAAAAACTAATAAAAATGAGGAAGAATGAGAAATTAAGATACTAGCCTTATCACGCTTTTACAACTTTACTATGAAAACACACTCAAGTGCTATAAAAAAATGTGAAATAAATTAACTAAAATAAAAATAACTTAATAATTAACAAAATTAACTAAAATAAAAATAACTTAATAAATTAACAAAAAAATATAAAAAATTTTATTGAACTCGCAAGTGCATGAATCTATTGTAGAATAAATCAATGGTGACGAGTGTCGATCCCACGAGGAGGTGAATTTTAATTGTGTGTAGAGTTAATTTTCTAAGTGGGTGGTTGGATTTCTGGTAAAAGTGATTTAAACTTATCCTAAAATTTAAATTAGAATGATGAGAATAAATTAAAGTAAAATATATTGAAATGAAACGCTTGGGTATCTGGATCTACATCAACATGCACCATGAACTTAATATTCTTTATTAGTGCCAATTAAATCATGAGGGGGGTTTTCACTCATGAATCACACTCCAATCAATATGATGTTAAGAGCTTTTCGTGCCAAATAGTAATAATCTTGCATTAGGGAGCCAATTATACCAGTGCAGTATCCAAACATGATTATTACTATCTTTCAATGAAAAGTCAAAACATCCACATAAATAAGAGGGGAAGAGAAAGTAAATTTATCAAATAAAGCCCATGGAATGTGTTGAGACTTCACATTCACCCCAAACTTGAAAGAAAATTAGTTACTCATAATTGAACTAAGGGTAAAATGGAAATTTATTAAAATACATAGAAAATATAGGATAAAGAATGAATTATAAAAAATGAAGCTCAAACATGAATTCAGGGGTGTCGAATTAGGTGGGGGAGCCCACAATGAGTAAATCATGACCATACAATGACTAAATCATAACCATCGAATTCAAACAATTTAGACGCCTAGGATTGCGCCACGTGGCAAGTTCTGATTGGATAAAACACATCATCAGGGCTGTCATTCTGTGTAATGCATATATCGGACGCACATTTTTTAGTCCACTGACATACGTCACCAGTCAACTCTACATAATCATTTTAGTCCAATAGGATCACGATACATCATTGCTCAACGCCAACTCATCAGTCAACGCCATGTAAGCAGTGAATGCCACATCATTCGTCCAATCGAATGTTGTTACGTCATCAGTCAATACCACATCAGCGTACTGTATATGTGAAAAATGTCGTGAACAATATCATGAATACTACCATATATGTGAACAGTACTGTATATGTGAACAATGTCATTTATCGTTTTATGCTTCTCTTAAGGTTTTCGACTGTCCTGAGTTTAAAATTATTGTCCGTTTTGTTATCTGATCTCTCTTTCATTGTGAAATGACCATGATGCCCTCTAAAATACATAAAATACATAATTATAATAAAACACATAATTAAATTACAAGGGACTTAAATATATAAAAGTAAGGATGTTAGTGAGACTTGGAGTGTAAAATGACGATTTTCTCCTTTATAAATATACACTTTCTAATAGGGGTAATGGTCATCTGTTTACCCCAATTGGTTATCCATTAACATGAATAGCCTCCCTATTTTTAATCAGTAAATTGATATCCTCAATTGGTTAACCAATAACTTACAGTTTTCATTTACTAAATTTTTATTTTTAAACGGTAAACTGTTTATTTATAGACAGTCATCTCTTTATTTTAACTATAATTTCGCACATCAATTTTGATCTTTGTCTAATAATTGTTCCATTCCAAGTTTATTTCAAGAATCTTGAAATGTCTTAAAGGCCATTTTTAATGCATGATTCTTGAATGCATGTATAAGCATACAAATTTCAAAATTAGTCAAAATCAATAAAAAAAACTACCACACTCTATATTATATATAGACATGTTAATGTGCAAATTTCATCATTCCAAGCTCATATTGAATTTTGATAAATTGATCCGCACTAAGAGGTTTTGTAAAGATATTAGCAAGTTTTTTTTATTGAAACAAATTCTAGTACCACATCACCTTTTTGAACATGATCTCTCAAGAAATTATTTATAATCTCTACATGTCTGGTCCTAGAATGATGAACGAGATTCTTTAACAGATTTATAGCACTAGAATTGTCACACATGATAGGTATATGATCAAGATGTCGGGTTAGACTCATCAAATGTGACATTCTTAGATTCTTCAACAACTAAGGTTAGACTCATCAAATGTGACATGCAGTTGATTCTTCAATAACCAAGGTTCTTTTATTATATATTCTATAAGCTTTGCTTATATTTGAATATCCAAGAAAATTACCAACATTAGATTTTAGATCAAATTTACCAAGATTATCTTTAGTATTTAATATAAAATATTTGCATCCAAAAACGTTGAAATAACTAATGTTGGGTTTTCTATCCATCCTTGTATGACCTAGTCTTCTATGTTATAACTTTGAAAAAACTAATTTTAGGTTTTCAAATCCATGCTTGCATGACTTAATCTTCTATGCTATAACAACTATGACCTACTCTCCTATGCTATAACAACTATTATCGTGTAATGTAGAAAAACATTTGTCATGAGTTGATGCAAAATCTATATAAATTGTGTATACATTAACACGTCTTTTTCCAATAAACAAAACTTTGTCATCACATGCATTTCCAATAATGCATTTTGTTTTATCAAAAATAACTCTATAGGTTTTATAACACGATTGACTAATATTAAGCAAGTTATGTTTCAAATTTTCCACTAAACACACTTTTTCAATAAAGGTAGAGGAATCTTTATTGACATTACCAATACCAATAATTTTTCCTTTTGAATTATCTACAACAGATACTCTTCCACTATTTTTTATCTTGGTAAAACTCAAAAACCAAGAGTAATTGCCTGTCAAATGTCTTGAGCATCTATCCAGGTACTATTGTTCCTATTCTTTGATCCTTATAGAAGAAATCTCAAGTTTCAGGTACCCAAAATTTTTTAAGTCTATTAGTGTTAACAATAGTTCTTTCTAGAACCTAAACACATTTGATTCTATAATACACATTTTTCTTAATTGGACATTTATAACTTATGTGTCTATTTCTATTGCAATGATGGCATGCAAATTTATCATTAGTGGATGTAGCTTTCACAAAGTAATTCTTGTAACATTTTTTTCTCAAATTTGGTAGTTCCCATCAAGAACAAATTTAAGCTTTAAAAGTAAATTTAGTTATTAGACAGTCAAAAATGCATTTGACAATTTGTGGTGTTGCAATAACCCACAAGATAAATTAAAAGTAGCCAATGCACTCATGCATTATTTTAGATAGATTAATGAACATGTACACAATAATCACTTTTCATTTTTCATATTAGTTAGAGGTAGACAATCAGGCATTTATAGTCAGTGGAGAGAGGTAGTTGATTTAATAACCAATTATCTTGATCCATACTATAGAGGCTTTAATACATTTCATGAAGCCATAGAATTTGCTAAACAGAAAATAGGACCAAATTACCATGTTAGCCATTTAATAAATCCTTTAAACAGTGCATCAACATAATCAAATAGACAGCGCATTATTTTGTAATCATTGTGAAGTCATGTAGGAATAATTAGAAAATTTAATGAAACTAGATATCATTTCGAAAGCATGTAGACAAAAAATAAAAAATTACATTAGAAAGTGCTAAAGAAGAATTTGTTAAAAAAATATTACATTACAAAATAAATACCAAATTCTACTGGACAATTAACCAAAATCCACCGAATCTCATCTTTCTTTGGGGATACTATAGACATTGTAAAGGAAAAAATAATTGAAAATCTACATACATACTTTGTTTCATTAGCCAATCAGTTATTCTATAGCCAGCTAAATTTCTTAATTGAATTTGGACCTAGTTGGTCAAAATTAAGAAATATTACTTTACTTAGACATGATTTTCCTACTATTTCCTCCTATTATTCCTTAGCCAAAACATGAGATAGTGAAGATATCCTGTAAAAGAAATGATATGTACTATTTATTTTTTTAGCCTAGACATATTTAAATTTTTCCCATCAACCATAAACAGAGCTTTATCCATTATAAAACCAACGCTTTTGATAATAAATTTTTGTTCCCTACCACCTAGACCTTAAATAATCAATAAAACCAAAACCAGCATATCATGTCATTTTTATCTACGAAGAAGCAAAAAAGTTCAGGAGAAGATTTTATCATGACAAGCCTAGCTTCTCCACGAAAGACATACAGAAGAACCCATGAAATGGCAGCCTTCTACAAATGGGTAGATATTGATGACAAGATTATAGCCTAAGCAGAACAATATCCAATCATAGCTAAAAAACATCTTGTCTAAGAAGAACTACTTATGCCTTCACTACAAATTAAAGTTGATAATCTAGAGAAACGTGAAGAATATTTGGAGGCGTGAATAGAAATCAATGACATGCCATCATCAGGAGCAGGATCAGATGCTAGAAGTCATCAATCTTTGGATGAGCATATCACTAGAGCTATTGACGAAATGATGGACAAATAGGAGACACCACAAAAAAAATTAAGTCAGTAATAAACAAATAGTATTAGTGAAAAGTTAAAGTAGACAAAGTCACGTGTTTTTACAGATGGCCTTCTTTACTTACTACCCAATAAGGAAAAAACTATGAAGGCATCTTTTTTCGTTTGTCTTTTATTACCGACAATGAGTCAGCATAAAAAACAATAGCCAATCACTATTTATAGATAGTGTGTGTTGGTTATTTTTATAAGTAATTACTACCATTGCCAATGTGCAAGTATACACAACAAGTAATAAAGTGATAAATATTCAAGATCATCTTCACAGGAATTGATGTTACTCGAAATGCTAAAGCAATCACAATAATGCAACTCAATTTAAGACTGAAGCAAACAATTGTCAAGTAATTTCTATCATAATCAATTATTGAGATAAGAATTAAATAAAACAATACCATAATGAAATAAACTAGGTTAAGTGTGTCTAAGATTCAATTAGATTATGGTAGTTGAATGATCAAACTCTCCTTAGGGGTTGACTGTTTTTCATCAAGTTAGCACCAGTTGTTACGACCAATGCTGCATCACTGGGCAGAGTATATCTGCATCCTCAACTATCGCATATTGGAATTTCATACCCTTAAATCTATTACCAATGACCAATTGCTAATCTACTTATGGTATGGCATTATGATCCTTAGTCTTTCCACCCTATAAGGTGAACACCTATGTCTAGTGTGTCACAAATCTTAACTTCAAGTATTGCCCTTATAGGATTCAAGATAACTTAATCTAGGAAATCAACTTAAGATCAAGTAATACTCTAATAATATCTGCTAAGACATGCCCTTTTGTTGTTCTATTTTAACTGAAGTTATTAAATAGGTGGTCAATCAAAATAACAGTTATATTCATAAAAACTACTAGAGTAAAATGCTACAGTAATGCCATAACAACATATAAGAACAGTCAAGAACCCATTAGATTGTTTGTCACTCAACTATAAGTAAATTCTGAATGAGAAAAATAAACATAAAGGTATTGATCATGGAATACATCAAAACAATTAAAGGAAGAAGAAAAATATATGTTGAGCACGGTGAAAGACAACTCTAAATAATTATGCACGATTCTTCACTGTTGTTGCGACAGTACTCCCCAATTCTGATCTTCTTCTTATTTCCATTGTAATAATTCTGAGGATAATTCCTTGCCGCCCTTCTATGTGGTGCACGCCTCCCTTTTATATTGCAAATTAGGGCAAACGAAAGCCCATGAGTGTGCATGCGTTAAATTAGGAAACATGTAGATTGCGATTCTGTGGCTGACCCGCGCCTAAGTTTTCTCCCGCATTAGTCCCATATTGCTACAGCACTGGTTGCTCTAACATCCGCAACAACACAACGTTATTCCCGATTGTGCTTTACTTCTTTGGTGGCCATCTTCTTTCCTCCTCTTGTTCTTCTAATGTCTCAACATCCCCTCATGAATTTAGACTTTCTGAAAACCTACAATTATGCACTTGTTTTTAGCACAAATTACTTTGATTCAAGCAAAACATATTAAGACTCAACAGAAATGAATCTTTATGCAAAATGTAACCAAAATGTAATAAAAACACCTTATTTGTTCTCTAAGTGATCTTGATTCAAGTCTAGAATTGATGTAATAACTCTCATTTCCAAGAGTTATCATTGTGTCACTACAAGGTAACAATAGCCAGTCAGTCTTTTAGTTTTCACCTTTTTTAAGTTATCATTGGCTTTTTGCCAAATGTAAAGTGTAACTTTAAATTTTTGTCTTTTGTACAAAGTCATAAATTATGTCAATAACTGTCACAAGTCCTTAGCTGTATATATAAGACTCTCAAGTCAATTCGAGAGCACAACGACGAGAGAGTGTGTGCAAGGTGTATTGAAGTCAATACTTTATACTCATAAACAAAAGCAATAAAAAGTTCTTTATTCATAAATACTTAGCAATTCTTTAGACAACAACTAGCTAGCTTCTATCAAGTCAGTAGGTTAACTTTCTTACTTTTATTTAGCTTTCGAGCCCAGAAGCCTAGCTAAGTAAAAAAAGTATAAATTATATTTAAAACATTAACAAAAGGCAATCCTTGTTATCATTCAGGAGAAAAGAACTTGGAGCAAAAGTGTTGAAAATTAAGGTTTTTGTTTTTGACAAAAATAATAAGAAGCTAGTAAAAGTTTCTACGAATTTTCTAAAAGCTTCTTTTTAAACACGGTCTCTATTGGCCTGTTTAGCCGTTAATGTGTTGAAAAAGCATTGTTAGGCATTAATTAGGAGTTAAAAGTGTTTTTAACCTGCATGTTTTCAAAAGCAGTTAAATAAAAACTTTGAAAGACCAGTTTTTGGCAAAGTAGCTTCTGCAGTTTTCATAAAGCTTTTTAGGAATTCTTTGTATATAGGCGCGAAACCAACAACGTATATTCTGATGGTCAACTCGAAGGGGGCTAGATTGGTTTGCATTGCTTGTATAACAAGCCACATACAAGTCTTCCCCTAGCCTACACTAGATGTCCCTTTCCTTTTTCCTCTTTTTTGGTATCAGAGCATCTTTTTTGTTAGCCAAGCAAGTTATCTAAAATTTTTTGACCATTAATAAATTGTAAGACAATACCATTAAGCTCATTGCACTTTTTCCTAAGCATTTCAATTTCTTTCTTTAAATCATTTATAAATAAATTTTTATTCCTAGATAAGACATTCTGTTTTTATTAAAGGATGCAATTTCTTCATGTAAACTTTTGTTTCCTACTTCTAGGCACTTAATCTTTTCATTTAAAGTAACATGCTCATTTAAAAGTTCTATATTTTTCTTTCTAAAAGAAACGTTTATCATTCCAATCTTTTTTAAATCATTAGGCAATTCAGTAAGTGCTTCAAAAACCTCATCATAATAGAAGATCATTTACCTCATCAAGTTCTTCTCCTATTGCCAAAAGAGCCAGGTTTGACACTTCATGTGGTTCTTTCTCATCTGAGGTCTCCTCATCACTATCATCCCATGTTGCTACCATAGCTTTCTTTTTTACCTTGTTGAGGAGAGGACATTCCAATTTTATATATCCAGGCTTCTTGTATTCGAAGCATATGATTGCTTACTTTTTTTTTCTATTGGTTTTTGAACTTCTTGAACATTCTTTGCTCATTGGATTTCTTGAAAAACCTCCTGAATTTTATAGTTGTCATAGCTATATTTTCACCTTCAATTTCACTTTCTTTGTCACTTTCCAATCTTGAAGCTTTCAAGCAATATTCTTCTTCTTTTTATCTTCATCACCTCTTTTAATAGTCAAATTCTCTTCATAGGAAATAAGTGAGCTAATCAAATTATCAATAGATAAAGTATTTAAATCCTTAGCTTCCTCAATGGCAGTTTGCTTAGGTCTTTATTTTTTTGGTAAAGACCTAATGATTTTCTCTATCTTCTCGTTATCTAAAATGGTTTTTCCTAGAATTCCTAGAGCTGTGACTATAAATCTGGCATATATAAAATACACACTCTCATTTTGTTCTATTTGGAACAATTCATATTAGCTAGTATATCTACTGATTTTAGACTCTTTGAGTTGATTTGTACCTTTATAAACAACTTTAAGTTTCTTCCAAATTTCGTAAGCATTGAAACAACTGGAAAATTTATGGAATTCTTTCTTATATAAGGCAAAAAAAGAGCATTCATGACTTTGGAATTTAGAGAACATTTTCTCTTTTTTGACTCATTCCATTCTTGTGAAGGTTTGGGAATTTATTCCCCTTCTCCATTTTTAGTAGTGGGCATGAATGGACCATCACAAACAACTTCCCATATTTCATAATCCAATGCTTGCAAAGAAATTCTCATCCTAGTTCTCCAATATGGATAATTATTCTCATCAAAGAATAGTGGTCTACTAGTAGAGTGACCTTCCCTGAAAGTGGAATCGCTTTGGGTTGCCATGGATTTTTTACTCTAGAGGGTTAAGTCCTAAAAAGAGAACCCTCATTTGACACCAAATGAAATTCCAACTAAGTACCCCAAGAGGGGAGAATTGGATTTTTTTAAAATTTAAGCAAATAAAATCACAAAACATTTCAAACTAATACTTTATAAAATTCAATAACGATAAACCTAACAATAAACAAATATAAAAAGATAAAGGAGAAGATAGAAAACAAATTATTTTTACATGGTTCAACAAACTCTACCTACGTCTAAGCCTCCAAGCTAACGAGCTTGAAGATTCCACTATTGAAGCCTTTACAACCCAAAATTGTAAGATCTTTACAATTAACTTCTAAGATGTCAATAACCCTTTACAAATAGAGATGATCCCACATCTCTTTCCCAAAGTATTTTTCACACTTGCAATCACTCAATTTTGATATTGAAATGAAGATTATGAAAAATTTCTCTCACACAATATGTGTTTGCAAATAAAAGCCCAAAGTGTAATTTGATGAAAAATAACAAATTATAAGCACAAGAGAGGTTGAATACTCAATAACAAGCTCAATGCTAATTGAAAAATCTATCCTAATTTGAATTTGATTGAGCCTTTTTATAGTTGGAGGAGAAAACTAGTTGTTATTGACTTCTTAGGCATAATCAGATCGCCATTAACTGCTATTGAATTGTCATTTTGACTTTTTGCAAGTTACCATTACATAGAAATTTGAATTGTGGAATCACCACTTAGAATAATCAATTTACCATCAAATTCCAAAGAGCTCACTGATCGAAGTCAGATCACCATTTGGCATTGTCGGTTTACCGTTTAATTCCAGAAGTTCACCTATTTGAAGTCAGCTTGCTATTTGCAAATAACGATTTGCCGTTTTTAAATTAATTCATTTCTGGAATTTATCAGTTAGCCATCTTCTCATTAATGGTTAACAATTAATTTCCAAAAGTTTTTAATAACTCAACTATATGTTATCCATTTGTTTTTAGAAACTTGAATTTGTACAAAACATCGTACGACCTAAGAAATTATCTAAAAGTAAAGGCTCCAACATTCTTAATCTTGTTTGTAATAATCAAAATCAATGTTATGGATACATTTATGTCAACAATATCTAAATCCCTAATTTCTATTAAATTATTATTGAATATAATTATGTTTGTGCATAGAAAATAGTAGGGCTTCTTACCAAAAGCTAATTGCAAGAATCAAAATCTCATACACTTTTTAAAACCAAATACAAATCCATGAAAGATCACCACTTCAGAAAACTCAACAAGCCCATTTGCAATAATAAAGCTAGACACATATCAATTCAGATGGACACCTAACATTATTACTTAAATAATAATATTTTTAAGACGCGCAATCACTTTAATACAGCACTATAGACAAAGCTTATGGTAGTATCATCAATTCGATACTAATGAAATATCATATTGGGTATCAGGACTACTTTAGTTTTAGTACATTTTAAATTAATCAACTTTTTATGTTTGTAGATTTTAGGCTTGCAAAGTTGATTATATGACTTACTCATTTACAATTATACATTCCACAAAATCAAAGGGTGTCCACATCATAAGGTTTGTATTTCATTATAAACCCAACATTTATTGTGGGTTGTGGTTTAGAAAGCACAAGTGTGTATAAGTGAGGCCCGAAGTGCATTGAACTCTTAGCCAAGTCCATTTAGGGGGTATTTAGGTCAGAAGGGAATGCCTTGTATAAAGGGCTGATGGAGAGCTTATGACTATAGCAAGCCTATAAGAGACCAAATGCTACCCAATGATATGCTACCCTTTAAGCTTTCTAGAAAACCTAATTTCATCTTGGACTTGACCTATACTTACAATCACATAATTAGATAGGCAAATAGGTAACTCAATTTGTAAAAAAAAAAAAAACCCGCAATTCTATCCAAAAATAATCTTTCTACCACTAAAATAGAAAAAGACCATGATATTATCCATTTCCTATAAGGGTGTTATTTATCTTAAAAGACTAGGACTTTATCATTTGTAAAATATATAAAATAGAGCCTTTATTTGCTGTTCAAAAGTTAATAACCATTAGCCATCATCAACTTTTATCCTAGTAATCTAATCTTTGTGATTTTTATAATTCTCAACCAAAAGCAACAACCCTACAATCTACAAAAACCATTAATCAAGGAGTCGTTCTTTCAATGAAGATCATTATTGAAGCCTTCCTTTCAGCCACAAGTAATCCCAAAATAACATCTGTCACTACTTTTTTATCACCATAACACCTTCCCCAATTAAAGATAAGCCTCTATTCTTAAGTAAGTTCAACAAAGCTCTCAAATCATACATTCTTTACAAATTATAGTTATGGCCGTATTAGGTGAAATCAACTTGTAAGGTATAACTTTCTTGAATATAATAGAATTAATTTTAAGCTAACAAGCCCCTTAAGAATTACAATAATAATAATAATAAAATATTTAATTCTAAATTAATGATGACATAAGCAATGACACTAGTGATGATGCAATAAGAGATGTTTGTAGAGATAGAAATTCTAGAATTTACTAAGATATTTACGAAGGTATAATCTCAACTATTAATCAAGAGTTATGGTGGCAAAATCCTAGCCATCCATTAGCCTTAAGAAATTCTATAAATAGCCCCTTTCATTTTCGATATAACCCTAGAAATTCAATTCTCTTTTATTCTAAGTCATAACATCAAGAGTAGAGAAATCATAAAGTTAAAAAGGTCTAGAGAAGTCAAGGTTAAGAGGTAAGTAACACTTCAACTGTAATGTAGGGAAAAAATATTTTCATACTTAGCTTCAGCTTAAACCAATCATTTATCTTGTGATGACTGCTATGATGTGATTGGTTATAATCTAAATTTTTATATGGACGGCTATTCTGCCTATATTGTGGCATTTTCTTACTTATCCTTATATGGTAAGCTATATTGCCTATATTATGATATTTTCTTATTTACTCCTCGTATGATCGGCTCTGACGCCTATATTGTAATCCCATTTTATTTAATTTTTATATAGACGGCACTGCCACCTGCATTAAAGATTGTTTTCCTAAAATAGCATTGTGTGTTGATTCTATTGTACCTCGAGGAACTTCACATGTTATGATATAAGTTGTATTGAACACATGCATTTCATGGATTACTTAATAAGAAGACATTTTAAGAAAAATGAATTTATGAAAAATGGGTTATTGTATTACAAGGTGGTAAAGTTCCCAAAGAGGGCAAGCCCTCCAATCTTAGTAAAAGATAATCTTTTGGAGACGGCGATACGTAATGCCTAAAAGAACAACTAATTAAGATCAAGGGCATGTTATTTTAAAGAATAAAATTACTAGCCTTGTAGTGCAATATACCTATGGCCCTAATAAAGTTGTTTTATATTTTTCTAAGTTTCTTTTAAAAACTTAATATAGTCATCTATATGCATAATAATTTATACATACATCAAAGTGTTATCATACTGGGCATTAGCTCATAAAGTGCTTACATTGCAGGTAACAATGAGTAGGTAAGCTGATGCCAAGTCTTATTAAGGCAAAGTGCATATGGGCATAACAAACATTGGGCTTTTTTATGTGCTCAGCTTTGTTATCAAAAACAAATATCTTAACTTTATGTAATAATAAAGTTTTTTATATATATACTAAGGAATCTCTGCATGTCTCCTACATTTTGTAAGAAAGTTTTACTTACTTTGTAAAACTTTTTTTTAGAATTAATTTTATATTAAAAACTAACGTGTTTTAAATAGTTTTAGAATATTTTTTTGTAAAAAAATTTGAGTGTTACAAAACCACAAAAGCTTTCCAAAATCATTGTCTGATACGTGAGACACATCTTTAACCCATACTAGCACCTTTTTAGTCACTAAAACTCTTAAACAACATCTCCAAAATCAAGATCACAAATAAGTCTTTCATTAGTGTACAATTGTATTAACTTTAGGACACTAATATCAAGTTCTTTATTGTTGACTTTATATAATCCACTCTACACCATCATTCTCAACATGACTCTTTATACTCCAAAGTAGGCCTAACTTTACAAGTCAACAAACCTAAAGTCAAAGTTGCAGTAAAGGCATAATTTGCCCATACTAATGTCCAAATACATCCTTGGAATTTGCTCTCAAGACCGTACAACCAAATTAAGTGGATCGTAGACCAAGCCTGAATTTCAATCCGTCATAAGCCTATCTCATAAATGAGGCCTTCTAACTAATTGAGAAGGAACATGTGGCTTGGTGAAATTTCTGCCTAAACAAAAATTAATGAGCTATTTTTTATAATTTGATTTTGTAGAGCAATCTGCATTTGATCTACTTACAGACATTATAATACAACTCTTGAAAAGGGAAGTTAGAAGGGATAAACATGCTCAGGCAATGAACAACGCAGTGAGTGAATTTAGAAGATTAAATCAACCCACATTTAAAGAAGGTGTAGATCCTATTGCAGCAGACCAATTATTTTGAACCATGGAAAGAATGATAAAAGTAGCTAAGGTGCTAGAAGAAGAAAAAGTCACTTGTACCTCCTTTACGGTACGAGGAGCAGTGGAATACTGGTGGGACTCTATCAAATGAATCCATAATGAAGCAATGATTCAATAGAGGGAATTTAAAGATTACTTCTATAACAAATACTTTTAAAAAACTATTCACTCAGCCAAAAGAAGAGAGCTTGTTTATTTACAATAGGGAAAGAAGTTTATGCTAGAGTACATTTGAAAATTTGATTAACTCTCTCGATATGCCCCACATATGTTTGCAACAGAAGACTTAAAAAAATACCATTTTATATAAGGATTGCGCAAAGATCTCGTAAAAGATTAAAGGTGGCCGAATTTGTGATGCTTCTTTCAACGACCTCATCTATCAAGCCTTAGTAATCGAGCAAGCAGATGAAAAAAAAGTAAGCAAAAACAAAGGAACAATGAAAGTGTGGACTAGGGGAATTTTCTAGCTAACCACAAAAGACAACGCTCAAATAACAATAAGAGAAAGAGAACGCTAGTGGTCTAAGATCAGAATAAAAGCAAGTGCCCAAAGAATCATTAGAAGGGAATGACACTTCACTAAGGACTACCCAAAGAATGGTACGCAACAAGAAAACGCTAATGCTCGAATATTCACACTCACTAAGACAGATGCAAAGGAAACCCCTCAATAATATCATATGAACTATGCTAATAAACTCAGGAGCTACACATTCATTTCCCTCACCAGCATTCATGAGGAAAAGCAAAAAGGTCCTTGACATAATAAATAGGTCTTTTAGTGTCATGGTACCACCGGGTGAAATATTGAACTCAGGACTATTAATTAAGGTATGTGAGGTCAGCATTAGTGGTCATAAATTACGTGTTGACCTAATAATCCTTAAGATGCATGACTATGATGTAATTCTTGGCATGGATTGACTATCGAAGCATTATGCCAAGATAAATTGCAAGGAAAAAGAAGCAACTTTTCGACCACCACAAAAGGAATCATTTACATTCAAATGAGGATACAAAGAGAAAATAATGTCTGCCATCTTTGCCATAAAGCAGCAAGACTATTAAACGGAGGATGTGATGGGTACTTGGTAAGTATGGTCATTAAAACAAAAGAGCAAAGACCAAAATTGGAAGATAATCCAATGGTAAACAAATTTTCTAAGGTCATTCCCGAATAACTCTCAGGATTGCCACCGAATAAAGAAATTGAATTCAAAATCGATTTGTTATCAGGAACTGCCCCAATTTCAAGGGCGTCCTATAGGATGGCCCCATTAGAATTAAAAGAGTTAAAGAGTCAATTGCAAGAGTTACTAGAAAAAGGCTACATATGCCTAAGCCATTGACCATGAGGAGCACTAGTACTATTCGCGAAAAAGAATTATGGATCAATGCAAATGTGCATCACTTATCGAAAGCTAAATAAGGTGACTATCAAGAACAAGTACCCACTTCCGCACATTAATAACATATTTGACCAGCTGCAAGAAGCATCTATATTTTCAAATATTGATCTACAATTATGATATCATCGGTTAAGAATCAAAGAGGTAGATATTCCTAAAACAACTTTTAAAATATGTTGTGGACACTATGAGTTTGTTATCATGTCATTTGGTTTAATTAATACTATAATAGCCTTCATGGACCTCATGAATAAGGTATCTAAAGACTACCTAAACAAATTTGTAGTGGTGTTCATTGACGACATTTTAGTCTACTCACGAACAAAAGAAGAGCATGTTGGGCATCAAGGGATCACTCTTCAGACCTTGAAAGAGAAACAGCTTTATGTAAAATTCAAGAAATATGAATTTTGGCTTGGAAGAGTTATATTCCTAGGACACATCATGTCTAAGGATGGAATCTCAGTAGACCCCTCGAAGGTGGTAGTTGTGAGTCAATGGTCCAAATCAACTAATGCAAGAGAAGTCAGAAGCTTCTTAGGTTTCGCTAGGTATTATCGAAGATTTGTAGAAGGTTTCTCCAAGATCGCGCTGCTATTAACCCAATTGACGAAGAAGAATGCCAAGTTCGTATAGATGCTAGAATATAAGAAAAGCTTTAAAGAACTAAAATGGCAGTTGGTTACCACTCAATTTTAGCCGTTTTTAACAACTCTAAAGAATTTATCATCTATAGTATGCCTCCAAAAGTGGCATAGGATGCGTCCTCATGCAAAATGGAAAAGTCATTGCGTACGTTTTCAAACAATTAAAGGAGTACAAGAAAAATTATCCAACGCACGATATAGAATTAGCAGCGGTGGTGCACGCATTAAAAATATGGAGTCACTATTTAATAAGGTGTATTGTAAGATTTACATTGATCACAAGAGCCTCAAATAGTTCTTTACACAAAAGGAGTTGAATATACAACAACAACGTTGGCCAGAGCTTGTCAAGGACTACGACTACAAAATAAACTATCATCTTGGAAAAAGCAAATGCGGTAGTAAATGCATTAAGTCGAAAGTCAAGCCTGTCAGTTTTAAAGATTCTACCTAAGCCATTACAAAATGATATATGCAAGGCAAAGATTGAGCTAATAGTAGAAAAATTAGCCAAGATGACACTTCGCTCGACCTTATTAGAGAAAATTAAGGAGGGGCAGGAAAGCGATTTCTAATTAAAGAACTTGAAGATAGAGGCCAACTCCAAGGAGACGTCATTCAAGAAATCATAGAAGGGAATCATCTTGTTTAAAGACAGGATATGTGTGCCAATAATGAAGATCTAAATAAAGAAATCCTACTTGAAGCTCATACAGCCCCATATTCACTTCATCCTGGTGCAACAAATTGTACAGAGACCTAAAAAAGCATTATTGGTGGCCTAGAATGAATAAGAATATAGTCAAGTTCGTGGCAAAATATCTCACTTGTTAACAAATCAAAGTGGAGCACCAGAGATCAGTAGGAATTTTGGAATCCAATCAAGTTCCTGAATAGAAGTGGGAAAATCACAATGGACTTTGTCATTGGTCTTTCAAAGACTGCAAAAATGCATGATGCCATTTGGGTGATTGTCAATTAACTCACGGAATCTGCTCACTTCTTGCCTATTCGAATGACGTACACCATGGACTAGCTTGCAGAAATATACATAAATGAGATAATAAGACTATATAGTGTACCCGTTTCTATTATTTCTAACCGAGATATAAGGTTTACCTTGAAATTTTGGGAAACGTTACATAGCATTATGGGAACAAAATTAAAATTTAGTACAATATTTCACCCTCAAACAAACAGTCAGTCAGAAAGAACAATTCAGACACTTGAAGATATATCACGAGGATATGCTATCGACTTTCAAGAATCATGAAGCAAGTATTTACCATTGACTGAATTTGCCTACAACAATAGCTACTAAACAACAATTAGCATGGCACCATATGAAGCTCTATATGGTAGAAATTGTAGGTCACCTATTTATTGGGATGAGATGGGCGAGCAAAGGTATCTTGGACCCAATTTAATTACCGTCTCATCTGAAGCGATCGAGAAAATACGTCAAAGAATATAGGTAGCTCAAAGTCGACATAAAAGTTATACGGATAAGAGGCGAAAGCCTTTGGAATTTCAAGTTAGTGACAAAGTATTTTAAAAAGTTGCCCCAATAAAAGGATTGATAAGATTTGGGAAAAAAAGAAAATTAAGCCCAAGGTTTATAGGGCCATTTGAAATACTCAAACGTGTCAGGAATGTTTCATACCGACTTGCCCTCCCCCCATCATTATCAAGAATACACAATGTTTTTCGTATCTCCATGTTAAAGAAATATGTTCCAGACTCTTCTCATGCGTTAGATTATATGTCTCTTCAACTAGAGAAAGACTTAACCTATGAAGAATGTCCAATTCAATTTTTTGATAGAAAGATAAAGGAGTTGAGGAACAAGAAGATCCTTTAGTTAAAATACTATGGCGAAATAGCTCGATGAAGGAGGCAACATGGGAACATGAGAAAGAGATGAAAAATAAGCATCCTGAGCTATTGAATAAGTAAATTTTGAGAATGAATATTTTTTAAAGGGGAGGAAATTGTAAGGTACAACTTTCTTGAATATAATATAATTAAATTTAAACTAACATGCCCCTTAAGTATTAAAATAATAATAATAAATTTAATTCTAAAGTAATGATGCCATAACTAATGACATAAGTGATGATGCAATGAGAGATGGTTGTAGAGATAGGAATTCCAGAATTTACTAATATATTTATGAAGGGATAATCTCAACCATTAATCAAGTGTTATGGTGGCAAAATCCTAACCCTCAATTAGCCTTAAGAAATCTTATAAATACCCCCTAGCTGTTTCATTTTCGATATAATCCTAGAAATTAAATTCTCTTCTATTCTAAGTCATAACATCAAAAGTAGAGAAATCCTCAAGTTAAAAAGATATAGAGAAATTAAGGTTAAGAGGTAAGTAATACTTCAATTGCAATGTAGGGACAAAATACTTTTCATACTTAGCTTCAGCTTTGACTAATCTTTTATCTTGTGATGCCTACCATGATGTGATTGGTTATAATCTAAATTTTTATATGAATGGTTATGTCGCCTATATTTTGGTATTTTCTTACTTATCCTTATATGGCCGACTATGCTACCTATATTATGATATTTTTCTTATTTACTCCTCGTATGATCGCCTATGTCGCTGATTCTATGATACCTTTACTTAATTATGCTATGGTTGGCTCTGCTGCCTATATTATAATCTCATTTTGTTTAATCTCTATATGGACGGCACTTTCGCCTCTATTAAAGATTGTTGTCCTTAAATAGCGTAGTGTGTGATTATGTTGTACCTCTCGGAACTTTACATGTTATCATATAAGTTGCATTGAACGCATGTATTTCATTGATTACTTTATAAGAAGACATTTTAAAAAATGAATTTATGAAAAATGGGTTGTTGTACTACATGGTGGTAAAGTTCCCCAAGAGGGCAAGCCCTCCAAGCTTAGTAAAAGATAATATTTTGGGGACAGCGATACGTAACGTCCAAAAGATCAACAAATTAGGCCCAAGGATATGTTATTTTAAATAATAAAAGTACTAGCCTTGTAGTGCAACATACTTAAGGCCCTAATAAAGTGAAGTGTTACACAACCACAAAAGCTTTTCAGAATCATTGTTCAACACAAGAGACACATCTTAAACCTTATAGGGGCATTGTTTTAGTCACTGAAACTCTTAAACAACATCTCTAAAATCAAGATCACAAATAGGTTTTTCATTAGCGTGCAATTGTCTTAACTTTAGGATACTAATATCAAGTTCTTTATTGTTCACTTTACATAATCCACTCTTACACCATCATTCTCAACAAGACCCTTTATACTCCAAAGCGGGCCTAACTTTATAAGTCAACAAACGTAAAGTCAAAGTTGCAGTAAGGGCATAATTTGCCTATACCAATGTCCAAGTACATCCTTGGACTAAACAAAAACTAATTAGCATACAACAAAATTAAGTGGATCGTAGACCAAGCCTAAATTTCAATCTATCATAATCATATTCTACATAGGAGGCCTTCTAACCAATTCAGAAGGAACATGTGGCCTAGTCAAATTTCTGCCTAAACAGAAACTAATTAGCTTCTTTTGATGATTTGATTTTGTGGTTTATTTTTGTGTTTGGTTAGTGAGAAAAGTTATGAGAACATATTAGGTTTCTTATGCATTTTTTAATTTTATTTTATCTTTTTTATGATTGATTGATTTTTAATTTGGCTGAAGAAATAAATAGCAAACTTTAGAAATATTTGATTTGATAGTGATGAGAAATTTTATGTTTTGTTTTGGTTTTTTAATCTTGTAAGATTTATTTTTCAAGCTGTGTTTGAATGAAAAAGAAATGACTTCTTTTTTTTCATTTATAATGTCTATTATAGGTACTTATTTGGATTTTTAAAATTAACGAGTCTCAAAGTAATCAAACTTTTAGCTAACTTGAATCATACATTTGGTATTTAGGTAGTTTATGCCCTCGAACTTTAGAGATGATTTGGCATTTGATGCTTTTACAAGACTAATGCATATTAAAAACTCCTTGTTCACTTGTTAGGACCCACCATCATCATGTCAACACAATATTTAGATTCATTGTGCTCTCAAATGAGACAGTTGACTTGTATATATGGCTAAACCAAACTTTTTTTTTCATTTTTTTGCTATGAGTAACCAAAGGTAGAAGTCCATCTTTACTAATATTGACAAGGAGTCAAATGCTGTGAAAACAATTTTACTAGATGTATCCATTGACTATATTGTTGGCATTTAAAAAGAAAAACACATGCCAAAATTTAGAAATGAAGACTTTACTCATAAATTTTATGATTTGTTGACAGACCTAAGTGAAGATGAATTTGAATAACAATGATATGCTTCAATTACTGATCTAGATAGGCATGAGTAAAGATGAATTTAAAAAATAGTTATATGCTTTAATTGCTGAATTCAAGCTATAATAAAATGTTTGGGTTCAAAACCATTTATGCCCAATGGTGCTCCTAGCTAACGCTAATCTTAAAGGAACTCTTTCGTTTGTAATGAGAAACACTCAATTATGTGAGAGTATAAATTCAAATCTTAGTAATTTTATCTAATAAAATTTAAAACTATATGAGTTCATCCTTCAAATTGATTGTTTGTTTCTTAGCATGCATGCCATTGAAACAAATGACAAGTTTAAGACTAAACACTTTACTCTTGTCTTGACTACATAGTTACCTAGCCTAAACAAGCATGTTATGAATATTTCCCCAATTAGGGTATTCCAATTGGCTAGGGAAGAGATCTTCTAGGAAGCCTCTTTAATTCAATTGGAAAGCATAAATTACCTTGATAATCATAGGTACACACTTATCTAATTTTAAAAGTGAAGCTTGAGATAGGAAATACTTTATGAAACAATAAATAAAATGCATTATTTACCATCCACCCATTTTTTTAACTTTTTCAAAAATACACAATTCTTTTTTTTTTTTGCTGGAATCGACCTGAGTTACATTTCTTTTCACTTTTTCATTTCCGTTGGGAGACCGTTAAGAAAACTAACAGAATATTATATAAATGACCTTTTTACCCTCAAATGTAAAAGATAAATTATCCACCAACCACCTTTTTTGTATTTTTTCAAAAATACATAATTCTTAAATTTTTTTTTGCTGAACTCCACTTGAAGTTATATTGTTTTGCACCTATCCACCACTGTGTCATTGTGAAATGACAATTTTACCCTTGTGATGTCAATAAAGTTCTAATGAGGTTATAATGAGAATGTACCAATGAAAAAAATATTAATTTCAAGTGGAGCACTGCAAAAAAAAAAATTGTGTAGTTTTGAAAAAGTTGAAAAAAATGGGTGGTCGGTGGATAATTTCCCTAAAATAAATTACTCTTGCCAAATAATATAAATTTTGCTGGTATTCCACATCTACACGTATTTCATTTCATAAAAGTGGAATAGTTTTTCAAAATTACACATAATATGGTTCTTCATAGATGGAAAAATGAGAGAATAATTATAATGCTTGCAGTTTAGTGTTACCACAAGTTGAACAATAAATTTTTTTGTGATTTGCCAGATTTAATACCTTATTTGCAGTTAGCAATAAAATTGTTTTTATTTAGCAAAAAGTGAGCAAGCCTATAGTTAGCATTAAATTTTAAACAACTTATTAGAGGAGAGACAGAAAAAACTTACGCATCTATATCACAAAGAACAATAAGAGTATGAGATCTAATTATTGGTCACGAAAAAAGTCATTCAATCAAAGATTAAATAAGTAAAGGGAAAGTCCAAAATGTTTGGGATATTTAGGTGGTCTAGGCAGACAATGAGAACTTGTCTTACTAATGTTGATGGCAAACGAGTTCCTTGTTTCAAGTTTGTTGTTCTTTGTTTAAAGTTTAGATTAGTCAGTATTATATATTAGCCTATATTTTACTTGTTATAGTAGTATAATTATAAATTAAAATGGTAATTTATTCATCAATGAATATTTCTAGGAATAGTCAAGCCAATGCCAAACATAACATGTATAATGATGGTGGTTGCAGTTCTTCTTCATTGACTTGCTCAAGAGAACAATTTTCATTTCTGCAAAAGTGAAATACTCTACTAGCATTAACCTCGAACATTATGCATGCATTGTTAGCCATTATTACTCACGCTATTACCATCTAGCAACAACCTAGCATCATTTAAGCAACCCAAATGGCTTCTAAACAGGAACTTCTACACCCATTCCTCCTCTTTGTTTAAGCAGCATCTTTCTTCTTGGACAAAGAGCTTTAGTTTCAATTTCTTCATCCTCAAGAAACTTAAGAGTAGCCTTCCCAACTGTCCAATCACCAATAGATAACACTCTATGGCTTATAACAACCTCTATTGCTCACCAAAATGCATGAAAACCTTGAAACACTCACTTAAGCTTTAAGTTACAAAAAGTACAATATTCTTGAATTCACCAACTAAAATCCCTTTTGTTCCATCAATTACCTTAGAAGCCTTACACCCTCCAAAATCACACTTTCTAAGTCGTCATTGTCCTAGAATTTCATGTTAAAGCCTTAGTTTGATTAGGACTTTTCCGATAATTTCTATTGTATTAAATATTAAAACAACACCCTACACCCTAGTTTTCTAATTAATATTCGTTAGCATACTTCACCTCCATGCCATTATTTACATTAGTTGCTATTATTATTCAAGCCCAAGATTCACTATAGATCGGTCAATGGCAGTCAAAGCTTCAGCACAAGTTTATCCAATTCTTACAAACACTTGGACAAACTTCTGCATCTTATTCTCCAAGCCATTATACAAAAATAGCACCACGAGAAGCCCAAGTCAAAAATTCGGCCCGAATCCTAATATCAATTGAATTGAGAAGGAGTGTCCCTAATTAATTTGGAGCGATACATGGACGAGCATTCCCGTAGAAAAAAAAAAAAAAAAAGCCCACGGACACTATTATTCACAGATTCAACAAGCTAAAGAAAAGAATTTAAGTTATAAAAGAGATTTTTTTCCATTTCAATTTAATTTAATAAATAGAATTTTTATGATAATATCAATTGAACTAATTATATTGTCACGTGAGAATGATGTCAATTTGTTAAGAGTGTTTAAAGCATTATTGTTGCTTGATAATCGTAATATTTTTCTTCTTTTGGATCCTAGTAAAGCAACCATGCCAGAATGAAAATGAACAAAGAAAAATAAGATGAACTTGTTGTACTTTATGTTTATTGTTTATCTGAAATCCAAATGGGTATGAATTTGGCTAAAGTTTGAACAAGACTGAATATATATGTCTTAATTACACGTTTATTTTTCTTTTTTAATATCTGAACGCATGTGTTAAGTTGTTTGTTTTTTAAAAAGAAAATATTTGAAATATGATATTTGACATACATATCCTTATAAATATTATAACTACTTATATTTATTTGTTAAATACATGACAAGTTATAATTATTTATTTTATTACTTAAAAATTTGATTATCTATACCTCAACAAAGCATTAAAAATAAAATGTATATCTAACATATGTAATTTTTCACATTAATATATGATACTTATAATGTTATCTTTAGTATATTGTATGATTTTTTTAATGTAATTATGTTAGCCAACCAAGAATTATTTAAGCAATTGAATTAAAATTAATGTATTAAATAATATTCAAAATCTATTATAAAACACACTCATCTGAAGCCTTTTTATGTTTACAAATCTCATTCATGTTAAAAAAACAAATTTATAGTTGCATACGCACTAAACAAAGAAAAGGCAAGCTGATAAATAAAAGAAAACAGGAAAAGAATAATCATATGATAGGAAATAAATGTACTTCATAGGGTAAAGTTCTATTCAAACATTTTTAACATTCATAAAAAAATTCAAAATATTTAGCTTTTTTCACTCAAATCTAAACATTTTATAATCAAACATAAATTATAGAAATTAAAAAAAAAACTTAATGATGTGTTTACTTGGAATGGGAAATCAAAATAGAGGAATGAGAATGATTATATTGTTTACTTGCTTATTTTATATTTGGGAATTTTATATTTGGAAATGAGAATGAAATCAGTGGAGCCCACCAAATTTGAGAAGGAAGAATGGAAATCCCACCCATGGCAAGAGGTGGAAATGGTGTTCTCAATGCTTGAACTAACTATAATAGTAATTAGTATCAATATAGTAATTAATTTACTGTTAATACAAAATTAAATAATAACAATAATATTAATTACTATATTGATAATAATTACTATTATAATATTTATAATTGTAATAATAATTACAATGATTAATTACACTAATAATAATATTGTAATAAATAATAATAATTATTATTTTATTATAGTAAGAATAATAATAATAATAATAATGGTTGTGTAACAAGTGAAGCAAATTAGTAATGTTTGAAACGACATGGAGTATCAACGTGTGAAGTTGTTAGTGAATCAAACTCAGGAGGTTAAAACGACAGCGTTTTTATGTGGATGTTATAAGCTGAAGTCACATGAAGAAGCACATGTTTCACTTATAACCAATTAACTTTGAAACAGTAACTTAGACATGTCGTTTTGAGCATCACTTAAGTGGTATATGTGAGAGTCATGTGAGCAACTTTAGCTCAGAGTCGTTTATTTTCGTTATCCACATGTCAACAAGCTGTAGATTCATGGTTCTTGTTACTGATGTAGTTATAAAGCTGAGTAACGGGGTTCCTTTGGGGCAATGACTCTAGAGTGATAGGAATTAGAGAGAGAAAATAATTGGTTCTAGATAATTTTTTGTATACTCTGGTATTACTCTGTAACAGATTCTTCATTGTTAATCAATAAAAGCCAATCAAAAAGCTTCTCCCATGGATGTAGGTTGTTCCATTATAGGGATAACAGAACCACGTAAATCTCTCTCTATTTCTTTCATGTTGGTTTGTGAGTTTATTTTCTTTAAACTTGACCTCGAATCTTGATTGTTGTTTCTGGAATTCTTACTTAAGTTCTCTGGATTTAGTCTTGTAAATCAGCAACCTGGTTTAATCCTATTCAAGGTTCGGGGCAGTGATTGATCTTGCAAAGAAGCAAAGTAGATCAATTCACTATAATTGGTATAAAAAATTTGGGGTTCTTTGACAAGATTTAAGTATGGCTACACCAAAGATTGATTTGGAGAAATTTCATGGGAAGAATGACTTCAATATGTGGAAAATCAAGATGGAAGCCTTACTTATTACTCAAGGATTACGAGATGCAATTCAACTTGTATCAAAGGTCGAAGGGAAAGAGGCTTCATCATCCAAGACTCCAGAGGAACTAGCTGAAATTAATAAAAAGGCCAGAAAAATTATAATCTTTGAGTCTAAGGGACTTAGTCATTAGAGAAGTGGCCAAGGAAAAGACTGTGGTTGGGTTATGGGCAAAACTCGAAAATCTCTACATTACCAAATCCTTGACAAAAAGATTTTACATCAAAAAGAGGATGTTTACATTTAGGATGGTTGAACGCTCATCTTTGAAACAACATATAGATGAATTCAATAAGGTGTGTGACATTTTGGAAACAATTGATAAAGGTTTAGATGATGAAGGTAAAGCTCTCTTATTAATTAGTTCTCCACCTAAGTCCTTTGAACATTTTGTTGATGCCTTGATGTATGGAAAGCAAACCTTGACTCTTGATGATGTTAAGGCTGCACTTAATACAAGAGAATTATAAGAGAAACAAGATATGATGGAGAATGGCACTAGGAAGGATTAACAGCAAGAGGTAAATTTGACAAAAAGGAGGACAGGAAAAAGAAATAGGGAAAACAGAAGAATAAAACAAAGACTTGGAAGTGTTTTCATTGTCACAAGGAAGATCACTTAAAAATGGATTGCCCTGAGAGAAAGAATTAGCCTAAAGATTCTAAAGGTGAGAATGAAGATGTACCCACTGTGGAAAATAAAGATATGAGTCTGCTGGTGTCCGTGTTGCAATAGATAATAGCCAAAAAGGTAAATGAATCTTTGATTCAGGATGCACATTTCGTATGAGTCCTTACTTTACTGAGGATCAAAAGTTTGATTGGGGTAAAGTATAAAATGCAAGTTATGCAACTCAAGAGGAAGGGTGAATTGAGATTTTAAAACTTACGCTAAACAATTCGCACAACAATTTAATTTATTACCTTAATCAAATACAAAAATAATAAATTCAGTAAAGCACAATAATAAAAGAGTAAGGGAAGAGAAAGCAAACACAATAATTTTTACGTGGTTCGGCAATCTCCGCCTACGTCCACACCTCCAACCCAACTAAGCTCGAGAATTTCATTATCCAAACCTCCCAAGGCTTCAAGTTCTTATAATTGACTTCCAAGGTGCCAATGAATCATTAGAATCAAGAGATTATCCCCCTCAATCTCTTCACCCCAAGTGTTTCTCACACTTGTACACTCACAATTTGATGAGAAATGAAAATTTACAACAAAAACTCTCTTTAAGAGTGGATTTATAAATAATAGCACAATAATGATTCAATAAATGACGATTTGCTAAATGGAAGCTCAATATGTGTTATATGATCTTATTTATGCTTGCATTAGTCTTGAAAATGAAGATGGAGTTGAGTTTTTATAGTTAAAGCTTGAAAACTAACCGTTATAGGCATATTCCAACGCTCCATCGGTTAGCCCCTTGATTTATCCGGCTAGCGACACTAGAACGGTGATGTTACTATTAATTTTAAATTTTACTACAACACCACTGTTCACAAAATTACATTTGTATCTAAAACTTTTTGTAATTATACTAAGGCCCAAAACATCATAAAACTTTATAAATAGATCCAATTTCAAAATTTCTAAATAATACTTTTATTCCCAAAAATTTTTGAAATTATGATATGACCCAACATATAATAATCTTTTTCAAAGAGGTCCTTTTCAAAATTTAAAATAATACCCATAAATTTCAAAGTTTTTAAATCTTCTCAATTTAATCCAAAATTTGAAAATATGAGATTTTCGTTAGGCGGCTAGCCTCTAGCCCTCAGGCGGTTGGCCGCTCAATCACTGTCCAATTTTGGGTTTCAAATGTTTGAATTACGTTTGGGTCCTTAAACTTTCATAAAATTTGAGTATGACCCAAAAGGTTTCAAATATTTGCAAATAGGTCTAAATTCGAAATTAAAAAACATAATAAAATCAAAGATTGCAAAACTTTTTTCATTTTAGTCCAAATTACTCAAATCCACAAAATATTTTATCTTGTAAATATAAAACATTTTGGTTTATGAAAAATAATGATTTAAATAAAATATTGAGCTTCTTAAATGCTAAACCATGGATCAATTAAATCATACCGGCCTTACAAAATTTTTCGCAATAATAGCCCGTTGAGCTCTAAACTTTATTCTTAATTGCGCCATTATCCGTTGAGTGTCTTGACCTTGATTTCATGTGATTCACTTCAACATAAATATTATCCTTCAAGAACTAGTAAAATGTGAAATACAATATTTTTCAATTTACTTAAGACACATGTTAGTTATTGATAACTCTATAAAATGAGAGTTATTAGAAAAATTCTATACTTAAATCAAGATCACTTAGAGAGTAAATGAGGTGTTTTTATTATATTTTGGTTATATTTTGCATAAACATTCATTTTAGTGGGTTTTAATAAGTTTTACATGAATTAAAGTAATTTATGCTCAAAACATGTGCATAATTGTAGGTTTTCAGAAGTTTATAATTCATGAAGAGATGCTGAGATATTAGACCAGCAAGAGGAAGAAATAATATTGCCACAAAAGAAGTTAAGCATAATCGAGAACAATGCAGTGTTCTAGCCGTTGTCAGAGCAACCATTGTTGTAGCAATCCTGGAGAACTGAGGGAGAAAACTTAGCACGGGTCAGCTGCAGAATTGCGATCTACAGTTTCCTAATTTAACTCATGCACACCCGAAGCTTTTGTTTACCCTAGTTTTTAGTTACAAAATGAGGTGTGCACCATATAAAAAGGCGACAAGAAATTATCATTAAAGGGATTTTAGAGAGAAAAAGAAGAAGAATATCATAATTCAAGAGGACGGCTTCAGCAACATTGAAAAATCCCGCAGAGTTATTTAGATTTACTTTTTACCGTTCTCAACTTATATCTTTCTTCTTTCTTCGTCTGATCTAATGTATCTCGTGAATAATATGTTGATGTTTGTTTTTCTCTTTCAGAATATGAAATAAATTTGCTTGTAGTTAAGTAACAAATAATCTAATGGGTTCTTGACTGTTCTTATGAGTTGTTATGTCATTGTTGTAGCATTTTACTCTAGTAGCTATTATTATAATTGTTATTTTAGTTGACCACCCATTTAATAGTTCAAGTTAAGATAGAGCCGCAAAAGGGCATATCTTAGTGGATATTATTAGAGTAATACTTGATCTTAATTTAAGTTTCTTGTATTAAGTTTATCTTGAATCTCATAAAGGCTATACTTAAAGTTAAGATTTGTAACACACTAAACATAGGTACTCACCTTGTAGGCCGGAGAGACTAAAGAGTCATAAGGTCATGCCATAGGTAGAATAGCAACTAGTCATTATTAATAGACTTAAGGGTGTGAGAGTTCCAATACACGACAGCTGAGGTTGCAGATTAATTCAGCCTAGTACTATAGCAATTACTGAAATACAAGTTATGCAACCCAAGAGGGGGGGTGAATTGAGATTTTAAAATTTATGCAATACAATTCGCACAACAATTTAATCTATTACCTTAATTAAATCAAAACAATAAATTCAATTAAGCACAATATTAAAAGAATAAGGGAAGAGAAAACAAACATAAGGATTTTTACGTGGTTCGGCTATCTCTGTCTACGTCCACGCCTCCAAGCTTACCCGCCTTGAGGATTTCACTATCTAACCCTCCCAAGGGTTCAAATGTTTACAATTAACTTTCAAGGTGTTAATGAACCTATACAACAAGAGATTATATCCCCAATCTCTTCACCCCAAGTGTTTCCCACACTTGTACACTCACAATTTGATGAGAAATGAAAATCACAATAATGAAACTCTCTTTAAGAGTGGATAACAAATTATAGCTCAATAATGATTCAATAAATGATGATTTGCGAAATGGAAGCTCAATATATGTTATATGAACTTATATTTGCTTGTATTAGTCCTTAGAATGAAGTTTGAGTTGAGTTTTTATAGTGAAAGCCCGAAAACTAGCCGTTATCGGCAAATTCCCGAGCCCAAGTAGGTTAGCCGCTTGATTATCCGGCTAGCCGCTCAAGAACAGTGATATTACCGTTATTTTTTATTGCTACAGTAATACATGTTCACTAAAATTATACTTTGACCCAAAACTTTCTATAATTATACTATGACCCAAAACGTCATAAAACTTTATAAATAGGTACAATTTCAGAACTTCCTAAGAATAGTTGTCTTTCCCAAACTTTTTAAAATTATGATATGGCCCCAAAGATTTTATTATTTCGCATAAAGGTCTTTTTCATCATAATACCCATATTTTTCAAAGTTCTCAAAAATCTTTCACTTTAGTCCAAAAAATTCATAAATTATAGTATGGCCCAAAACATTTCAAATGTTTGTAAAAACGTCCAACTCTGAAATTTAATACTTATTTAAAATCAAAGATTTCAAATCTTAGCATTTAAGTCCAAATAACTTAAATCCACAAAATACTTTACTTTATAAAAATAAAACCTTTTAGTTTATGAAAAATATTTAATTAAATTAATCTATTGAGCTTCTCAAATGCTAAATCATTCATCAATTAAATCATACCGGCATTACAAGAATTTATCGCACTAATTTGTTTGTTGAGTTTTAAACTATATTCTTGATGTCGCCGTTGTCCGTTGAGTGTCTTCAATCTTGATTTCACTTTATTCACTTGCATAAATATTATCCTTAAAAAACTAGTGAAAATGTGAAATACAATATTTATTATTTTTACTTAAGACACATCTTTGTTATCATCAAAATTACATTATGTGTAGCCCTTTAGGCTAACAATTACTGTAACAACTGGTGTTAACTTGATGAAAAGCAGTCAGCCCATAAAGAGAGTTTGATCATTCAACTACCATATTCTCAATTGAATCTTAGACACATTTAATTTACTTTATTTCATTATTGCATTGTTTTATTTAATTCTTTCACAATTATCAATTTCGATAGAACCTACTTTACATTTGTTAACTTCGGACTTAAGTTAGATTGCACTATTCTAATTGTTGTAGCATTTCTAATGACATTAATCCCTGTGGAGATGATCTGAAATATTCATCACTTTATTACTTATTGTGTATACTTGCACATTGGTATCAATAGCATTTGATTATAAAAATTTACCAACAATTATCATCAAAATTACAATATGTGTAGCCCTTTAGGCTAACAATCTCTTTTTTTTTATGATCACAAACATCTCATATATTTTGACATTTATACTCCTCCTTAATATATGGAATACATTATTTCAATATATAAATCAAAGTTAAAACAAAACTCCCCCTAAATATATGGTCTATAACAATTTGTAAGCTCCCCTTTAATATGTCAAAACTATGCACAAATACTTCAAGATCAAAATACTTATTACCTGTCTCTTATTCAAAATACATGTCTTCTCCCCCTTCATCATCAAAATTACTATAAATCGATGCTCACACCAAAAATAACATCTTAATGATCAATCAAGAAACATATAAAAAAAAGTAAGCATGCAATTAATCCAAAGAGTTATAATATTCAAAGAATCCAGAAAATATCATCCAAATATCAAGTATCCAAAGATCAAATAACAAGCATCTTAATCCACAATCAAAGCAACAATGCATAAGAAGATGTAGGTGCATAATAGAATAGAGAATCAAGGTAAAATCCATAAGGAGATCACACTATGGAAATGGTAATTTAAAATACCCAAAATGCACAAATTCGGTTTTGTAAAAAAATGAGTAAAATGGATGATTTTAAACTGATTATATTGATCCAAGAGATGATTTAAGACAATGGATTGTGTTGATTGGACAAAATATTGGCTAAAAAGAGTTGAAATTGAAAGGAAAATAAATGGGTAAGCTTAGGTATTGATTTTGAGAAATGGAAAAACAAGTGATGAAATGATGATAAAAAAGTGCGTAATGAAGATTAAATACATGGGTATTGGTTTGAATGATTGTTTTTGGCATGAAAATGAATGAGAAATGAAGAAAATTTTGAATGGAAATGGAAGAGAGATGAACGACCATGAGAGAGAATGGAGAGAGGTTGAAGAAAGCAAGAGAAAGGGGAAGAAAAACCCTTAAACCCGTGACCAAGCGGCCAACCACTTGGGGGCCGCTTGCTCTCGGGTTTGGGACAGCACCCAAGCGGCTAGTCACTTGGGGCAGGCGGCTAGCCGCCTATTTTCTGCCCTCTCCACCATTTTCGCTTTCCGGCTAATTTTATCAATCCCGAGGTCATTTCTTGATCCCGAAACATCTCAAAAGGCATTTCAATGCATGAATCATAATTATAAACATTCAAAAGATGATTAATTCAGACATATAATTCATCCATCATGCATATATTTACACGATCATGAAACATATAAGCATTCAAATTAATAAATCACACATCACTTATCTATCATGCTTAAACACTTCATAAACATCAACAATCACCAATCAATCAATTTTAATAGACTGAATAACATAATTAAAGATGTCAATGCGAAAATTTCATCATCTCAAGTTCATGCCGAATTTTTGAAAATTGTTCTTCACAAAGAGGTTTTTAAAAATATCGGCAAGTTGTTATTTCGTAGAGATAAATTCTAATGCAATTTCTCCCTTTTGAGCATGATCTCTTAAGAAATAATGTCTAATCTCTATATTTTTTGTTCTAGAGTGCTTAATGGGATTATTTGAAAGATTTATAGCGCTAATATTACCGCACTTGACAGGAATTTGTTTAAGATTAATGCCATAATCTCTAAGTGTTTGTTTTATGCAAAGTGCTTGTGCACAACAACTACCTATATCAATTTATTCTGCCTCGGTGGTTGAGAGTGCAACCAAATTTTATTTCTTACTAAACCATGAAAAAAGTGAATGGCCTAGGAAATGACAAGTTCCACTAGTATTTTTCCTATCGACCTTGTAACTTGCAAAATCGACATCTGAATAACAAATTAAATCTCTATGAGTTCCCCTAAGATACCAAAGGTCAAGATCTATTGTTTCACTCAAATAAAAAAAATTATTTTAACAGTAAGTAAATGAGATTCATTGGGACATGATTGAAATCTTGCACACAAACATACACTAAACAAAATATTGGGTCTACTTGCAGTTAAGTAAAGTAAAGAGCCAATCCTATCTCGATACTTTTTAATATCAACTTTTTTACCTTTTTCATCTTTGTCAAGCTTGATTGTTGTGCTCATTGGAGTATTCTTGGTGTTTGAGTCATCAATGCCAAATCTCTTAAGCAAATCCTTGAAGTCCAAGGAAATACTTCAATTCACCCATCATGCTCATCTCAAATTCCTTACTCATACAAGACAAAACTCCTTGCATAAAGACTCATTAGTAAAACCAAATATAATATCATCAACATTAATTTGAACAAGTATATTTTCATTCTTATGCAACAAAGAGAGTAGTATCCACTTTTCCCATTGAAAAACCGTTATCCAATAAGAGTTTTTTAAGTCTATCATTGTTTTGTTTTAGGTGGTTGTTTTAATCCATACAATGCTTTTGATAATTTATAAACATGATTTGGAAATTTTTCATTTTCGAAACTAGGGGGTTGTTTTACATAAACTTCCTCCATAATATAACCATTTAAGAAAGCACTCTTGACATCCATTTGAAATAAAATGAAATATTTATGACATGCAAATGCTAACAACATCCTCTAACGGATTTTAATCTAGCTACAAGTGCAAATGTTTCATCAAAATCAATTCCCTCTTCTTGGTTATACCTTTGAGCCACTAATCTAACTTTATTCCTTACAACTACACCGAATTCATCAATCTTATTCCTAGATTCCCATTTAGTACCTATAACAGATTGGTGTTCTGGTTTAGGAACTAATTCCCACACTCTGTTTCTCTCAAATTAATTCAACTCCTCTTGCATTGCCATAATCTAATATTCATCTTTTTCCGCATCTGCAAAAGATTTTAGTTTAATTTGAGATATAAATGCATCATGCTTACATGTATTCTTAAGTGATAAGATGAAATATACCTCCACTCCTTGAGGAGTATTTGAAAAGTACCTTCAATTTGCTCTATATTCGTTTCTTCATGTTGCTCCTCTTGATTTTCAGAGTGTGCGTCATTTTGTCTATCTCTTGTTGAATCTTCTTGTAACTTTTCATCTGCATCATCCTTAACAACAATTTTCTCCGTAGAGGATAAGTTAGACTCATCAAAAGTAACATGCATAAACTCTTCCAGAGCTAAGGTTCTTTTGTTATAAACTCTATAAGCTTTACTTGAGTTTGAATACCCAAGAAAGATGCCAACATCGGATTTTGGATCAAATTTACCAAGATTTTCTTTTGTGTTCAAAATAAAATATTTGCATCTAAAAACTTTGAAATAGCCAATGTTGGGTTTTCTATCTTTCCACAGCTCATAGGGAGTTTTATTGAAATGAGGTCTAATTAACACCCGATTTAAAACATAACAAGCGGTGTTGACGCCTTCGGCCCAAAAATATTTTGGTAAAGCATTTTCATTCAATATGATCCTAGCAATTTCTTGAATAGACCTATTCTTTCTCTCAATAACTCCATTTTATTGTGGAGTTCTAGATGATGAATATTAATGCTCAATGCTAAAATTATTACAAAAATTCTCAAATGTGTGATTTTCAAATTCTTCACCATGATCACTTCTAATACAATAAATAAAGTATTCCTTTTCATTTTGAACCTTTTTACAAAAAACTTTAAATGCTTCAAATGCATCATCCTTGTTAGTTAAGAACAATACCCATGTATATCTACAACAATCATCCACAATCACAAATGCATAATATTTGTCATTTAAACTAGTATATCTAGAAAGTCCAAATAAATCCATGTGAAGAAGTTGAAGTGGTTTTAAAGTAGAAATATGATTTTCGTTTTTGAAAGAAATTTTGATTTGTTTTCCAAATTGACAAGCTTCACAAATTCTATCTTTTGAAAACCGATTTTTGGAAGACCATTAACTAAATCATTTTTTGAAATTTTTGAAATCAAATCCATACTTGCATGTCCTAGTCTTCTATGCCATAGCCAACCATCATCATGCAATGCTGAAAAACATTTATCATGAGTAGATGCACACTCTATATCAATTGTATAAACATTACCATATCTATTTCCAATAAACAAAATTGTCTCATCACATGCATTCTCAATAACACATCTTGATTTATCAAAAACAACTTTATAACCCTGGGTACACAATTGACTAATACTAATCAAGTTGTGTTTCAAATTTTCAACCAAACATACATTTTCAATTAGGGTTGAGGAAACTTTACCGACATTACCAATTCCAAGAATTTTTCCTTTTGAATTGTCTCCAAATGATACATCTCCATCATTTTCGATTTTGGTGAAACTTGAAAACCATGTATAGTTTCCAGTCATATGCCTAGAACAACCGTTGTCTAAGTACTATATATTTTTCTTCTTCTTCCGGCCCTATAAAGACAATCTTAAGTCTTAGGTACCCAAAGTTTTTTTGTCCTTAAGTGTTAGCAATGGTTCCTTTTGGAACCCAAATACATTTTACTCCAAAGTATGCATTTCTTTTCACTAGACATGTATATTTCATGTGACCCCCTTGACTACAATAATAACATACAACTTGATTTTTAATGGAGGTACTCTTCACAAAGTAATTTTTATAATACTTTTGTTTCAAATTTTGCTTATAGCCAATACCCCCTTTGTCAAACACACATGTTTGTAAATTAAGCAAGTTATCCAACATCTTTTGCCTATTTGTGAATTTTAGCACAATTTGATTTAGCTCATTTTTCTTGTTCTTAAACACTTCATTCTCATTTATCAATTCATCAACATGTGATTTTTCATTCTTATATGAAGTATTTTGTTTACCTTTAAAAGATGCAATCCTATTATGCAACATTTTATTGTCTAATTCTAATTCCTTTATCTTCTCATTCAATGAATCAATGCATTTTTGCAGGGCATCCTTTTCATTTGTAAGTTCTAGCATTTTCTTCTTAAGGCATACATTCTTTTTACCAAGTTTCATCCACTCATCATGCAATTCTTTAAAAGCATCATATACTCATCATAAGTATGAACACTTACCTCATCGAGATCATCATCATCTCCTATAGCCATGAGTGCTAGGTTTGACACTTCTTGCGAATCTTCTTCATCACTTGATTCTTCATCGCTATCATCCCAAGTAGCAACCATGACTTTCTTCTTGAGTTTGTTGAGAAGTGGGCACTCTAATCTTATATGACTAGGCTTCTTGCATTCATAGTGTTGAGTGTTAAAAAATGCATATTTATAAAGGAGAAAATCGTCATTTTACACTTCAAGTTTTACTAACACCCTTACTTTTATGTATTTAACCTTCTTGTGATTTAATTACGTGTGTTTTATTTTAATTAAGTATTTTATGTATTTTAGGGGCATTATAGTCATTTCACAATAAAAGAGAGATCAGACGGCAAAACGGACACCACTTTTGAACTCAGGACGGTCGAAAACCTTAGAAGAAGTATAAAAGAAAAAATGGCATTGTTCACATGTACGGTACTATTCATGTGTATGGTACTATCTACGTTACTGTTCACATAGACGAACCGATGACGTGGCATTGACCGATGATGTGGCATTGAACGATGATGTGGCATTGACTGATGAGGTGTCACGATCCTATTGGACTAAAATTCTTGTGTACTGTTGATGGTGACGTGGCAGCATATCAGTGGACGAAAAATCTCGCGTATGGTACATGCATCACACAGGATTATTTTCAACCAAACCGCGTTACTGTTCAACCCAGGTCAAACCGTGTTACTGTTCATCCGCGTGGTCAAACCGCGTACTGTTGACTGATGACGTGGCGCAATCCTGAGCGTCCAAACAGTTTTTAATCTGATGGCCATGATTTACTCCATGTATCTATAAAAAGGAGGCCTCCCCCCCCTAATTTGATATCTCTAAATCTATTTTTGGAATCCATTTTCTATAATTCCTTCTCTATCTTGTATTTTCTTCGTATTTTAATAAATTCCCATTTTGCCCGTAGTTCAATTATGAGTAGCTAATTTCCTTTCAAGCTTGAATTGAAGGTGAAGTCTCAACATGTGTCATGAGCTTTATTTGGTAAATTTATTTTCTATTCCCCTCTAGTTTTTGTGGATGTTTTGACTTCTCGTCGACAAATAATACTAATCTTGTCTAGTACCGCCTTGATTTCACCGGCCCTCTAGTACAAGGTTATTATTATTTGGCACGATAAGCCCTTAGCACCTTATTGATTAGAGCGTGGTTCATGAGGTGTGGATTCCCCCCTCATGATTTAATTGGCACTAATACGGATTATTTAGCCCATGATGCATGTTGATACGGATCCAGATATCCAGGTACGTCATTTCAATAGAATTCTCTTCAATTTATTCTCGCCATTTCAATTCCAATTTTAGAATTTATTCTCACTATTTTAATTTAAGTTTTAGCATATTCCAAATCATTTCCACCACAAATCCAATCACCCATTTGCAAAATTAATTCTACACACAATTAAAATCAACCTCCTCGTGGGATCGACACTCGTCACCATTGACCTATACTACAATAGATTCGTGCGCTTGCGAGTTCAACAAAATTTGCACAACACATAGCATATGATTACTTCTTTCTTCTCCTTTTGGTTTTTGAGGTTTCTAAATTTTCTTCACTCATCGGTTTTCTTGAAAAATTTTCTGAACTTCCTTGCTAGCATAGCCAACTCCTCATCATCCTGCTCACTTTCCCATCACTCTCATATTTTGTGGCTTTGAGAGCAATGCTTTTCTTCTTTTCCTTATTGCCTCTTTCGATTGCCAAGTCTTCTTCATAAGAAATAAGAGAACCAATTAAATCATCAATAGGTAAGATATTTAAATCTCTGTCTTCCTAAATGGCAGTCATTTTTTGTCTCTATTCCTTAGGTAACGACCTAATAATTTTCTTAACTTTCACGCTATTTGAAAAGGTCATTCCTAGGGCTCCTAGAGTGTTCACTATGTCCGTAAATTTAGTATACATAGAATACACACTCTCATTTTGTTCCATTTGGAACAATTCATATTGTTAAGTGTACCTACTAATTTTAGACTCTTCTACTCGATTCATGCCTTCATAAACAACTTCAAATTTGTGCCAAATTTCATTAGCACTTTCACAACTAGACACTCTATAAAACTCTTTCTTATCTAGTGCACAAAACAAGACATTCATAACTTTCGAATTTAGAGAAGCTTTTCTCTTTTCCAATTCATTCCATTCTCGTGAAGGTTAAAGAATATCTTCCCCGACTTCATTTTTAGTCAAAGGCATAAATGGACCATCACATACAACTTCCCAAATTTCATAATCTAGTGCTAGTAAATAAATTCTCATCCTAGTTTTCCAATACGCGTGGTCATTTCCATCAAAGAACGGTGGTCTAGTTGTGAACCGTCCTTCCCCAAAGGTTGAGTCATTTTGGGTTGCTATAGATCTTTTACTCTAGACGGTTAAGTTCTAACAAGAGAACAAAACTCTGATACCAATTAAAATGCAAGTTATGAAATCCAAGAGGGGGTGAATTGGGATTTTAAACCTTACGCTAAACAATTCGCACAACAATTTAATATATTGTCTTAATCAAATGCAAAAACAATAAATTCAATAAAGCACAATAATAAAATAGTAAGGGAAGAGAAAGCAAACACAACAATTTTTACATGGTTCGGCAATCTCTGCCTACGTCCACGCCTCCAACCCAACCCAACCCAACCAAGCTCGAGGATTTCACTATCCAAGCCTCTCAAGGCTTCAAATTCTTACAATTGACTTCTAAGGTGTCAATGAACCTTTACAATCAAGAGATTATCTCCCCAATCTATTCACCCCAAGTGTTTCTCACACTTATACACTCACAATTTGATGAGAAATGAAAAATTACAACAAAAACTCTCTTTAAGAGTGGATTTGCAAATAATAGCACAATAATGATTCAATAAATAATGATTTGCAAAATGGAAGCTCAATATGTGTTATATGATCTTATTTATACTTGCATTAGTCTTGAAAATGAAGATGAAGTTGAGTTTTTATAGTTAAACCCTGAAAACTAGCCGTTATAGGTAAATTACAGCACTCAAGGTTTTATAACTAAAGCTTGAAAACTAGCCGTTATAGGTAAATTCCAGCACTCAATCGGTTAGCCCCTTGATTTATCTGGTTAGCCGCTCCAAAACAGTGATGTTACCATTAAATTTGAATTTTGCTACAGTGTATGTTCATGAAATTACATTTGTGCCCAAAACTTTTTATAATTATACTAAAGCCCAAAACGTCATTAAACTTTAAAAATAGGTCCCATTTCAGAATTTCTAAATAATGGTTGTCATTCCCAAAATTTTTAAAAATTATGATATGACCCAACATATAATAATATTTTTCAAAGAGGTCCTTTTCAAAATTTAAAATAATACCCATAAATTTTAAAGTTCTCAAATCTTTTCAATTTAGTCCAAAATTTGAAAATATGATATTTTCCTTAGGCGGCTAGCCGCTAGCCCTCAGACGGTTAGCCGCTTACTCTCTATCCAATTTTGGATTTCAAATATTTGCAAATAAGTCTAAATTCGAAATTCAAAAAAATACTAAATAAAATCAAAGATTATAAAACTTTTTCATTTTAGTCCAAATTACTCAAATCCACAAAATACTTTATCTTATAAATATAAAACATTTTGGTTTATGAAAAATAATGATTTAAATAAAACATTGAGCTTCTCAAATGCTAAATCATACATCAATTAAATCATACCAGTTTTACAAGAATTTTTCGCAATAATTAGTCTGTTGAGCTCTAAACTTTATTCTTAATTGCACCGTTGTCCGTTGAGTATCTTGACCTTGATTTCACGTGATTCACTTCAACATAAATATTATCCTTCAAGAACTAGTAAAATGTAAAATACAAAATACAATATTTTTCAATTTACTTAAGACACATGTTTGTTATCATCAAAATTACAATATGTGTAGCCCTTTAGGCTAACAATCTCTCCATTTTTTATGATGACAAACATCTCATATATTTTGACATTTATACTCCTCCTTAATATATGGCATACATGATTTCAATATATAAATCAAAGTTAAAACAAAACTCCCCCTAAATATATGGTCTATAACAATTTGTAAGCTCCCCTTTTATATTTCAAAACTATGCACAAATACTTCAAGATCAAAATACTTATTACCTGTCTCTGATTCAAAATACATGTCTTCTCCCCTTTCATCATCAAAATTACTATAAATCGATGCTCACACCAAAAATAACATCTTAATGATCAACCAAGAAACATATAAAAAAAGTAAGCATGCAATTAATCCAAAGAGTTATAATATTCCAAGAATCCATAAAATATCATCCAAATATAAAGTAAGCTATGGCATCTTAGGTTGGGACATATAAGTGAGAGGGGACTTAAAAAGCTTGAAAATCTGGGTGTATTAAAAGGAGATAAGATAGGAAGTATAGAGTTCTATAAAGATAGTGTGTTAGGGAAATCAACAACATCTAGCTTTAACAGATCAGTCTATAAGTCAAATGCTATATTAGACTATGTACATTTGGATCTTCGAGGACCAGCTCAAGAACTATCTTTAGGTGGAAATAGATAATTTGTTACCTTCATTGATGATTTGTTAGTTGAAGAAATCATTGTATGGGTTAAAACAGTCCCTATGGCAATGGTACCTAAGATTTGATAAATTGACAAATGGATTCAGTAGATGCAATTATGATTGTTGTGTTTATTATAAAGTATTGACGGACAACACATATATATATTTGCTATTATATGTTGATGACATGTTATTAGCAAGTAAGGATAGAGAAGTGATTGATGATCTCAAATTGTTGCTCAATTCTGAATTTGATATGAAGAACCCGGGGAAGGCTGAGAAAATATTGGGGATAGAGATCAAAAGGAATAGGAAGGATGGTATATTGTTTTTGTCATAAGAAAGTTATCTAAAGAAAGTGTTGGTTACATATCAAATGAATAACTCTAAAGCAATACAAACACCCTTGGCCTCACACTTCAGACTTAGTTGTTCACAGTGTCCAGCAGAGGAAGAGAAGCATGAAATGATTAAAATCCCTTATGCAAACACAATGGGGTGTTTAATGTATGTAATGGTCTTAACTAGGCCTGATATTGCACATGACGTTAATATTGTAAGCAGACATATGACCTCACCTGGAAAAGAACATTGGATGGTTGTGAAGTGGATAATGAGCTATCTTAATGGATTATGGGGTTATGTAGACTTAGACTATACTGGAGATTTGGATAGAATAAAGTTTTGACTGGTTATGTGCTTATGCTCAATGGATGTCAGATTAATTGAAAAGATACACTGCAACATGTAGTTGCCCTTTCAACCACTGAAGCTGAATATACAGTTGGAACATAAGCAGTAAAAAAAAATTGTGGCTTAAAAGGTTGGTGTCAGAGTTGGGAAAAATGCAAAGGTCAGCGCCAGTCTTCTGTGATAGCTCTAGTGTAATTCACTTGAGCAAGAATCCAACACATCATAAGAAAACCAAGCATATTGTAATAAAGCTGCATTTCATCAAATATGAAGTCACTAAAGGGGTTGTCAAATTGGTCAAAATTCATACAGACCAAAACCCTACAGATATGCTTACTAAAGTTGTTCCAACAACTAAGCTCAAGCTATGCTTGAACATAGCTGGGTTAAATGGTTTCTAAAGCTGCTAATGTTGGAGAAGGGGTGTCGGAGTTGGGAAAAATGCAAAGGTCAGTGTCAGTCTTCTGTGATAGCTCTAGTGTAATTCACTTGAGCAAGAATCCAACACATCATAAGAAAACCAAGCATATTGTAATAAAGCTGCATTTCATCAAATATGAAGTCACTAAAGGGGTTGTCAAATTGGTCAAAATTCATACAGACCAAAACCCTACAGATATGCTTACTAAAGTTGTTCCAACAACTAAGCTCAAGCTATGCTTGAACATAGCTGGGTTAAATGGTTTCTAAAGCTGCTGATGTTGGAGAAGGGGTATGTTTAGGATTATTGATTTGAGGTGGAGAAAATTGAAGTTGTTAGTGAATCAAACTCAGGAGGTTAAAACAACAGCGTTTTTGTGTGGATGTTATAAGTTGAAGTCACGTGAAAAAGTACTTGTTTCACTTATAACCAATTAACTTTGAAACAGCAGCATAGACTTGTCATTTTGAGCATCACTTAAGTGGTCCATGTGGGAGTCATGTGAGCCGCTTTAGCTCGAAGTCATTACTTTCGTTATCCACATGTTAGGAAGCTGTGCAATCTGGATTCATGGTTCTTGTTACTGATGCAATTATAAAGCTGAGTGTTGATGCTCAAATCTGCTCGCCTTGTGATGCTTAAATCAGCTCGCCTTTAGACCGACCAGATTCGTTCACCAACGTTTATGTTGTCAACTGTTGCCTGAACCACTGAGGTTGGAATCATCCTTCTTTTTCTCACTAGACCTGCGTTCACCAAAAACGGATCAGAGTCGCCGGTGGTTTTGCCGGCGTAAACCCTCCGATGCCTAAGTTAGCTCAAGGCGTATACAGGAAAACAATGCAATTTTAATCTAAAAATGGTTTCTAATTGTTCGGAATTTGTGTAAGAAAATGGCCTGATTGCAATTTGGCAGCGTTTTCCCCCTCTCTCTTCTCTATTTTTCTTCTTCGATCTCTCCCTCTTTTATAGCCGCCCCTTGTGTTTTGTTTCCCGTTTACCCTTTCCCCCTCCTTTTTCGGGTAGTGGCAGCCCCTCATGGGGCTCTAACTGTCACATTGCGGGCAAACGTGGATCCCGCGCGTCCTTCAACGGTTATGAGAAAAGCGCAACTGCCGCGATTCTGTGGGATCGTGCTCCCGCTTTCCTGTGGATGAGTATCGACTCTGCATATATCCCTGGTCGGTATGTTTCCCTGGTCGTACCTGGTCGGCTCATGTATGTCCCGTGTTCTGCTCTGCCACTTGGCTGAAGTGATCCATGCCGGGGCGGAAATAGCAGCATGGCCGACCTGGTGCTTTTATGTACTCAACACTGAGTAACGGGGTTCCTTTGGGGCAATGATTCCAGAGTTATAAGAATTAGAGAGAGAAGAGGATTGGTTCTAGATAATTCTCTGTATTCTCTATATTACTCTGTAACAGATTCTCTATTGTTAATCAATAAAAGCTAATCAAAAAGCTTCTCTCGTGGATATAGGTTGTTCCATTATAGGGACAACTGAACCACGTAAATCTCTCTATTTTTTTCTTGTTGGTTTGTGAGATTGTTTTCTTTAAACTTGACCTCCAATCTTGATTGTTGTTTCTGGAATTCTTACTTAAGTTCTCTGGATTCAATCTTGTAAATCAGCAACTTGGTTTAATCTTATTCAAGGTCTTGCGCAGTGGTTGATCTTTCAAGGAAGCAAAGCAGATCAATTCACTACACAGCGTTTAGAGGTTAAATTCACCTAAGCGAAATGACGATGAGATGCTACGTTTTATACTATGAGCACGCTGCTTGATCAAAACGACTTAGAGTATTCCGTTTTGGTTTAACGAAGCATACAAAACGAACCTGCCTAAAGAAAGCTTTGGAGGTCTTTTAACAACCCGTTATTACACATGCTGCTCTTGTGCATTTCCAGGTGTCATCTGGGTTCACTACAAGTTGTTGACACATCTGCTTTCTAGTCAACAAATTCTGTTGCAGTGAGTGATATGTAGAGAGAGAATGCTAAATCAATTGAAGAATTATTGTTCTATATATTGAGCTTTGAAAACCTTTATCACTGTTCTTGAAAAACAATCATTAAAGATGATTAATTTGTTCCTCTCGTAGATGTAATTTGGTTAATGCAAATTAGTTGAACCACGTATTCTGCTTTTCTATTTGATGCTGTGATTTCTTGATTCAATTTTGTTCTTAATAGCTTTTGTATAATCATCATATTGCTTCTGTAATCAATCTTGTTATTCACCAATCTAAATCATCTTTATAAGCATCTTGTTGATCTTGATTAGAAACCCTGGACAGTGGCTGAAGATGCTTGTTTGCACAACCCTAAAATTACTACAATAATAATATTAAATTGTTTTATAATATAATATAATTTACATTCTATTATAATTTATTTATATATATTAGATATTCTAATATAGTATGATCATATTATAATATGGTATAATTTAATATTATAAAAATACATATTATAAAAATACAGTAATACATTATTAAAATATAATCCTACATAAATACATAATATAATATAAATTATAAATTTATTTTTATTTATCAATGTCGAATATAATTACTTAATTTAAATTAATTTTTAATTTAGAATTTTAGTAAATAATAAATGATTAAATAAATTAAAATACTTTATACGTAATTATAAGTAAAATATTTAAAATAATTCTATGTATTAAAAGTAAAATAATGAGTTATCATTTATTATTAAAAATTTAGTTTTATTACTGTCTTATATTATTATTTAAATTAATTTTTTATTTTACTATAAAAATAATTTAACATTTAACAAATTTAAATTTACTGCAATTTATTAAATAATAAAGTCTAAGTAATAACATTTAATAAATTTAAATTTATTACAATTTATTAAATAATAAAGTCTAAGTAATAACATTTAAAATATGAATAATATTTTAATGCAATACTTAAATTTTACTATTTTTGTGGGTTTATTTTATACACCTTTCATGGTATTGGTCACATTTATAATGCAATGTAATGTAACTAAAAATTGCAATCAAACATGGATTAGCATAATAATAGTATTTTAATGTAATGCAAGCTACCAAATGCATGCTAAGGGTACGTTTGACACACTGTATTATATTATTTAATGTACGTTTATAGATTTATTGTATTATATTAACATCATACAGTAATAATATTGTACACAGTCTGTTGCTAAACTATACTGTATTAATTTCTAATTACACTCTATTTGGCATTGCACTACTTTGCACTGTATTAATTTTTTGGTTATTAATTTAAATTTTATATTTGGTATAAAATTTATTATTGCTTAAAAAACTAAATATAAAAATTCTTAAATTTAAAAAAAATTACATCACTTTTTTGTATAAATTAAAAAATATCATAATTCTTCAAAAAAGATATATAAAAAACTAACAAATTGTAAAACTTTTGGCAGCATAACATTTATTTTTTCAACATTTCCCAAAATATATATCCTTTCAAATAAAGATCGAAGCAAACAATTCAATAAAATAATCTCCAAAAAAAATACAAGATAAATAAATTGTTGGAAATACAAGATTTGTTAAAAAGTCGTCTAAAGATGATAGCATAAAATGAAATACATACTGCAACATAGTAACATATTCATAAAGTGACACAATAGATATAAGGGAAATTCACCTATTTGACCACTTTTCAACTTTCAATATTAAAAAAAAAAAACAAACTTCAATTTTTCTTACAATATCAATCGTTTGCAAGTTTTTTAGACCAAAATACCCATAAACCTATTCTTTCACCCAACATCTTTGATCACCCTAACTACCACCACATCCAGTTCCAGTGTTTCTTGAATTCTGCCAAGTTCTTTCACTTTCAGTGGTGATTTCATGCGGGCTATAGTTTCAATTTTTAACAACATTTGGCTTAGGTATTGTTCTATTACCTTTATTTTTTCATTAATTTAGATTAAATGTTGTTTAAATTGCTTGATTGATTGATCATTGATGATACTTAAGCATTAAGATATGTATTGGGCATGAAAATATTAGAACTTTCTTAAGATTAGGATTTATAATAACAGGAACACTAAGTATTTGTTTAAATGCCTCTAAGAAATTATTGATCTAAATTTAATGTTATTTTAAGATAAAAAAGATGGTTAGTGTGCCGACCAATTGAGAATGTGGATAGATGTCTGTCTTGCCCAAAATTTAGCCATTCCAAGCTTAGGCAATGCAGGTGTCTTGCCCCCATCGCATAGCCACGCATTGGTTGTTGGCTGGGCAACACGAACAATAGGCTTGCTTCGCCTAGCAAAATGCTCAAACATTGTATGGGCTGAAGTGACACAATTGCGTCGCCCAGTAAGATGCCCAACCATTGTAAGGGTTGTTGGCTGGGTAACATGGGTGACATGCCTACATTGTCCAGTTGCCCAACATGCCTTTGTCCAAAGAAATTTGGGCGACAACAAGTTTTTTGAATTTTGAATTTTTTTAAAAAAAATTGCTAATGTTGTCCTAATTTATTGTTTGGATATGTCTGATAAAAAGATTCATCCCTAGTCACTAAAGATACCAATAGAGGATCACTTCGTAAGTTGCACTATGAATTTAACAAGATTTACTTTTGTGACTACACGTATACAAACCAAGTTAACTAATACTCAATTTGAGTTGTTCAAAAATCAATTTTTGATCATTTTTTATCCACCAAGAATCCTGGATTTATCAACAATTTCGTACATTATTTGTTAGTCAAACTAGTCATGTCGTAAGTTAATGATAGAGTATTAAATGTGGTTTAGGATTGGCAAAGACATGTTACATTTATCAATTCAAAAGGGTGCTTGGTAACAAGATAGAAATGTGGTAACACGAAAATTTTGAAAAAAAAAAAAGAAAAAGACTTTCATTGCAAATATGTGATCAGTGTTTTAGTAGAGCATAGTACTTTCAGCTTAACAAATTAGATAGTATGTTTGATGATTTTGATTTCATTAATATTTGAATTGACAACACTGACATTAATTAGATCACTGTAAAAGCGGAATCAAGAGTAGTGTTTAAAGGTTGAAGTTTGAATTGATGGCTTCGAAAGAGGTTCTACCAAGGAGTACATGGATAGTTGATTGGATCAGAGCTCATACACATAATATCCCTCACCAATATGTCTTAAGGAGTAAATTTATGTGTCGAATAAGTTGATTTCACATTTGCCTTCATCGTAGGGGAATATTCATTCAGACTTTTGTTCAGAATTCCATACAATGTTGTAACAAAATTTTCAAACATTGCATCTTTCTAGAAAAAAAAATGGGATAACTTTTCCATTATCATAATCTATATAACTATCCTTTAAAGTATCCTATGCTCCATTAATATATGTCTCAAGGACAACCGACTCCATTAATCTAATGCAAAATAATAATAAGCATTTAATAATATTAGTCTAAAAAATAAAATTATTACATTAATTAATAATTAATTATCAACAAATGCGAGCGATTTAGGTGACAACACTTGTTGACCAGGCAATAGAAACAATCACCTGAATTACATAAGATTGTATGTTCAGTGATGCAGGCAACAATCACCCAATATACAATATCCTATCACTCGGGCAAAGAGTCATTCTAAGTTTGGGTAACAATAAATGTTTCATTAAGATCCAAATAAAATTCTGTCTTTAATAACAATATAAATTTTTTAGTTGCTTCAATTTCAACTGTCCTACCATCGCTTGCACAAATGTATCTTTTCACTATCACTTAGCTTTTGGCAACTCATGCAAGCTTGTATAGACACACTGATTTGAGTGGTTGCACCAGAACCTATCCACCACACATGTCTAAGTACCGAAGTTAAATTAACTCAGAATAAATCAAATTAAGAAGCTTGCTCTTCTTAGGATGCCATGCGTGATGGTACAATGCTTTTTCTTATACCTTTGAGCTCCACAAAAAAAGCAACTAGTTCTTTACAAATCATTCGATATTTTTTGTTGTTTCTTTTGAGGTGCTATATCTGTAGCTTCTTTATCCTTATTTCTTTTCTTGTTGTTATCTTTACCTTTAGAAGTAGAAGTAAAATGAGCACTTTTTGCCTTATATTTGTTCAACTTTTCCTTTTCTTAAACATCGTATGATATGAGCTCATTCAAAGACCAAGTCTCTTTCTGACAGTTGTAGCTCATTTTAAACTAATTAAACTATGTTGGCAAAGATATCAAAATCAGATGCACTAGCAAGTTCTCAGAGAGTTCAAGCTTAAGTGCTCTTAGCTTAGAAACAAGATGAGATATATCAACAATGTAATCTCTGATATTACCTTTGTCTGCATAACTCATTGAAATTAGACTTGTCAAGAGTGTACCTATTTCAGCCTTTTCATTCTTGATAAACTTTTTCTCCATGTCCACAAGGAACTCCTTAATCGTAGTTATCTTTTCATTTATTGAGCTGCTAAATGCTTCTGGAATGGCCTTTTTCATGATTAATATACACATTTGATTTTATTTCTCCCATCCTTCCAAATCCTTCTTGACATCAAAGGTACTCTCATCTGAAAAAGATGGCAGAGAATCAACTCTTAATGTAAGGTCGAGATCCATGACTACAAGAACTATTAAGAAGTTATCTAACTATGACTCAAAGTTAGAGCCATTTAGCATAGGAATAGAATTGATGTTAGTAGTAATAGTCGCAAGAGTCATAACTAAATAGAGAACAATAAATAAATAAAACAAGCTCATATAAGTATCAACAAAAATAAATTCAAACAAAGGTAAACCCTATCTCAAGATACCTAATACTCCATTAATATTTAGTTTTTGGACAAAATATTAAATTGAGTGATATCTTTGTATAGTAATTAAACACAAATAATAACAACATGTCAAATAATAAACCTTCCTTTGGATCGATTTATTGTTCACGTGTAAAACTGAAAAATCATCACACGTTTACGACCACAAGTGCACATGCAATTCTGTCAAACATGTTCCTTCATTTGGGTATATCAATATTAATAGATTTTTTTCCACAAGAGTGGTAACTTTAGCGACATGTTGATTCAATTAATTCATATAAAAAAGCTAATATTTGAGTACGAAATTATACAAATTACCCTTCAAAAACATTGAGTCAAAGTCAAAGTCAATAATCAACAGTCAAGTAGTGATTGGTCAATTATTGACCGGGTCAAGGACAACCATGATCCGAAACTAGCCCTAAATTTTGAAACTTTTTTTTTTTTGCTTTTGTTGGGCTGGCTGCTGGCACGACTGCCCATTTTTTTTTTAAATGTCACAGCTGCCCGTTTCCTTTTACCACAGTGTTGAGCCGTGACAATTCCTTTGCATCGCGGCCTGGACAACCTAGGTTGAAGCCCAAGTTGCTGATGTCAGTGGCTGCCACTGACCATTAGCTCGAAACCTTTTTTTTTTAATCAACCTGAATTTCCAAAAAAATTAAAAAATAAATTTTCCAAATCTTAAAAAAATAAATTTCTAAAATTCAGAATTTCCAAATATTTTTCCTAATCTCATAAGACAACAACCAACTATTCTCAATGATTCAACATGAATAAATTTTGATGTCATTCGTTAAAATAATAAATCCTTTGATGAAAACCATTACCTAAAATTCAAGAACATTGATATTGTATCACCAAGAATCAACAATTAAATTTGTAAAAGCATACCCAAATCCATAATGTTAAATCAGTCCCTTGAGTCGTGTTCTTAGCCTTCCAGATTAGCACATTATCCTAGAGAATCTTTTAATTTTCCTCATTGCACACTCTTTGATGATGGAATATTAGAAAAATTAGAATGTTACATGTGACCTGAGACCATAACAATTTATATAAATAACCTTCCTCATATTATTATGTATTCTTATGTCAAACTATTACCTTTAAGTCTTTACATATTAAAAGTCTACATTTTATCAAATACATTGAAGCCCAAATTACCAAAACATTAATAATTTACTTTTAATTAGACTTAATCTTATATGACAGTTCACAATACATAATTACTCACATACAAGCCCAATGTTTATTAAAGATCCAACAATGTTAGATTAAAGATCCAACATGACTTACATCGAAATTGGATTGGTACATTGACTTTTTCTACTAAGGGTTCATCTGAAATTATTTTTGGGAGGTTTAAAATTAATTTTGAAATGTTAAAAGTTAATTTTAATATTTAGTAAATTTTGTTAGAAATCATTTTTGACAAAATCACCCCATCCTAATAGAAGATTTTGAAAATCAAGAAAGAAATAGTTTTGAGAATTAGTTTTATACTTGATACACACGCGCACGCATATGTATGTATGTATGTATCTTATAGAAATCGAAAATTATCCTTATTACTTAATAAATAAAATCATTAACTTTAAAAAGGTTATCAGTATTACTAATTATATTGAGATAACAAAATATAAAATATAATTGATAATATAAAATATTTATTTTAGTTATTAATAATTATATATAAATGATAAAAAATATTTTATAGACATGTTTATAAGTGTAAATAATTTTTACTAATCATTATATTTAATTCAATCATTTACATTTTTATAGCAATTTCACAATAAGATTTATAAAAAATTTACGGTTGCTTTTAAAACTCACAACACTTTCAAAAATGAATTTTATTACACATTTAATTGATTTTGTTTATAGTTGATTATTTCTACAATACAACTAATAGTATCACCAAAAGGCTCTTCAAATAAGATTTTATTACTTATTTAAAGAGCCACATCAATATTTAAAGTTCCAAAAGACACTCCAATTAAAATTCTTCAAATAAGAATTAATTCTCTCTCTTCAAATTTGGAGAGTTAATTTCTCTCTCTTCAATTTATATTTTATTATTTTTCATTGAAGAAAGAGAGAGAAGTGCTTTAATTGTTATTGACTTTTCTTTTAAAAAACTAATTATATGATTAAAATAATATTAACTTATTTTTATTTAAAGATTTTTTTAAAAAATATCATATTTTTTCACCTTTTTATTTAACACATAGGTAAGCAAATAGGTACTTGAAGAATAAAATTTATAAAGTCTTTTGTAAATACTCTAACAACAATTATTTTAAAAATTAGAACATCACCAAACTAGCCTAAAGCCTTATAAGATTTGGATTCAACTATTAAGAGTGTCCAAATAAGTTCTAATTAAGTTGATCAATCTAAAACAAAAGAATAGTGGGGCTTTTTAGCTAATTAATGTATTCTTCAACCCACACTTTTTCTTTTAAGCATTTCCAATTTTTTTAATATTTTTTTAATTACTATTCTAGTTTAGTTGATCATAAACACAAAAGAACCCCTATATTAAAAGAATTATCATTCGAATGATCAACAAATCATAGATGTAAAATGTATTCACGACCTTGTTACATCAAAACAGCTCATAACAAATAAAATAATCATATAAATAGCTCACACATGTAAATAACTATACATATACAAACCAATAGAAAATAATCCTTTGGTGAAACCATCACCTAAAATTATGGAACATTATATTATACCACCATGAATCAATAAAAAAAAAATGTGAAAGCTTACTTGAATTTATAATAACTAATTACTCTTTACATTCGTGTGGTTTGTCTTGTTTTCTAGTACAATTCTTTAATCTTCTCTCTACACTTTCTCTAATGATGAGATGTTAGAAAAGATTAAAATGTTATGTCTAATCTAGGAACTATAATTACTTTATAAGTTCTTTGTTATGTTTTGGTAATTTTATTTTAGTCATTATAAAAATAAAAATTACTTTTAAATTTTTACACATTAAAAACTCACGCATTATCAGATACATTAGAGTTTAAATTACCAAAAGTCTTAATAGATCATTCTTAACTAAACTTAATCTTTTAAGATAATTAGTAACACATAATTATACACATCTAAATCCAACGTTAAATTAAAGATCTCACACATGTATTTTTTTTTTTTTAATTATACATGGTTAAAAGAAATCAAGATAACATCCTCCTTGGGCTCAACCCATGTCCCAACCCAACAAATAAGGCCAAAATGATGAACTCAGCATCATTAAAATTGTGATTCATGCTTTTTGCCGTAAAAGGAAAGAGTTGGGATTATCAGAAGCTCCTCTGAATCACGAAATTAATTATGGCCCACGACGAGTTTCAAATCTATAAAAACAAAATGATCAGATTCTTTTTCTTAATTTCATTATTACAACAATTAGGGATGCGCACTTATTAACCAAAGTTGTTTAAGAACCGTTTTGATTTCATTTTATGTGTCCCCGTATAAAGCAAAAAACACCCCCGCTTCTCTATCATTTGGTTTCTGGATTGCGAAAGAGAAAAGGAACAATGTCAAGCGATGAGACGGTGGAGGAGACAAATGGGGATTCATTTGGAAAGGTGAAGCAGAGATTCAAGGATCGATCTCAGGTAATTTTAATTCTCAAGTTGGTGATTTCGCTTTGCTTTTGCCTTTTGTATGCTGCCTATGATCTGGGTATGTTTTGTTTTGTGTAGAAAGTAGTTCAAACCAAGGCGATCATGTCTGAAAAGGCTGTTCAGACAAAAGAGATGTTATCCAAACAAGCCGTTAAGATCGCTAAACAAGCCGAGGAACATGAAAGATTCATTAACAAGGTTAGTATTAGAGTTACTATTGCATATCATCCTTCATCATTTGATATGTTGGTGTTGGATTGAACTTTTTAATTTGATTTGTATTTAATATGTATCTTTTTAGGTGACACATCTTCTGGGGGTTCTTGGTTTTGGAGGATTTTGTTTCCTATTGGGAGCAAGTAAGTACAACAGTTTGATTGATTTTCAATATGCATTAAAACCGTTTCTCCTTTGACAAGTTTATTAGTATAATTTGTTTGATAATTTTCGATTCACAGGACCTCATGATATTCATTATGTATATTGTTTGTTCTATATCATCTTTGTTCCTCTTCGGTGGATTTATTATCGGTTCAAGAAATGGCATTACTATCTTCTGGTAAGTAAGTTCTCTCGCTTTATGATTGCAACAATGACTTATTTATTACAGTGCAAATTTAGATTATGGTGTCTGTTCTTTTTAGAAGCAGTAAAGTGGAGATTGGACAATAACAGAGGATAGATATGAAAGGAAATTGTGATTATTCTTATGATATGCTAAAGATGCTGGAGTAGTCGATTTTTTCATATTCAACATTGTTCAATGCCTATTACTACTGAAAGCAAAATCAACATGCTGTTGTTTGTATGTTGAGTAGAAAGCTCAGAGGAACTACTTTCATCTCGTTGGCTTTCTCAAATGTTAAATGTAGGGCTCCCATTTAGTCTGTTTCTTCCAAGACCAAGGGAAGAACATCTCTATTTATGTAATCTTAAGTATTTGCCTGCTATGTTCACTTTATTGAAGTTTCTACCATGTCCCAGAAAGATGACAAGTGAGAAAAGTGACATGTATGCTCTCGTGTGTCAGGATTTTTGTTATTATGCCAATACAATCTTCTTGGTTGACCTTCTTCTGTATCCAAAAAATGAGAAGCTTTTCATGGTGTGCTTCTCATTTGCAGAGGTAAGCTAAGAGTCTTGAGTTACCTCTACCCAGTCTAGTGATGAATGTTTCACTTTGTTAACTTTTTTCATCCTCTGAATTCTTCTTTAGGGGCCATTAGCGTGGGCTTTAATTGTTTGGCGTTGTAGCTTGGTTTTCAATTCTGTTGACAAAATTGTTAGTGTCCTAATCCATCTTTTACCTGGTGAGTTGGATCTTTTACTAGTTACATTTGATAAACTTACACTTATGAGCCATTATTTGTTAATAGAACAGAATTTTCTGTGGTCATGCCTGTTCGTTTCATTCTATTAGCTCTTATTTATATCAAATTTGTCATTCTTCTTTTGTAAGGAGTTCAACATCAAGTTTGGCTTTCTGAAGTTATCTGCTTGTAGCAAAATATAGATCTGTATAATAAAGTAACTTGTAGTTTATTTTAATGATGTACAATTTAGTTTGTTGCAAGTTGAAGAATTTAGAGTTGTGATTGAAGTGGTTGCAAGTAGAAAAAGGGATGCCGGATTCATTGAATATTGATGTCAGCTCTATTTCATTAACTCCAACCCCCCCCCCCCCCCCCCCCCAAAAAAAAAATAATAATATTAATAAAGATTCACTGCTACCAGCAAATCAATTGGACCAAATAGAGAAGGTTTGTTCTATTTGGTATGCTTTTGACAATCTATTTTCACATTTCTGATGCAATATCTTGTCAGGGTTAGTTTTTTTCACCATTCGTTGGTGGAATCCAGAAAGCTTTGCTGCCATGCATCCTGAAGGAAGTTCTCGAAGAGCATCGTGGCCTTATGTGGAAGACAAATCCTACCTTTTGACTTGGCTATTTCTGGTTCCATTAGGGGCTTACACCCTCTGGCAGGTTCTTTATTTTCTCATTGTCAATGTACTACGTCGACAAAGGCTGTTAAGGGATCCTGAAGTCATGACCTCTTACAGGTTCTCAACTCCCTCTTAACTTTTCTACCCATATAAGATCTGTTGTATTAATACAGCTGTTTCCACAAATCAAGAAGGATTGCTATTCTTTTACATTCTAATTGTGACTTGGTTTGGTAGGGAGCTCTCGAAAAAGGCGCAGAAAGCTAATAATATATGGTGGCGTTTAAGTGGGTTGCTTGGCGATCAGAATCACATGTTCATGTATATTGCATTTCAAGCCATATTCACTGTTGCAACCATGGCACTCACTGTCCCAATTTTTCTGTCATATAAATTGCATGTGATTTTTCAAATACTCAAGATTTCTGCAGCCATATGGAATGGAGGAAGCTTTCTGCTTGAAGTAATGCCTAAACAGGTGATTCTGAAAGAGAAGAAGAAAGCAGAGATACAGCCGGCACAGCCTCAACGACCACAGGATCAATCCTTGGTTTTGATGGAAAATTCAATTGAAACCAACAGGTCTACTGAGGCGAGTTAGTCCTATCTGATGTATACCAGTGTAATAGATGTAATACTTTTATCATGCTTTGCAGGTTTTTCCCTCTACTCGTTCTTGGCACTTTCTATTTGGAGAAAATGACTACATTCCTGTTTCTCACTAAAAGCAGTTACATTGTTTTGTTAAGCATGTCCTGACAGAAATTTTGATTATCTTGTAATTTGTATAGTACTTTGTTGTATGCTCACGGAACCTATATTTTGAAGAAATTGCATTCAAAATCTGATCATCTGATGTTTGAAAATGACATGGTTGAATAGTTCTGTTTTGGATCAAGTCATGATAATCTCTTGGTAACTTACAGGGTTCTGCTTTTCCGTCACCATTACACAATTGCTGGAGCATCACTTAGTTAATTGGATGTATTATGGATTATGGTGACTAGATTTAGAAGTTCTTCTAGATGGTATTACATGATTGATATCATCAACAAATATTGATTATGGTGACTAGATTTAGAAGTTAGTCTAGATGGTATTACATGATTGATATCATTAGCAAATATTAAGCACTCTGGTTCGAGATTTTTCATCATATGTTGCTATATTCAAATTTCTATCTTGCACACTGCTCAAATTTATGTAAGTATGGATGTTTCTGTAGAAAGAATTTCCACAGAAAGAAAAGTGGCTCTGCGGGGCATGAGCTACAGGTCTTTTCTGACTTGTTATGTTTTTATAAATCAATAGTACGAACAAATTAGCATGCCTGCTTCTTATCCTCATGTAGGGGTGGGCAAATTACCCGACCCGATTCGACCCGACCCGACCCTAAAAATTTTGGGTTCGGATCAGATCGGATTATGAAGAAAACCCAATCAGATCAAAACAATGAAACCCGATCGGGTTGCTATAAAAAAAAAAAAAAAAACTAAACCTAAAACAAACAGCCACACACACGCCGCACACACAAATCACAATTCCCATTTTCACAATACACGGTTACTTTACACAAACACTCACGACTCTCCTCAATCCCCAACCTCATTACACAATCCCCAATCTCACTACACAAAACACATACACAGTCACCTTCAACGGCGTTGGGCCAACGCCAAGCCGCCAACGGAGGCCGCAGCACAAGTCACAGCCTCACCCGCATCTCCATGGTCGATTTGCCGCGTGTCTCCATGCCTGATTTGCTGCAAGTGCCGCCGATCTGCTGCTACGCGTCCGTCGGTCTGCTGCTACAAGTGCCACGGCCACCGATCTACTGCAAGTGTCACGGATCTGCTGCAAGTGCCGTGGATCTGCTGCAAGGTGCTTCTGCTGCTCCAATCCTTTAACCCGAGCTTCTCACCTTTGACTTTGAATCTTGAGTTTTCACCTTTTTTTAAGCGCTTTTTTTTTAAGATTTGAATTGATGGTGCATATGGATAAATTAAACAATTAATATTTAGTATTTAATTGTTAAACAATTATGTGTTTTTAAATGGTTGTAACAAAATCAAGGAAATGGCCAACCCGATCCTACCCGATTTCAACCTGAATTCACAACCCGACCCGACCCGATTTGAATATAATCGAATCGGATCGGGTCGGGTGGCAAGTTCGGATTGTATTCGATTAATTTTCGTTAAACCCGAACAACCCGAAATCCGATCCGAACCCGGTTTTGCCCACCCCTATCCTTATGTGCGCTAATGAATCCACCTCCTGCTTGGGTGACTAGGCTTTTAGTATCGCTGTTTGGCTTCTCTAAGCAGAACATATTGATCTCAACATCATAAGAGCAACATTAATCTTTTCTTGGTGATTCATAACTGCTTCTTCAAATTGCCACTAAAGAGATGTGCTACTGTTTTTCTCTTTTCGGAATCTCTCTCGAACCTCCATTGTACATACAAAAAGATTTGTACTGTAAAAAATTCGAGAGTTAAATGCATCCACAAAAGACATATCTAGAATCCCCAGTGTAATGTTACTCTTTAGAAACAACTCACAATGGCTTCTTCAATTTGTCAGTGAAGAGATGTATTACTGCCCTAATTAAGTGATTGATGCCGATTTTGGAGTACTAGAATTTAAATGTAATGCCAGAGAGATAAGACAGAAATCTCATTTCCTTTGCTTCCGTATTGAAAGAAAATAAAATGTTACATTCAATACAAATGCTTCCTCGTACAACACAATAGCCTACAAAATACAGCTATTGTGTAAAAAAAAAAAGAGGGAAAAAAGGCTTTTGAAAAAATATTAAAAAAAAAAAGCCCACTGCAAAACGATGTAAACCCCACAAATAACAATATGAAAGAAGCCTAAAACAAAAATGAATCAAAAAAATCAAAAAAGAAAAGAAAGCAATCCAGGCATGTCAGAATTTGCCCAACACGGATGCCTGGTTATATAAAAACTGCACATTATCACACCGAGTGATATGGCCTCAAGCAAACACCCCTCCTGTTGAAATAACGCGAGGGAAAGAATAAATTGACCCAGATGTCAATGATTGTAGCATGGGTTGATAGAGAATATATTATACACACGATGGTGGCAGAAAATGAGATTATATGCACAGATATGCAAAGCCTGCTGGGCTGCTAGGACACCATGAACATGGGATTGAAAATTTGACTTGTTATTTTGAACATCACTCTGTGCGTGGTAGTAAGAACCCAAAACCTGAGTTTTCACGAATTACTGCTGGAGGTTCAACATCAGCTATGTCCACTTGTTGCAATGACTTGGAGATGTCATCAACCGTAAAAGGTATGCTGTATTGATAATTCATTTGTAAACAGACCGACAATGGATTGTGTTAGGTACGAAAATAGACAAACAAGTAGGTGCAGAAGGTATTGGAAAATATTACCTCGAGTCATCATCTAACAAAAAGGAACTGCTGACAGCATTGTTTGAGTCCTCAGTCATAAGAACTCTCATACTCGAAATAACCTGCATTAAAGCACTTTCAGAATTATATTCATGCTTATGTGGAGTTCAGCAATCAGAAAAAGCCAGAAATAAGTTCTCATAAAGAAACTTTAACATGGGCATTAAAATTACTATTTGTTAGTGCCAATTTCAGTTACTTACTTCTGAAGAGACGCTATGTGTACCATATTTGTCATCCCAGTACATTGTACTGATCCTGTATAACTGTTGTATGCTGAGTACCTGAGGAAATCGCAAGCCAGAAGATAAAATAAGAATGTAATATAACCACAAAGGTATAACAAGAAAACAAAAAATCAAACATGAACTTTCTAAAAGCTTGAACAGGAGAAGGCACTAACAGGGCAAAGTTCTTTCATTATTTCATTCAAAGTCTTCTTGGGCTTTTGATGTATGACCTGAGTCATAAAGTGAACAAGAAAAATAGTAATCAGCACATTATAATGATAATTATGACAATCAGCTACTGAATGTATAAAGAAAAGAATCTTACAAGGAACCCTACAGCCTGCCTAATATGCTTCAACTCATCCCAAGCAGAACCTGCATACTGAGCACACAAAGAATATAGGTAAGCCATAAAGTGATGATGCAGGGAAATTAAAGGATACGAATGATTGTAAGGTGCTTACTTCCTCAGTTGCATCATAGCACCACAGTTCTAATTCAGACAAACCTGCTTTTACATACTCCCCATTACTAAATGAGCAGCACTCACGCCGCAGAAGAAGACTGCAAAGGTTATGAGATATATTTCACATAATTCCATATTTGGTGCGTACAAACAGGCAGATAGCCATACACTCACACAGACACACGCACGCACACACATGCACAGAGAGAGCGAACCTATTGAACAGTTGAACATTGATGAACGAGAATATTTGTGTGAATACTTTACGGACTAAGAAGGGGGGAACCTGAAAATCCAGAACATGGAACGATGTTATTCCTAGAGGTAAAATCACAAGTGATCAAGTCATTTTCAATGGAACTCAAAACTCACATAGTTAGCTTTCATAGTCTTCAAATAACTATTCAAGCTTTTCACAATGCTTTGCCAATGGGCAATTAATGCTTGCTGAGCAACAGCATTAGCTTGTGAACGCCCTTTAACTAAACTTGCTCGTGAGGTCCTGGGTGCCTGCATTGTATAAATATATTTAAAAGAATGAAAGATTATTGCTTTTAATCCCACCCAAGAGGTATTCAGCCACATTTGGAGTGGAATGACCTTAAATCAGTGCACATGGATGCCCAAACTCTTTTAAGAAAATACGTCATTAATAAGAGAGCATTATTGGATTTACGCCCTGGTAGCAAAGGGCAGACCCAGACCTTTTTCTTCACCCTGGGCTAATTTGTAAAATTATTATCAATATTTATGTGACCGTTGGGTGCATATAAATAAGTAAAAAATTCACATATCAAACAACATGACATCAAAACTCTTAGCACAATATATATATTTAATAAGAGATTGACAACAATATCACACATAAGCTTAAAATATAAATTATTAAAATTGTACCATTAAAAAAAAATTTTAAATCCCTTTCAATTTTATTGATTGAGAAAGTGAGATTCGATACAATGGAAAGGAAATGAGCAAATATGACTATGAAAAAATAAACCATGAAATTGTGAATATGTAAATTGTCACTAAATGTTATTTTTTTAACCAAGAGAGGGCATCTTTACAGTGGATCTATTAAAAAAAAATTATGACTTATTAAAAAGTGGAGTTCACTCTTATTTATAACTAACCAAAATTTGGATTAGAGCTTTTTATTATTATACAATCGTTAATTCGTATATAGAATATCACTATAGAGAGGTTTTACTATAATATTAGTGCCAATGTTATAATATATTGACATACTTTTCTTTCAATTAGAACATTTGTATAATACAGTAACGCACTAATAACATTTTAGCCCCCTAATGATTTTAATTTATTCAATAGATATTAATTTAATCATTTTATAAAATAAGTCATTAACTCCAAGTGAAGAAGAATTAGGGACATATTTCAAAATAAAATAAAAACTCTATTATTATATAAAAATGAATAAAACATAAGGGGGTATAGATGATTTTTTCTTGGGCTAGACCTAGGTCCACCTCTGCTAGCAACGGTGAAAAGAATGTTTCTTCTTCCTTCTCTGTAATCAGCAAACTAGCATTTCAAGGAAGGGACAAGTTCACTAGGGTTATTACAACTATTTTCCTACTTTTTCTCTAATGTTTGGACCCAGTACAAGCAAAGCCTTGTTTCCGGTTTTCTTAAACAAGCTGTTGTTGATATTCCTTGGTACTGACTAATTAATTTGCAGGTATTTCTTTTCCTTTTCTCTAAATATTCGTTTTGTTAAAAAGTAAAAACAAGACATATCATGAAAAATTGGGGAGGGGGAAGAAAAAAGGTACTTCACTCGAACCTGAATACACAAACCAAGCAATGGAGAGATCTCTTTCTTTAGATTGTCTCTTATCATCCCATATATTTTTTCAAGGAAGGCAGTAAGCTGCTGCTTAAAGAGCAAAGCTGGATACTTGGCCTCGACCTGTCGTAAGTCATCCAGCCTACCAAGCCCTCTACCATTAAGAAATGAGAGCCCTGCACTTTGAGAAGAAGCACGCAACCCCTAACATTTGCAGAAGGGAGAAGAAATATTCAAAGATGAAGGGTTAGGAAAAATGTACAAAACAAGAACAAATCACTTTAAAGGGGAAACCTGCCCCACCCCCCCAACCCCAGAAAAAAAAAATGAAGAACTTGTTAATGGGAAAGCTGTTGCTTCTCACTTGAGACATCCTTCCAAAAAGAGAAGCTGATGTTGTTCTACGCCGTTGCGGGGTCAAGCTAGCCGCACCACTTGCTTTGAGTGTGTGTTGAAGCAGCAGCAATAATGTTGATGAATTAGATAGCCAATAGGCTAATACATCATTATTATCCTGGACCTTCAATAAGTTGGATGTTGCCAACATTAGTGTTACATAAACCATGCGTCTGCACTTCCTTGCACTGACTTCAATTGCAATGCAATTTGGATTGCATTTCATGTTGATGAATGGAACTGAATAAAGAAATATAATGCCACCAGAAAGAATACCTCTATAGCTGAAGCTATTGTCTGGATGATACGGTCAAAAACAGTAGTTCTTTCAACTTCGAATGACCTCCAGTGAAGAAGACACTTGTATATGACAGAAGCAGCAACAGGTTTGCCGTGAGAGAATCCCAAGTTCTGTGATACGCACTTGATCAGAAGGTCTTGGTTCTCCTGAAACAAAAGAGTAGAATAAATAAAAACAAAAAAGAACCAAAAAATTAACCTTTGGAGTACTGGAAATTAAAAAAAAAAAAGAAAACTAGAAGTAAATGCCATGATATACAATAGAATGCATTATGGTGCGAATTTTCTGATGCATTTCACCCAAATATTTTGTTTCATGGGCCACCAACCTGCTGCTTTTCATTAAGAGATTTTTGAGGTTTTTCTTCAGATTCAGGCTCACGTGCACTGGTTACAGAAAGAGTCATGTCCTGCATACCGAGAGTAAGCAATAGAAAAATTAACAAATTCCATTCTTGAGAGCTTTGTCCAAGCAAATTTATTAGAACTTCAGAAGCACAATGCTTCCTTACTGGAGTAACCTTCATTTCTCCATTTTGAACATTTCCATTCTCTGGAGTTCTCTGCAAATTAATGAGTGTACAGTTTCATAAGCTTCTATGTAATAATGCAAAGGATTGTTAATTAATCATGCACATTTATACCTGAATAACCAAAGTCTTCGGTCGTGCAGACAAAGATTTCCCTGTGGGGGACATTGCCAATGCCTGCTGACGAATTACTTGATTCTCTGATTCTGAATTGCAAAGTTTCTCTTCCAGCCTGATCATACAAAAATGAAAGAAAAAAATGTTAAAAATCTATGATGATAAAAAAGCAAATTCAGATAGAGAGAAGCATAATTATACTTGCAGCCACATTGGAAGCAAAGATGGTGATTAACAATAAGCAAGGTATTTATTTGCATGAATAATACAAAATAAAAAGAACTGCTTTCAATAGCATCCACAAACCTCTGCATAGATTCCTGAAGTTGGCCCACTTTTTCTTCTGTATCTTCAAGTTTCTTAACCAGCTCTGTATTTCTGACCTCAGCATCCATGCAAGCCTTTCTGGCCTCTTCTGCCGATTGCCTTTCTGATAGCAGCAAAGCCTGTGAAATATGAAAGATCATAAGACACTAAATTCACATATCCAATCTCTAGGTCACAACTCGATAATCATCAATTATCCACTCATCATACTTATCCAATGTTTGAAATGTGAGAAACTAAAGAATGAATATCCACCAGAAGTTGTTAAACTTTTAAAGACTCGGAAAAACAAAAATATGGATTGACGGATCAGCTACGTACCTATCAAAATTATCAGCCCAATAGGTTAAAACATAATTAAACCCTACACACATATAAAAGCTACTACATTTTGTATGTTAAGATTTATGGATATCAATTGTTATGCTAATAACTAACGCCAAAATGATGATAAGATGGATTAAGTCAGAGAAATGAAAAAAAAAAAGAAAAAGATGCCAGATTGTAGCTTAAAAGGAATTCTAGGAAGACAAAATATTAATTTGAAGACACTTATGCAATTATAATAAAATATTTTTGGAAGTTAATATGCAGTCATAGTCATGTGCTAAGATATAGCAAACTTATTTGCACAGCAGGGAAAAATGATTGCTCAATGAAGCAACAATTCAAATTTAGTCGTTTTGGTTGAGCTTCTTTTGCATGTAACCATAGCACCAAAGTCAATTTGTCATTGCTAGAGAACAGGATGTCCTTACCTCCTATAAGCCTTAGCTTTTACATTTAAGTGCCAACTAAATAAGGTATACAAGCAGGTATTGACCAAGAAGTCATGTGCAAATCCCCTACATGATAGCATTGTATTTGTTTCAATATATGTTGTGCATTTGATTGTGCTTGCGATTTGTTCATGTGACAAGACCATTGATCAAATTCGATCCTGAATATGAGGGCTAGTAAAGCTTAATACTATTGTTTGGGCCCTCACCTACTGGCTTAAACTTGTAGGTCAAATAATAACTTGACAATTATGATCACCCAGTTCAGAGTGCACACCTTTAGGCTGTCCACCTCAGCTGTTAATGACTCGATCTTTTCTGTGTCGTGAACTATTACAGGAGTTTCTTTAACAATTGGCGGTGCCTCTTCAATAGCTTTCCTGGCCGCCTCTTGTTCTTTCAGGATCCTGAAATTTGCTTCTTCTACTTGAAGTTGCATTGCTTGCAAAGCATCCTGTAACTTGGCAATTTCTTGGGCCTTTTCCTCTTCCAAGTTACTCTGCAATGCAACCAGATTATGTAAAAATATAATCCAATGCATTTTGACATCACAGCATATGAGATTTTAACATATTTAATTACCCTTAGTTGTTTCTCAAACTGCAATCTCCATGTAAGTTCTTCCACACGCTTTTCTAGTTTGTCTTTTGCTTCTTTAAGGGCCCCAGTTTCTCTTGCAGCCTAAATGAATTACAAAAGTAACTTTATTTTTGTTACACATAAAAGCAAGAAGTTAACATGTTCACTATAACAAAAACACATCAAGGAGAGTCATCTGACCATTTTAAGATTTCGAAGCTCTCTTCGAGCAACTCTTCGCCTCCAACCACACTGGGTGATTACTGCTGCCTTCTTGAGACTCTTATAATAAGAACATGCTATGTGACGACGTAGATAAGCCTGAAAGTGACCAACAAAAATCATCACTTAACACTCATTGCTGATGAAAATGATTTATTATAAATTACTTTGCTTCCACTGCACCATAGCAGCTAAAATCACAAATCACTTCTAAAGGTCAAATGTCTTCTATTCCAATTTCTTATAACATATAATCAGACAAGGAGGCGAACAAGACCTCAATGATAATTGCGGCCTTCGTTTGCTTTCGGAATCTAAATTCATTACGAGCAACCATCGCTCTTAACCCTGTCTGCAATTGAATTGCAGATGACCGTGCAGTTAAATAGGATGTCCTGGCAGTGTAACTATGGAAATTCTTCTGAATCTTCAAAGCTGCTGCTTCCCGCCGCAACTGCTCATACAGTTTGCAAGCCAATATGCCTATTCACAATTGGAAATCATAGAAAAGAGTAACTGTCCATATCCCATTTTTGAAGGGCCAAAGATGTCATAATAGGAAATATTAATTTGTAATTATGTAGGGATAAACATCAAAACTCCTACAAGTTATAATCAGAACAATAACAGTGTGGGTTTTTCAAGTTACTTATGAAAGACAAACTTCAAGTTACACAAGTAAAACAATAAATTGAGCAAGCATAGTTTGACAGCTTAAGAAGATACCTCGCCAATAAGATTGCAACACAATAGCAGCTTTGCGCAATGCAATGAACTCCTTTCGTGCAATATAAGTACGAATCTGTCTTTGGATGATTCTGGCAGCATTGCCTAGCACCTCAGCTCTTCTTGCATCCAGCTCAGCCATTTGGCCAGCTCTTAAAAACACTTTTGTCTTACCTATCTGAAATGCCAATTACATTCAACAGCCATCTGGAAGTCAGAGCCAACAATAAAGCACTTCGCAAGTTCTCTGTATTCTATATGGATGATTATGCAAACAATTTTAAATGATAATCATTGAAGAAGTTTTAGCTACAGGTGTCACAGATGCTGTGAGTAATGTCTAGCTAGCCGTTGAAATTAAATCTAAAAATTTTCTTCGAGCTACTAAGCAACGTAAAACTTGCAATTGGCTGTATCAGATGGGTTTCCAATCAAACCAGCCATTTGGGTAAGGAACTACAGGCCTATAACCTAGCTGGCTGATAAAGACCTTTACTGCCAAACAATAAAGGTTCAGGAAGGGGCTAGGTCTTAGTCTCCAACTTGGAACACCCTGCCAAACAATAAAGGTTCAGGAAGGGGCTAGGTCTTAGTCTCCAACTTGGAACACCCTGCCAAGAGTATAATGAGCATGATCTTTAAGTTTAATCTCCTATCATATGGTGTCCTAAAACGATGGGGGGAAACTTTCCATCAACTACTCAACGTATTACCATCAACTAGAGAAGGCAATGGAAAAAAGGTCCTTAATAAGTCATTCCCTGTCCACAATTCCACCCTCCCGCCGCCCTCTTTCTGACTCTCCAAGGATGCTTGATTCATTTGCTTGGCACACCAATGTCTGTAGCTTTGGTAATCAGCCACCAATCGAATGAATCAATCAGCCCATAGCCTCTTGTTTTAAGAAAATACTCAATTAAATCAAATGCCCCTTGGCTTTCTGAAATTTCATATTTTGTCACCCTAGACATGAAACAGGAATGTATTAGTCTGTACATATTCTCGATGAGGCTTAGGTCTCCTATTCTCAAGCTCAGGGCATTGCAGTTTCCATTAATATCATCAAGATGACAAGTTTTGAAAAAAAAAAATTAGGTGCTTAAGTTACCTGATAACCCTTCAGTCCCATTTTATCCAGAATCTTTTCGCATGCAACCTTGTCATCATAACTGCACAAAAACAAAATTTCATGAAAAAGAAGTCATACAATAAATAAGTAACTAATGATAATGATGATGTCGCATTCATTTACATGATATGCAGATAATCACCGACTGAAAGCAAAAATTTTAAATCAATTCCTGAATTTCAAATAACAGGAAAAGAAAAAAAAATACATAACCTACTTTCCATCTAGAACATCCGGAGCAAGAACACCAAAACGGTGAAGAAACTCATAAAATGTCCGTCTTGTTGGATATCCAGCACAGCTTATCCTAATTGCCTCAAGAACACCCTAAAAACGGAACACAAAGACGCAAAAAAAAAAAAGGGTAACCAGAACTGTAGGTTTCATAAAACATGGTAGTTGAGTGTTGCATATTTGACGAATTAAATAATGAATAACAACCAAAGAATAAAACTGCAGCCAGACTATACTCACACCACATCTTAATTGCTGAATTATGTTGGCGTTCTCAAAAATAGCCGGCCTGAGGGCGTTGTTTGGCTTCACACATCTGATATAGTGAGGTTCTGTTGAATTCAAGGTCTCCATCAAAGATTGAAGTTGTAGCTACAGTTTTGAGAACATATCTCACCCGTTAGAAAACAAATGTATCACCAGAAATCTTGAGGGCATAAGGTGAATAGCTGCATATTACTTATAAATACAATTTCATGAAGAATGCTAAATGTCAAATTTGTGCACAATCTCCCAAAAAAATTACAGAATCCAAAATTGAGTCATATCTTAATCTGTTCATCAATTATAAATGCATTTTCATGAAGAGTGCTAAATGTCAAATTTGTGCACAATCTCCCAAAAAAAATTTACAGAATCCAAAATTGAGTCATATCTTAAGCTGTTCATCAATATAAAGCAGCACCATGAAAACTGAGTTACTTTTTCTCCCTCAAAGTAACTACCACTAGGAAAATGAACACTAGGGACCAAAGGGAATTTTCCATTTTTTCTTTTTTTTATTCCTGGTTGTAATCATGCATTGGATATCATACATGCTGAAACAGTTATAAGCTAGGCAAAAACTTGAATGCAAGTTTATAAGCTAGCTTTTATATTACATAAATAGCAGCAGTCAAATTCTTCACCATTGGACTTGGTCAAACATACATCAAAGGGTGTATAATTGTCAGTATCATGTCATTGACCATACAGTTACGTTTCTCTATCAGTGACAATGGGAAGAAATATCTGGATCTGAAAGAAGTGAACACCAAAACAAATTACATCTCATCCAATAAAGACACCAAAAGCCAAGCAAACCATGCACACCTTAAAGCGGGATCCAATGGAAGAAAATTTAGAGGATTTCGATGATTCCTCTGGAAGCGGAGGAAATAGACCAGACACAAAAGGGCACTTTGAGGCCGTCAACAGAACCTGATGTTCAGCCACTACATAATCTTTGTTTTTGTCAAGGAATAGATCAGCCAGATAAGTTACCTAAAAAATAAATATCAAAAGAAAAATATCAACAAATGCAAAGCAGAGAGAAGCAAGGCAAAAATACAAGAGGAGAATTATGTTAAAGAATAATAAGTTTACCTCCCCTGCATAGTGAGATATAGTAAAACTAGTACGAGAAAGCTTAGGTTTAATAAACCGCTTGTTGCTTTTGAATGTCTGGTACAACTTCTGAGCAAATGTTTCATGTGTGGATTTGGGGAACATACTGTCAAAAGCAAGGACATACACACATGGAAACCAACATAAATAAATAAAATCATAGAATCATTGTTGCTAACAGTGTATAAAGTTTGCTGTTATTCATTATTATGTCAGATTACATCAGACAGACAGACATACAAATTCCAATATGCGCAACAGAGAATGCTACTCAAGATAAAGCTTAAAAGAAACTAGATCAATAAAGTTTATCAACAGCTGCATACCAGGCTTCATCAAGAAGAGCTATGATCCCTCCAGGTTTCTGCAAAAGTTGTACAAGTTAATCCATAAATATCTGAATTGATGCATCAGAATTCAAGATTTGCTTTCAATCCAACACAATTCTTTATATATATAAAGGAAAATACAACCTAAACATACCTTCTCAATCAAATCCAACACATCTTGGTTATCAACAAATTCAATGTAGCTCCAATTGATTTCTTCTTTTGTATATTCTTCCTGTTCCATCTTAAAGACATGCTGCAAATAGAATTACCATGCATTCAAATCAAGAGAGGCTCAAAATAGTATCCTGAGAACAAGGGAAGAACCATGCCAAAAGTTACCAAACCTGATTAAAATGCTGTTGCAGTTTTTCATTCGTAAAATTGATGCAGAACTGTTCAAAACTATAAAACATGAAAATCTGTCAGCTTCAGTGATATACATAAAATTAAAAGGTAAAACTTGAAGTCAGTTTCTTACCTATTCAACTTGAAGCTTTCAAATCCATAAATATCGAGGACTCCAATTATTGTTCTTGAGTTTGGATCTTGGCCAATCGAAGAGTTAATCTTGTCCACAAGCCTATGAACATATGGGATAAAAAGGCTAGGTCAAAATGATCAAATTATGAATTAATTGACCCGAATAAAATATTTAACTTTCTCAATGAGCATTAAATTTATCATCTTTGGCCAATATGTTTACAAAGGACAATAGAAAATGAGAAACACCCAGGCCAAGGAAGTCCCCTACCAATCAAACAAGCGAGAATAAACAGTTTTAGCCAAGGCATCCCTGCTACCCACGGCAGCAACAGGATCCAGAGTTCTTGTAATAACTTCTTCTGGTGTTACCATCACACGCTTTATCAGAGCATCTTCCAAGCTCTTGGCATCACACCTACGGTTCAACATAGTTAATAAGGAAATTAAATCCAACTAAAAGAAGAAAAATGGACAGACAACCAGAAAATTGTCCCCAGAAAAAGAAGGAACATATAGATCGTACTTGAGAAGTTCAGCTGTCGTATTAAGATGGAACCTAGATTTCTCATCCTTGATCACAGATGAGTCCACCTCCTCCCCCTTTGCAAATTCAATATTTCCAAGATGCAGAATTGCAGCTACAACTCTAAAAATTGCATCCTTAAAAGAGAAAATAAATATTAATCATCAGAAAATCTGAGTGTAACAGCAAGTACTCACTAATTCTCAATTTTAATGGAAACACTAACCTGTTCTTCCTCACTGATTCCAACAATATCCATGGCCCTTCTGGTTGCAAGGTACTCCTCAGTATCATCTACTCCGTCCAGTGCATAACAGTTGGACTGATTTAAGTAATGGAATGATTTAGGGTCTCCCAACTTAAACTTTTCTCTGACCTAGAAATTTAGAGGGATAACAACAGATTATAGCTTACAACAAGTCAGCAACAACATGAGAAATCCTGAATTTGCACATTGATAAACATGAAAACGAACAGAGCACATATCAATATAGATGTTGAGCATCAATACCTCAGGTGGTGCTGCACAAAGAAGGTAAAAGCAATGATAATTTCTTTCAGGATCTGAAATTTGGCAGACACGAGATCTTTCAAGCAAATAAGTTCGTACAGCTGCCCCAGAAATCCTCCCATTCTTATCAAATTGAAGCTCAACAAATTTACCAAATCGACTATATTCAACAAGATGGACAAAAAGGAAAAACTGAAATAAGCCCACAAATTTATCGAAGTGGCACCAGATTTGACAAACCCCATTGTCACAATACACTTACCTGGAGTTATTGTTTCTGACAGTTTTGGCATTGCCAAAAGCTTCAAGAACTGGATTTGACTGTAGATTAATAATCAGAAACATCAATCCAGACATATGTTCCCCCCTCTTAAAATTAGATGATAAATCACAAAGACTACAGGAAGTACATAAGAAAGACAGTTCTAAACCAAAAAAGATATCTTCATCTTACTTCTAGAACTTGCTGTTCAACAGTCCGTCCTTCTACTCCAGATCGACCACCCAGGTAAGCAAGATATCTCATGAGCATCTTTGTTGTCTCAGTCTTACCTGCACCACTTTCTCCACTAACCAGAATAGAGTTGCTCTTTCCCTCATTGATCATTGCCCTATTAACAATAAGATAAAAAAGCAAATGAGAGAATGCATGACTAGAAAAACTATGATGTCAAATGGAGATATTAATGGATTATGGAACAGGATTTGATTCTTCTCTTCCATTGGACGTCAACTACAAGAATTTTCGATATTACCATTCTTTTACATTCAGCTTGATTGGGATGCAGTTTTGGGTCTATTTTGTTGGTTTGCAATCTTATTCCTATGTCTCCAGTTTCAAGGTGTCTTTTTTCAAAGTTTTGTACAGATTTTGGTGTTCTACACTATGGGGAAGATTTTAGTTTATCGACCTCTTGCTCACTTTTGTAATGTTTATTCCCTTTTAATTTTCCATAAAAGTTTCTCTGTTTCCTATCAAAAATGATGTCAAATGGACATGAAGTTTACCTATATGCAACATCTGCAATGGCAAAAACATGAGGACTTAGCTCTCCAAATTGAGCTCCTTTATACTGTTCCATCATGTGAGTATCATACAAATGCGGTAATCTTTGGAATGGGTTTATAGCGATCAGAATATTCCCGGTGTATGTCTGTCAATTATATTAAACAATACTTCAGCATGTGAGAAATATAAAAAATATTTTCATTGCATATCAGCAAATATCATAAATAACTATATTTCAGCATATGAAATTGTGAAAGGGAAAACAGAAAAAAATGTATTACATAGATTTCGTTAAGTTCATATCGTGCTGCCAAGTTGTGAAGTACTCCTGGTTCATGCAAATATGAAAGCTTTGTCATGTCATCTACACCTCCAGGGGGTGCTTCAGTATCTTTTGGAAATACCTTCGAAATATTTGTGATAACCTGCCACAGTGCTGCCGCTCAGAGTGATGATACTTAAAATTATGATAATACAGATGACTAAGAGGAAAGCTCAAGTTATAAATTTGTGAAATATTCATGTTGCACTGAGAAATAACAATATAACTTAAGAAGCATAACTGCAAACTAGATGAATAACTGAAAATTACTGACCAACGCTCATATTAGAATTTGTATATTAACCTTTCAAAAAATAAATTTTAACAGTTTCCCTAAAACCAATCATTTATGATTGTAGAATTCAAATAACGTAAATATTGATGGGTTCAAAAAAGATATCATTTTATCCTAAGTAGAACAAAGCTTAAGATACATGCATAAGAGACACCATTTGTACTCTATATAGAAAAATAGCTACAGAAATATACACTGCAAAATAAACTAGGCAGTTAAGGTCAACTCACTGTTTGGCCATTTGTGGTGTGAACATGAACTTCTTCAGCACTGATTTTAAAAACTTCTCCATCAACCCATGCCAGCTCAGGATGTTCAACCCAGACATGAGAACCAACAATAATGTTAACCGGTGCAGCCTGCAAAAAGAAGAATGTAAAGGTGAAAAATAATATTTGAGAGGATGTATAGAGAATGATGTTAGTCAAAGGATGCCAGAAAAACTTAATATTTCTCCACCATATATTCGCACTAAAAAAATCAATGGAAGCATCAAGAATCACTATTTCTTATTTCCAACTAATGATAGGTTCTTCAATAAATAATGTTCTACTTAGCAGCCAATCCATGTTGTAACGATACTTTCTACCAGCAAGCCCCAAAGGAGTGGGTGGTGAAACTTATAAGGATTGACACATGTTTTAAATTTCTCATCTGATTTTCGAAAGGTATCACATTGTTATGGACAAAAAAAAAAGGGGGCAGGGTGATAAAAACAAACTTAATAACACTTCATGATAAACAAACTGGTTGAGAGGTTCCATAGGAATTCTACAACAATAATAGTCTTGAGCTTGAGCTTGTTTTTAAGGACATAAGTCCTCAATGATAGGCCATTTACTAGTCTGCCATGCATGCTAGATAAGTCAAGAGTTGAAGTCACAATTTCTGTTCTAACAGACTAAGAATTACATTGTACAACAAAAATAGCCAGTGAACTGCAGTTGGTCAAGAAACTGAAGACCAAAACCAAAGCTTTTGCAGGCACTACCACAGCATTCTCAATCTCTATCTCATTCGTTGACTTCGGAATCGCACAGCCAAAACCAAGTCCATGCCAAGAAAATTGTAATATCCCACATTGCTAGTGAGTGAGTTCCTGGACTGGTTTATAATTCATGGGCTCTCCTAACTAACACCAAATTTTGGGTTGCAAAGAAATAACAAAACTAACAGACTGACTGGTAGCAGACCTTGCAACTCAATGTGTAGATAGATATATTGATGATATGGTTTTGTTCCATACTTCGTTGTTGGGCCGGACCTTTACAAAAATAGTCATTAAAGGGCAATACTACCACCATCTACAAACAATCCTACGAAACAAAAATGTGAATTTAAATTTGTTCTCCGACTCACTAATTCCAAGACCAGACTTAAGGATCAAAGAATACAGGTTTCTTCACCCCTGTCATAAGCCTTTAGCAAGTAAACCATTTTTCACTCTCAATGAGCAAAGGACTTGTTATTTCTACTAGAAGTCAATCAATTACCACCAAAAAGAAAAAGAATTTAACTGTATCTATAAGACATAATTTAAATACTACAATAACAAATACAGGATCATTTGATTATCAGGATCATGGATCAGCAATGTAAAACATAAATATTCAAATAAATCTCCAAGCGCTTCCTTCATATTTTCCTCTCGCAAATAACAATTCAACAATGCTCAGTACATGACCTATCACAATATTCATCAAAAATTTCTACTCAGATAATGCAATCATCAAATTTCAATATCATATTATAATTTTAAAACAACTTAAAAGATACAGACAGCAACCAATAGCGTGATCAAACTAAACAAATCAATCAGTTACAAAAGTGATCAATCAGTCCATCTTCAAAATTACCATGACGATTGTGTGCAGAGATCTTCTCCTCTAACTCATCGAAGAAATGTCGGAGTTCAGGAAAGATGAAATCACTGAGTCAGATCGGAGAGGCAGCTGTAAAGTCCCAATAAAAATTGACAAGAAAATAACAACAAAAAAAAATAAAAAAAAGGCATGCAGTTTATGAGATAAAAAGAAAACGATAATGAGAAGAAAACAAAAGCTTTTCTTTTTTTCGGTTAAGAGAAATTGCAAAAGCTTTCGATTTTTGGTAATGGCATCTCTCTCTCTAAAAGAAGAGATGTGAAATTTATATACAAAAAGTAATGTTAAAGCTTTCGCTCTCTGTAGTCGTACTGGTCAGCTGGGGTCCAAATGAGGGAGAGAACTAGTTGGACATTCGTGGTCGCCACATAGTGGGAGCATTTCACTAAAACCGACATTGAACAGAGATTAAGGGGATAATTATGTCTTTTCGTTATTTTATTTTTTTATTTGGGTTTTCATTTTGTGTTATTTACGGGATCCACCATTGTGATCATTACTCGCAGAAAAGGAAAAGTGGTGCAATTAAATTAGTGATGTATTATCCTCTAATTCAAGCAGTACGTCATTGACTGGAATATTTGACTCTTAGTTTATTTAAAATAACAATCTTATAATGCATCTGCTAAAAAAAAATTATACTCAATTGGGAACTTTTTTTATATTTTTATCTTCCCAAAATCATTTTATTTATCAAATTTAATATATTTTTGGGAATTATGAATGTCAAAGATACTCTCAAGATAATCCCATCCTAAAATAATGTAAGAAGTTTTGAGAATTTGAATAAGTCTGTTAGGAGACTGTGGGCTTTGGAGGGTAAATATGTAATTATAGATATCTTAAGATTCAATGTATTTTCCGACCAAGAATAAAAATATGATAATAATAGTACTTTATGACTATACACTGTCACAATCTGCTATCCGCCCACCAATTTGCTGGCGCCAAAATATTTTAGCTAAATATTTGGTTCGGGATATCCTAACGTGAAGAAGGCGGAGCCCACTTTACTGCGTCTCCTGTGGGTACAAGCGAAAATCATAACCGAGGTTTCGTATGTAGATTAATTACAACCGTCCGATGTACGCTATTATACTAAAGATGCTTGTCTGTGCTACAGCCTACATGGGTCCACTTTTGTTGTTGATCAACCATTTAAAGTGTGACACGATTGCATATTGCTATTAAGAACGTGTATAATGATTACACGTAAGAATTATTAATTGGGAAATCGGTGGAATACACGACAGGAGAGAATAAAAGAGACTCGTGCATGTGAGCAGCGGCAGGCACAGACCTTCGCATGGACAAGCCGCCCCTGGCCGGAAAGCCACCGACTTCTATTTTAGGTTTCCCAAAGTTGCGAAGAAAACCATTTACATCATAGGGATGGCAATTCTTAATGCAAATTTATCCAAATTCGCCGGTCAAAAACCGTCTGCCGTGGATAATTTTATGAGTTACGAACGGGTTTAGAATTATAAATTAGAATTATTAATTGAAGTTCGTACTTAAATATAACTGAGTTTGGTATTAACCTAATATCCGACGGATACTTGCATAGATATCTATTAGATCTGTAATTTTTTAAAAATATTTTTAATTTAATTTTAATTAAAAAAATATTTAAATCTAAAAAATATATAAAGTAAATAATACAATTATGCAAAGTGCCAAATAACCAAAGTATTTTTGTATGGTCTTTTTTTTTAACTTAATGCATGAATTATTTCATTATTGTATTTTTTTTGAATTAATATTTGAAAAGTATTATTATTTGAAAAATATTAATCTTAATCATTATTGTAGGCATCATGTTAGATGGGTGCTAATGATGGTGAATGAAATGAAAATCTTATCTTGGAGACTTGTGTTGAATGATAATATAAAATATAATTGTTATTTTTAGATACTAGTATGTGGGGTTTTTTTAAATAGATTTGTGTATTTTATACTTCAATTTGAGAATTTTTGTTGGATTGATGTTAAAATTTTAATTTTTCACTTACATTAGTTAAATTTAATATTGAGTATGTTATTTCGAATTTGAGATTATTATTGTAAATTTATATATTGAATATTTGTGATTTTAAATGTATAAACTTGTAAAAAATCCGTTAAATACCATTGGGGGTTTGGTAATTGTCAAAACTCGCAGCGGATAAGTTTTCTTAAAAAATAAAAATAAAACTTGTGGGTTGTGGGTGGGCTTAGTAATTTAAATTTTGTGCGGGTTTGGATTTGATAATGACAAACCCACTGCAAGCGGTACCCATTTCCATCCTTAACTGGAGATGGCAAAAACTCAAGTAAGGCCTAGGTATGAAAATGTCCAAATTTGGTATGGATATATTTTTTAGACCTATCCGTTGAACAATTTTATATGAATATTTTAAGTTGGATTTTATATTTTATAATATTATATGTGTATATTTTTTTATTTTATAATTTTTAAATGTTATTTTTAATGAAATTGAGCTTAAAATATGAGCTTGAAATATTTAAAATTTTAAACATAGGTAATCAATAGGCAAATAAATTTAATTTTTTAAAATAATATATAGTTTATATATATTTTTTTTTAAATCCGATTTTTTAACCAAACCCAGGGCATATCAAGTAAAGCCCTAATCCGATCTGCCTCATCCTCGAGCCGCATATTACCTCGCCCACACATCACTTGCATGGAGGCTATTTTTGACATCCTAAATTGTCACTAAACATGATTATGTGCTTTTTAACTAAAAATTATATGTTTTAACTATAAGATTTTTTTTTTAATGGTTACAAGCTACAAATGTAATAGAATATAAGATTTATTTGCAAAGACTCTATATACAAACATTTATAGTACGACCTTAAAATTTATTGATACGAACTTAGAAATTTACTCTCAATAATAATCCTGGGGGTAAATATATCCCTATTTTATTTTTTTCAAAAAAATGAGAAAGACTGACCTCAAATTGATATCTTCAACATTATTGAGAATACTCCCACAAAATTATATTCATTGAGTTACCAAATTATTGACGATTTCCAGTCACCAACAGTGAACGATGTAAATTGACCCTTAATCAATTAGTAGTGGCAAGGATCCCAGCATGCATGAAACAACGAATAAGTAATCAATAAGAATAAATAAATAAAGCTGGACAGGCTAGAAGGCGAATAAAAATACACCCAGTCGAGGCCCAAATTCAAGAAACCCTCGTCAAATCAATTACACTTCAAAACCTCGAAAGGAGGGGACCACCAAACAAACCACACAAAAAGAACCTCACAATTCACGCAAATTTGTAGGGTTGTGTCCACCAAACCAAATGAAATTTGCTGGTCTAAAATCCGTCGAGAATGCGCACGAGGAGTCAGTATGGGCGGTCACGTGGGTACCGGCCACCGAGACTCGACCGGCGCTCTTGCTGACGGGATCGTTGGACGAGACCGTGAAGCTGTGGCGGCCCGACGACATGCAGCTGGAGCGGACCAACACTGGCCACTGTTTGGGCGTAGTCTCTGTGGCAGCGCACCCGTCTGGTATTATAGCTGCCTCTGCTTCTCTCGACAGCTTTGTTCGAGTATTTGATGTCGACACCAACGCCTCTATTGCTACTCTCGAAGCTCCTCCTTCTGAAGTCTGGCAAATGCAGTTCGATCCTAAGGTTTTGCCTTCTTTAATTTCTCCCTCCTTTCTTATTCAAACATGTGGGTGAGGCTGAGTTTGAGTGTGAGTGATGAAGATTGATTTCATTTCTGAGAATCCAATTTTTGAGAAATTTTGTGCTTGGGCGCTTCTGTATTCTCGTTAATTATTATTTTTTTAAATCAATATAAAATGAAACATTTTACGGGTCACTACAGAGTAGATATTTAACTGATGCAACAAAAATACGGGACAAGCTTTTCACTTTCTGATATGGTTTGCTCTGGATTGTGTTTTACTTGCTAGGCTCGGAGGAGGCTTCTCTAACTTAAAGTTTTATTTTGGTCATCAATTCACTGATTCAAAGATAATATTGTCCACTTACTATAGCTAAGTTGCTAAGAAGATACTTGCTAGCTGAAAGTAAAATTTGTATTTTGTGTTTTTTGTCCCTACATTTTACAATGTTTATTTATTCAAAACGTTGTTCTGGGTCATTCATGTTAAGATGTGTTACTTTCGTGATTGGGTATATTTCCCTCGTTAGACTTCCAAAGGATGTGTTTTGAAAGAATTTCTTCTATGGAATTTCGCTTCGTATGTTTTTCTTTTTTTGTTGGGGGGGGGGGGGTTTGTAGAGTGAAAATTCCATGTAGCTGTCACTTGTTTGTCATTTATATATTTTTTATTTCTTTATAGTGCATGGAAGTGTTTTCTTTTACTGGGTCAAGACTATTTTATCTCTATATGGAAGAATATCTTTATGGCAATTGACAGGATCTGGGTTACTATCTTTATGGCAAGTGACGGGATCTGGGTTATGATAATTTTCCTTGTTGATTTGTATAATTTACCAACATTACAACTATTAACAGTTGCAATATTCATGCACTTAACTTGAATCCATCATTACGCTTGTCTGGTCTATCATAATGACTGATGTCTTGATTCCCAAGATTCGTGTAGAGCTGGGTAAGCTCTACACAATTTGTTTAAAACTGAAGCATTCACATCAGTGTTGACTTTTAAGGTCCTATCAGAAGAGGGTGGAAGTCAACAAGAACTTCTACCCTCTTGAAGATCCATTTGATTAAACATAGTTGTTAATGTAGTTGCTATTTCAATTATTATTATTGTTACTTTTGTTATCGATCAGGTACTCAATTTACTTTTTGATTATATTAAAATGAATGTGTATGTCGTCTGTTTCAATCCTTTTCTAGTCTTTGTATATATGTGTGTGTTTTACAGTGGTTGGCTCTGCCTATTTAATTTTTATCAGTGAACATGCCATTGTTTCTTTCATACTTGATAAATATAGAAGAATTTATTTACTATGAGTAAAGATGTGCTTTGTGCACCAGTTGATCAAAGTGGAAAGTGGAAGTCTTTAAGCTCCTTTTGTAAATTTTACTGATACTTGGTGCTAATGGTTTTTCTCCCATCAGGGTACCACTCTAGCTGTTGCTGGAGGGGGTAGTGCATCTGTAAAGCTCTGGGACACAGCCACTTGGAATCTGATTGCCACCCTGTCAATTCCTCGTCCAGAAGGACTGAAGCCAACAGATAAAAGTAGCAGCAAGAAGTTTGTTCTATCAGTTGCATGGAGTCCTGATGGCAGACGAATTGCTTGTGGTTCAATGGATGGCACAATTTCTGTTTTTGATGTTACCCGTGCCAAATTCCTGCATCATCTGGAAGGCCATTTCATGCCTGTGCGTTCTCTTGTTTATTCCCCTGTTGATCCACGTGTTCTGTTCTCTGCATCAGATGATACTCATGTGCACATGTATGATGCTGAGGGTAAAAGTCTGGTTACGGCAATGTCTGGTCATGGTAGTTGGGTGTTGAGTGTTGATGCAAGCCCCGATGGAGCAGCTATTACAACAGGCTCAAGTGATAGAACTGTAAAGCTCTGGGATCTTAACATGAGAGCAGCCGTGCAGTCAATGACTAACCACACAGACCAGGTCTGGGGAGTGTCATTTAGACCACTAGGAGGTCGGGTTGTTAGCGTATCAGATGACAAAAGCATATCACTCTATGAATACTCCTGATGATAAGGCATTTTCAGAGTAAGACTATTGCAAAGTTTTTGTTTGTTATTTGAAAATGCTAATGCTATTGTTGTTCTTAACTGCATTGGTCTGAAATTGTATGACTTTCCAACCTATATTAGTCTTCTGCTTAACTTGTTTTTCTGATCATTTTCATCATCTGATCTTCACCCACATTTGGTGTACTGATGTCTAGTAGTTGTGCACAAGTAGTTGGCATGGTGGTAAAGTCTTCTCACTTTGCTTTGGATGCTAAGAATATGATGAGATAGATCTACATTACCCTGTCTTTTTTCCCCCCCTATTCAAAAGCTTTGATTATTAATGCAATTGTTAGTTTTGTCATATTGAAATCAATATAGAATATTTATGCGCATACTATTTTCGTAATAGGCAATAACTCCATTGTATAAAAAGTTTTAAAGCAAAATAAGGATAAATGTGTTTGCTTGATATTTTATTTTAAGAATATAAAATATATATTTATTATAAGAAAATATGTTTAAAAATAGCAAAAAGTATAAGAAAAATATTTTATTATTAAATTTTTAAACTTTTATTTTATTTTAATATTTAACTCTTTTACTTTAATTTTAATTTATGTAATTTATTTAATTAATAATACAATAAATAAAAATGTATTTAAAAATAAAGTTAATAGTGTAAAATTATGATGCTGGGGTATATAGGGATTTAAATTTAAAAAAAAAACTATCTTCCTTCACATATTTATGAGTGGTTTTCACATTAGGAATTTCTGATCGTATTAAAGTTATGAATAAATTAGAAGATAAAAAAAATACATATATTAATATAGTACATGATAAATACACATATTAGAGTCTGTGTTTTAAAATATAAATTTTAATATATTAACAGACAAAAATATATATAACTTTTAGCGAGGTGCCACTAAAATACAAAAAATATATATATTTTAGTACATTAAAATTATATTTTTTTTGTTCTGTTAATATATTGAAATGTATTTTTTTTTAAAAGAAATTTGTTACATTCTTAAGCTGGTACACCACGGTACGGGTGTTCCATCTCTATAATAGCCACTTTTTGACTAAATTAATTTCCAATTCCAAATTTCCAATAATGGTTACAAATATTTGCTGGATTTTTTGTTTTAATCTCTTTGAGCCAATTAAATAATTCTCAGCAGTGTACTGTGTAATAGGGTGATGATATTTCAAAAACAATAGTAATCATAACAATTCTTAGCTCCCAGACTGATACGATAATAGCACATAGGTCACCGCCTTTATTTCCACAGAAGTAAAAGAAAATTTTAAATTTTAAGAATAGGGTAAAGATAAAAAATAGTGAAAACATTCTTAGGTGGCCAAAAGGCCAGCTTTTCAATGAGAAGACTTTTATCATTGATACAACTTCAATATGCCGTCACTAAAAAGCTAAAATCATATGCTGTCTGATGCGGCTGAAAAACATTGGTTGTTTCAACACATCCATCCATCCATATACAAGAGAAACATGGTCACGATGTTAACCAACGACATACCAATCATTAGATATAAGGTCTTGTTCCTTTATTAAGTCAATGTCTAGGAAAGAGCAGCCTTCAAGCTTCGATGAACATGTGAGTTAATAATAATAAAAAATTAGGAGTTGTTCCTTTCAAATGACTGCTAATTCATTCCTTTTATCTCTGTCAGGTAAGTAGAAAATTTGTCAACGATAATTCGCTGTTACACAATTAATCCAGTGAAGACTGGAGCAGAAAATACAACAAACCTTCATTCTTGATGATTACAGACTTCAGACGGTTGCAAAGTGTATCAGAGCTACTGAAACTATTCATGCTGTTCTCCAATTTCACATCCATTCTTCTGGTTCTTTTAGAAAACTTAATTACTGAAAACAACAGTAATGTACCGTATGAGGGCACTAAACTTTGAATTACAACCACCTAAACATAGACCAAAATTGTGCTGTATATAGTCAGAAGGTGAAATGTAAAAGTTGAGGCAAGGCGAGATCTACAATTTATTAAACTTGCTGATCTACTAGTAGAGCAAAGAAAACATTTTCTACAAGTTCATTCCAAAAGAAGAAGAATACGCAAATCAATAAAAACTGACCCAGATGGTAAAACTTATACTAGTAATTCAAAAGAATTTATTGAGCCTTACAGATTATTTCTACTCACTGTATTCTATAAATGAAACGAAGCAAATTGCCACCAAATGCAGCATCAAAACTCAAAAAACCAAACATTAGCAAGAATACAAATGTTAACTTACTGTCCCCATCAGCTATATTGGAGCTTTGCTTCCCAAATACTTCTTCAACACATCCATTACTGCTCCAAAATCAGCCTTTACTTGCACAGGTGGATTAGCTAACCGGCAAGCCATATCCTTAATCTCCTTGGAATGATAATCAATTTTACTCTGAGTGAACTTCAAACCATGAGCTGTACTGACCACCACCGTCCTATCCAAGGGGCCAATAACCCCAGAATTCCTAAGCTTAATCAAGGCTGTCAACGCCACCCCAGTATGGGGGCATATAAACATTCCAGTGGAATCTGCCTGTGCCATTGCATCCATCAGCTCCTCCTCAGTTGCTTCCTCAACAATCCCATTACAATTTTTCAAGGCATAAACAGCCCTATCTATAGACACCGGGTCGCCTATCTGAATAGCAGATGCAAAGGTTGTACTCGCTTTGACGGCCTTAAAATCGTTCCATCCCGATTTATAATACAAATAAAGTGGATTAGCATTTGCCGCCTGAGCACAAACAAGCCGTGGCATTCTATCTACAAGCCCTAATTCATGACACATCTTGAAACCTTTGTAGAAGGCATAAATGTTACCTAGATTGCCACCAGGTACAATCACCCAATCTGGCACTTCCCAATCAAACTGCTGCAATATCTCTATGGCAGCAGTTTTTTGACCTTCAAGCCTTAAACTATTCAATGAATTGGCCAAATAAATCGGCAATTCAGAAGTAACTTCTCTAATTAACTTCATACAACCATCGAAATCAGTATCAATACTCAAAACAAAAGCCCCATTGGCAATTGGCTGCACCAATTGAGCTATTGAAATCTTATTGGCAGGTAAAAACACAATGGAAGGAATACCTGCTGAGGCACAATAAGCAGATAGAGCAGCTGATGTGTCACCGGTGGATGCACAGCCGACTCCGACGACGGGTCGTTTCATTTTACGAAGTCTGTTGACTTGGCTGACCAAAACGGTCATGCCCAAGTCTTTGAAACTCCCAGTGTGGCTAATACCGCAGTGTTTAACCCACAAATCATTCATGCCCAGGAACTGTTTGCCAAAACGCTCCGCCCAGAACAAGTTGGAGTTCCCTTCAAAGGCCGAAACAATGTCGTCGAGATCGATCTCAGGTAGAACCCACTCCTTTTTGCTCCACACTCCGGAACCATAAGGCCAAGTGGTCTTACCCACGCGAGAGTCGAAGAGGTCTCTCCAGTAGGCGCCGTCGAATTTCTTCAACGACTCCATGTCGTGCTGAACGTCGAGAAGGGCGCCGGAGCTGCTCCGGTAGACAATCTCGTCGAGCGAGTAGAACTCGGGTGAATCAGGACCCGCATTGAAGGGTACGTACTTCGCGGAAAAAGTGTTATTTGTAGTGGAACGTTGTCGTCGAGCTTCGTCACGAATGTTCTCATCGGCTGCGCGGCGATTTTTCGAAGCCGCTGCTGGTGGAGGAGGAGAGGAGGGATTGGATGTGGAGAAGCTGCAAGAGATAACGGTGGGCGGACAGTATGTGAGGCGAGGGTAGTTTTGATTGAACGGTATGATTTTGGTTTGGGGGTGAAACAGTGAGCAAGATGCCATGTTCGATAAATGCTCACAGCGGCTGTCGTTTTGGGAATCTCTGTACTCGATGCAAACGGTGCTAATGTTGTGTTTGTGTGATCCTTAAAACTAGTGACTGATACGGCGCCGTTTCGATTATCACTAATCAGCACCATCTTTGTTTTTTTAACACGTACGTACTACTTCGTGTGTTTAATTTGCGTTGTCGGTAGTTCAGAAACGGTGCTATTCAGCCGGAGAAGCAAACAGGTTGGCGGATCGGCATCATGATTGTGGAATTATAGAAATTTTAATTTGTTAAGTATTTTCTGTTTTTATTTATTAATTATACAAGCGGAATTTTATTAATTTTCGTACGTTTTCTTTCTTAAATGTACAATTTTGCTAATCAGGTGCAGAAGCCGGAAACTTCAGTTGTAGGGGGCGTGAAAAATGTTAAAAAAATTGATGTGAAATAATAATAATTATTGGATGACCATCACAGCAATTTTTATCTCTCTAAGCTTACTTTATTTGTATTGTTATGTGACTATAAGAGAAGTGTTCATTTTCTTATTTGTATATATTTGAAATTGAATAAAATTCATCCCTAGATATTGTGTCTCTTAATTACTTTCTCTATTTCTCTTACTATCTTATTATGCTCTTAAATGATAAATAATTTAACACATTATCAACACAAGCCTCTTCCACAAGTGATAGTATGATCAATCTCTCACTTTGATTATTTCTTACTAAATTTATAAAATATATGAAATTTTTTCTTAAAATATTTAAAAATCTCGATATTGTAAATATTCATATTATTATATGCTTATGTTGGATTTTTAGTACAACATTGAGCTTATATATGAATAATTATATATTGTAGACCGTCATATAATATTACGCTCAATTAAAAATGATGTATTAAAGTTTTCGGTAACTTGACCCTTAATATATTTGATATAGTGTAGGTCTTTAATGTGTAGAGATTTAAGGGTAATTTCTATTTTTATGATAGACTAAAATAAAAATGCTAAAATATAACAAGAAAGCTATCTATATATAATAGATATGATCCTTAGATCACACATTACATTCTATTATTTTCTTACATTCTAACTTTAGAGAGTGTAGAGAGAAAGTTAGAGGACTACTTAGGAAAACGTGTTGATCTGGAAGGTAAATCATACAGCTCTAGAAAACAATTGGTCATTATGGATTCAGGTACTCTTCCACATATTCGACTTATTGACTTTTGATGATACAACATAAATGTTGCTGGAATTTAAAGTGAAGGTAATCTTCTAACAAGCGGTATCATAGCCTGTTCATGTTGAATTATTGAGAATTGAATTTATTTTCAATTAATGATTAAATTTTTGGTGTTCTTGAATTTAATAAGTCTGGTATTATTGAGTTTGAGAACAATTGGTGGTTATCTTCTAGGATAAGAAAATATATTTGAAAATTCGATGGAAATTATTATTTTTTTCTCTTTCAATTTTTATCGCCGCCAGCGCTAAGTTTTCAGGTAGGGCAACAACTGTGCTAGCAAGCAAGCTGCAAGTACCAAGTCATGGCAACTTAGTTAAAAGCGATGACCATACCCGTCGCTAGGGGTAGGCAAAATCGGATTTGGGTCGGGTTTGGGTCAACCCAATCGGGTTTCGGGTTATTCGGGTTGGGCAAACATTGATCCGAATGCAACCCGAACTTACAACCCGACCCGATCCGATCCGATATATATTTGGATCGGGTCAAAAATTGGGTTGAATTCGGTTAGAATCGCTTCGGATTAAAAACGGATCATATTGAGTTTGGGTTAAATTAAGCCAATTCAAGTTGGTGAAAACGGGTCAATTCAAAACATATATACCAATACACCATGAAAGCTTCAAAATTCAAAACACATAAGGGAGAAACTCGGGTCAGGTTGGAGGCTTGATCCTTGGAGCAACAGATCGGCGGCCACGGCAGCAGATCACGACTGGGTTTTCAGTAGTAAATCGGTGGACGTACAGCAGCAGCTCGCGCACGGCTAGACGCACAGCAGTTTTCTCGCGATGGCTGGATGCAGTACAACCGCAGCAGATCACGGACGCAGCAGTAGATGGTTGGACGCAACACGGCAGCAGCAGATCGCGGGAAGGAGAGAATATTTTCTTGCTTCTTGAGGGTGGGTTGGGTGTTGTGAACTTTTTTTTTAAGTAAAGAAGAAGAGAAGGTGCTTAAGATAAGGTGAGCTACAACTATCAAAATGAGGTTTGATCTTTGAATGAGCTCATATTACACTGTGTTGAAAAATAAGAAAGGCTGAAGAAAGATAAGACAGAAAGTGCTTACCTGACCTCAACCTCTAAGTATAAGGACAAAGGAAAACAGAAAAAGGATAAGGAAGCTGTAGATACAACACCTCAAAAGAAATAATAGAAGAAACCGCCTGATCTGAAAAGTATTGGTTATTACTTTTATGGAGCTAAAGGGCATAAAAAGAAACATTGCGCCAACAATCATGTATGGCATGCTAAGAAAGGTATTCTTCTTAATTTGGTTTTTATGAGGTTAATTTAACTTCAATACCTTGGTACATGTTGTGGATAGATTCTGGTGCAACAACTCACATTAGTGTATTTATGTATGGTTGCTTAAATTACCAAAAGCCAAGCGATGGTAAAAGATACATCTATGTGGGCAAGATAATTGAAGTTGAAGTAATATGAAAATTTAGATTATTGTTAAAAATTAGATTTCATTTAGATCTTGATGAAATATTTATTGTATTGTCTTTTAGAAGAAGATTGATTTCTATTTCTACTTTGGATAAATATGGTTTTTCTTGTTCATTTGAAAATAAAAAATTCAGTTTGTTTCATGATTCAAAATTAGTTTGTTCTAGTTATTTAATTGATACAATTGTTTTATTTAATGAATCCTTATAATTAAGCACATAAGATATAAATAGAAAATTAATCAATGAGAATTCGGTCGCGTTAGGGCACACGAGATTATGTCATATCTCCAAACACAGAATAGAGAGACATACGTCAAACGAAATTCTAAACCCCTTAAATCTTATAGATTTTGTTATTTGTGTTAACTTTTTAATAGGTAAACAAATAAATAAAAAGGAAATTTGAAGTAATACGTCTTGGACATATTAAAACTAATACATATAGATATGTGTGAGCCATTCCATATGATTGCTTGGAATGGTCAACAATGTTTTATAACATTCCTAGACATTTTTTTTTAGATATGCCTATATATATCTCTATAAAAAGTCATAATTGTTGGATATGTTCAAAAATTTTAAGGCTAAATTTGAGAATCAACACAACAAAAGAATGAAAAATGTCAGATTCGACCATAGTGGTGAGTACTATGGCAAATACGACAGTTAAGGTGAATAACATCTAGGACTATTTGATAAGTTCTATAAGAAAGGGTGTCATCCCACAATGCACTATACTGGCTTCGCCCACTATGAATGGTGTTGCTAAAAGAAAAAACCAGACACTTAAGGGCATAGTTAGGAGTATAATTTGTCATTCTACTTTACCATAATCACTGTTGGGAAAAACACTTAATACTGTAGCATATCCTCAGTAGGGTTTCAATTAAATCAACAGGACAACCCTTTATGAACTTCAGATAGGTAAGAACTCTAATTTAAAGCACTTGCACGTTTGAGAATGTTTGGCTAAGGCAAGGCCTTATAGGCCTAACAAAAAAAATTGGACTTAAGGACGATTAGTCTGTAACTATCTTTAATGAAGGTAAATTTGAGATGACTTCAACTTTGGTTTTATTATTCTCATTTTTTTTGGAAGACACTATGTGGCCTATGACAATTTCAGATATGACAAGTTTCCCAATTCAAAACAAGTTTTTTTTTTTTTGGCACCTTTCCAATAATCTTTCCAAATTATCAAGACATTTATTATAAGTATTTCCAAATACAGTTAATCATCTATAGAAACTTTCAAACAATTTTCAATCATGTCGCTAAAAATACTTAGCATGCATCTTTGAAATGTTGCAGGAGCATTACAGAGTCCAAAAGGCATTCTCATAAATGCAAAGTTCCAATGGGCATGTGAATGTGGTTTTTTGGTCTTTTAGGGCTATATAGATTTGATAATAACTTGAGTAGCCATTAGTAAAAGTAGTAGTAGGGATGTCCTGCTACTCTCTCTAGAATTTGGGGTAAAAATAGAATAAAAAAATAGTCCTTTCTAGTGGCATCATTTAATTTTCTGTAATCAATGTGCATGTGTAAACTAGATGGGACTAATGATGGGATTGGTTTATCTTTTTTATTTTTTAAAATAGTTAGTAGACATGTTGGTTGTTTGTACTTAATGAAAATCTTATACCTTTAACTCTAACATAAGTATATGATAATCAAGTGAGGAAAAAGAGTGAAAAAAAAAGAGAGTTTAGAATCAAGAGAGGTTGAAACTAAAAAGAGAGTGAAAAAGGAAAGAAAATTTCAGTTAGTGTGAAAAGAAATTAGAGAAAACAAGTGAAATTATATGCAAAGGAGAGGAATATTAGAGATGCTTTACTTTTAAAGTAGCCTACGATTGTGCTTATGTACAAAGAGACTTGTTTAAGTACTAATGAAATTAATCCATCTTTGTCTAGTATTATTGTTTCTCTTTGATAGGAGTTTAAAGATGTATTTCCCAGAATGATACCTAATAGTTTATCACCAATAAGAGGAATTGTATATTAAATTGTCTTTATAGCTTAAGGATCAATTTCAAATAGACAAGGATTTCTGAGGACATAATAAACTTTAAAGGCATGTGAATGAGCACATGGAAAAGGGGTGTTTGTGTGAAAACATGAGTCCTTGTGTTGTTCCAGTGGCTTTTGTCCTAAAAAGGATGGGTCATGGAGGACGTGTGTTGATTACTGCTCTATCAACAATATCACTGTAAAGTATACACATCCAATTCCTAGATTAAATAACATGCTTGATGAATTATACGGTTCTTGCGTTTTTCCTAAAATTGATCTTAAGAGCGTATATCATCAAATTAGGATAAGAGAAGGTGATAAATTAAAAACTATATTTAGAACAAAATATAGTTTATATCAATGGTGACTTACTATGCTGTGAGATTAACTGATGCACCTAGTGCTTTCATGAGATTAATGAGTTATGTTTTACGTACTTTTATTGGTAATTTTTGTTTGTATACTTTGCTGATATTTTGGACTGTAGCAAAAACTTAGATGAACATGCTAAATATTTTAGTCTTGTTTTTTATGTTTTAAGAAAAGAAAAGTTATTTGCAACCTTAAAATGTGTACCTTTAGTATATAGATAAGCTTATATTTCTTGGTTTTTTTTATTGTTCCTTAAGGAATTGAGGTAGATGAAGAAAAGGCAAAGACTGTCTGAGATTGGCCAAAGCTTACAATTGTAGGTAATGTTAGAAGCTTTTATGGATTGACTAGCTTTTATAAAAGATTTTTGAAAGATTTTAGTAGCTTGATTGCTCCTTTGACTAAAGTAATTAAAACGAATGTTGCTCATTGTTGTTGGTTGCTCATAAATTATTTCAAATATCCTCCGAAGAATATTAGCCCTGGATTCCATCACAACATGGTAGTACACAATTTGATCAATCCATAACCTAATAGTACCCATAGCCTTTTGGTTTAATTAAGACTAATTCTTATCATCTAAATCGGCAGGTCTAGGTTTTTCGCCTTCAATGGGTTCAAGTCTTTCATGTAAAAAACATCTTCTATCTTTAGACTTCCAAATACCAAAATTCCATAACTTTAATTAATCATGCATGCCGAGGATTCCTGCATATTAACCACACAAGTAATAAAAACACAAAACCTGACGCACTAATACCACTCTATTGGGAAAGAAACTCACACAAGCAGTTGCAAATTAAGCAAAAAAAACTATTTTCCTCTTTCTGCGATTAAAATAAGATGTGTACTATAAATTAATAGGTAAAAAATAATCTAACATAATCCAAAGCAATAAATCAACCATAAGAGATAGATTTTTATGTGAAAAACACAAAACGAGAAAAACCACGGGACCATAGTCCGATATAATCTTCCACTATATTAATAGGATTACAACACAAATTCTTCTTTAGATAATACAAAAGGCTAACAACATCAAGAATCTCAATATTCTTGGCTTACAGTAACAACTTAATATTTGTCTCTCTAATAAGTAGGCTTCTCAAATAATAGCTAACGAGAGGATAAAATAAAAATTAAGCCCAGTAGAATTGTAGAGGGCAATGCCAGGAATTTACCCTCTAAATTTAGGAGAAAATGAAGTTAAATTTGCCTTCCAATAATCTAATCAAAGATTGAAATCCTTGTCCCCAAATTAAACTCACGCCACTAGCTCTTCTCTCTCTCTCTCTCTCGTTGGTTGTTTTTTTTCTCTTTCATCTTTTGCGATTGTTAATAATAGGCTTGGCAAATAACCTGATCCGATTTGATCCGACTCAACCTTATCCAAAAATGTGGAGTTCGAATCGAATCGGGTTATTCGCCCAACCCAATCGGGTTCATTTTAGCCATGATCTAATGGGGATTGGATTAAAAAAAAGAAATAAAAAACATCAGGATTTTGGCTAAACACACACGAACTGACACACAAACGCACACTCCCCCTCCACACATAAGACACACACACACACAGCCTTCACTCACATTTGGCAACCTTAGTCTCTCACTCTCTTCTTTGAATCTTCTCTGTCTTTACTCTTTAATCTTCACAGCCTCACTCTCTTCTTCTTCAGTCTTCACTCTTTAGGCCTCATAGATTGGGTTTCATAGATAGGGTTCTAGTCGCAAAAGAAAACCGATGCTGGCACATGGATGCGACGTAGCCACTGCCGATCATTTGCAAACACGGCCATCGAATTTGTTGCAATTGATTTGCTGCTACTATCCTTAACCAAGTTCCTCACCTCCTACGCAGCAACCCAAATTATCCAACCTGAAAACCTGAGTTTTGTGTTTTGAAGTTTTGATGGTATTTCTTCGTAATGTGATAATTATCATATTTAAATTGTAAAATTTTAATGTTTAACAGCCAATGATAAAGGAAGCTCAGGGTAAATGAGCTATAATTTGATTACAAAAAATTAGCTAATGGTGTTTCTCCAAACCAACAGCTCACTAATTTTAATGTAAATTGCAAATTTTATGTTCAATTGTTTAGGAAGATGTGTGTGTGTGTGTGTGTGTATTTTTAATTTTTTTTCCAAAGATGGGCAAAAAATTTCATTTTCCAATCTGAATTGTTTTTAATCCGAACATGATCCGAACCAAATTCAATTCGATCTGAATATATTCGGATCGAATCAGATTGAGTTATTGGTTCAAGTTGAGTTCGAATGAATTTTCAGCCAACCTGACCAACCCGAAACCGAATCGGATTGATCCAAACCCGATCGTGCTCAGCCCTACTTAATAATGCTCTCGCCTCCACTTATTCTTCTTTATATAATGCACTTTTCAAACTTACTTTTATTGTAAAATTTCATTTAGCCCCTTAAACGTCCTTTAATTATTTAAATATTTAAATTAATGAAACTTGGACTTGGATCACCCAAATAAGATGGACTCAAAATTAATAAATTCAATCTATTCAAGAAATAAGTAATTCAATCTTTTGTACCGAAAAGACAATATAAAAACTTAAGGTATTAATGAATTTTTCCTTTGAATTATACAAACATTCAAGGGTGTGTAAATAAACTCAACTGATAAATTCCCTTGAGAATTGGATATTTTTATTGCTAGGAATTAATTAGGTTTGCGTATTATCACATAAATTATCTTGAAACTATGATCAATTTTATATAGAACATATATATTTCTTAACATTATTAAAAACTTCAAAATTGAACAAACGTTTCTCAAAAACTTAAAAAAATTAAAATATAAGCTACATTAATGAATAAGGAATAAGAGTGCATGAACAACATTATCATATATCTCGAAGTCCTTTATCTCTCTCTTTTATTTCATTGGTAACCTTTCAAATTCATTTATAGCCACCAATTCTAGGATGAACGAATTGATAAGTTATATCTCAATAATTATTTCTTTCATTCTCTCTATTAAGAGGAAATGTTAATATCATCAATAATACATTTTTCATTTTCATGAATACTCAAAAGAATAATACATTTTCCATAATACACAGCTTCTTCTAGTATAAAACTGAGTTCAAGATCATTTTGCAATAACTTCAGGATCGTCCACTACCACCAATTTTAATTATTCTCTGTTAAAAAGAATAAGAAAAATAAAATGTTAGTTTCTATAGTAAACTAGAACCCAGATCGAAACAAATTAACCAAAAAATAATTGTAATTTACCCCAAAAAAAGTAATAAATCAACCAAAAATAGAAGTAAATCCAAACTAAATTGCATCAAATTAACCTACAAACAACAAGACTAAATCCAAAAATAATAGGACATCAAACCCAAAAATAGTAGCAAAGTAGCCTAAAAATAGTCAAAAAAGCTAAAAACAGTAGTAGATAACCCGAATAACAGTGAACCAAAAGCCTAGATCAAGAATTGGATAAAAATCTTAAATTGAAAAGTGAGGAAACAAAAAGCAAAAACCGTGGAGGGCATATGAATAAGTTATTTAACAAATGAGTTACTTATGGTGTGTTTGACATCCTCTTTGGCTAAATGTTTTTTTATGACAACGTAAGAGTGTAAAACTTATTTGATGGATGCGTTTTTCAACTGTAAACAAAAGATACAAAATTAAAAAGTTCTTGTTCTTCACTTTTTCTTCATAAAGGTAGAGAATGCCAAACTGGTGTTCTCTATCATTATAGGTCCCACACCTGTAATGCAATAATTATTAATGAAATTTTGTAGGTTCCACATATTTGTTCGATAAATGATTTATTATAATATAATAAATCTGTAATGAAAAAAATGTTATCCATACATTTAAAATTATGGCTTGGACACTACTTTGTATTATAACTATATTATCAATAAAAAAATAAAGTTAGTGTAATTAATATAAATAAATGAACAATCAATTAATAAATTTTAAACTTTTAATCACAAGTAACCAAAATTTCCATTAACATTTATATAACCATCTGATGAAAACAACTTGATCATATATGTATGTAATTATATGTGTGAGTGTGTGGGTGCCTTGACCATTTATTAATGGAATATCATCTTTAACTACTTGTAAAAATACTGCAGCTGATATAAAAAGGTCACAGAATCATCCAAAATATTGAATCACATTGATATAAATAAATACAGCAAGAACGAGCACATCTATGAAACCCAATTCATGATGAAGAGATAACCAAGATTACTAAAAAATTTAGCTAAGCAACCCAAAGGAGAGGTGAATTGAGTTTTTAAAATTATTAATAATAAAATCACAATCTAATACCAATTTGTATTCCAACTAACTAACAACAATAAATACAACAATGAGTAAATTCAAAGAGGCAAGGGAGAAGAAAGCAACACAAGATTTTTACGTGGCCAGCCTATGTCCACGCTTCTAAGCCAACTACGCTTGAGAATTTCATTATCCAAGCCTCACATCCCAAGGCTTCAAAATATTTATAATTTACTTAAAAAGTATCAATGAACCTTTACAATGGCCGATGATCACACACACCTCTTTCTCAAGTTTTTCCTACACTTACAAGCACTCAACTTTTGAAGTGAAATTGAAGTTCAAAAAGATTGCTGTCTCACAAGAATATATTAGCAAGTTATATCTCAATGATCGATCAATGTATATGAATAAGAAAATGAAAGCTCAAGGTAATTTGTATGAACAATATTAAACTTAATAAAGACTGAAGAAGACAATGAATAGGAAGAGCAAGCATTTTTAAATGAGTTTAACTTGGCTTTTTATAGTTTAAACCATAAAACTAGCCGTTATTCTTTTTCTAGGATTACTGCTAACTCTAAAATGGATCTTTGCTTAAAATGACAAGTTACCATTTTAAAACAATTTGAAAATTTTTCAAATTCATATCACCAATTAAAAATTATCGATTAGCCGTTTAAATTCTAGAGACTCTTTCAAGGATATCAGTTCGCTGCTTGCCATAAGCAGTACACCGTTTGTGTCCAGAAACTTTGCCAAAGATATTGGTTAGCTGCTTGCCATAAACGGTTCACTGTTAAGCTTTTCAAAATCATAATTTTGACCCAAAAATGTTACAAAGATTTAAATAGACCTACTTCTAGGATTTCAAAGTTCACAAAACGTTCATCACTTAAGTACATAAACTTTGAAACTTTCATTTCATAAAATCATATTTCCTTTTAAAAATATAACATTTATCTTATGAAAATGATTTTTTTTAAAATGTTATGAAAATTGTTTGAAGTTTTTAGTGCTCAGACATTCATTCATTTAATCATTCTAGCTTTATAAGAATTGTTAATAAGAGAAATCACATAACTTAGTACCCTCAATACTTGTCCTTGATTTGATGAGTTTTAATAAAAGAAATTACCTAACCTTTGTCTATTTAAATGCTTTGTACTTGTTCTCACAAGAATGATTTTTGACTTCTGGTCCTTTAAGAGCTACTGAGATTTGAAACATATATTTACCAATAAACCCTTGACACATGGTTTGTTGTCATTAAAATCAAAGGCAGTTAGTCATTTGGTCAATAATCTCTCCCTTTTTTTTATAATGAAAACCATTGCATATATTTTTGACATATTCATAAGGGAATGACCCCTAAATATGTTACGAGTTTATAAGATATCAAAAAGGATTAATATTTCAACAAATTCAAGAACATTTAAAGTGAGTAGATATAAGTTTCAAATATATGATACTTCTCCCCCTTTATCATCAAACTAGCGTCCCTTTTTAAAAGAAAAGATGTTTAACATGAAATTAATAATCAAGGGAAGTTTCATCTTACACAAATTGGAAGTAGTAACAAATTGGAATTTCCAATTCAACTCCCCCTATCAACAATCATGAATTTAAGAGATATATCAATTAATAATAATTAGACGTGATAAGGGCATCAAAATATCCACAATAAAGCAAAAGCATGTAAACTCATAACAAAACAAGAATCCATAAACATAATCACAATTTATAAGATATCAGGTCATCTAAAACTTCACATAAACTAAATAATATGATCAAATAGCGTGATAACAATAAATGCTAAAATGTTGATGTGAAAAAAGAAAAGAATGAGGGGGGGGGGGGGGGGGGAACAAAAAGCAATAAGGAGTCACCGTTTGCTGTCAATAAAAGCCTGTTGTCCAGCGAGAAACTGCTACTGCTGATAAAAAAGTTACCTTTGCTCATCCAAAATTTGTTGTTGAAATACTTCAAAGTATGGCTGAAGTTGGTTATGCTACTCAAACATAGTGCGAACTCCGCTCAACAGTTGCTGAACTAGATCGTTATGGGCTTCTGGAGCGGGAGCTTCTGGAGTAGGAGCTTCTAGAGTGAAAGATACTGAAATAGGACCTGCCGAAGCAAGGTGGCCAACCTGAGGCTGTTGGAAGGTAGTGAAATCTAGACGTTCATTGGCTGAAAGAACATCATCAAGTATAAGATGGTCTGCAAGAGCAATCAAGAAAAACCTATTTAACGGAAGGAGCCATAGTTCATTGGCCATCCTTCCAATCAAACCTCTGACATGACTCAAAAGTAATTTATAACTAGTAACTACAAGCATGTCTTGTTATAATATAGCTCAATGAGTCCGAGATCAATCCAAGAGAAAAAATTTAATTTATTATTTTATTTAATTTATCTAAGAAAATAGAATTTAAATTCACTTTATTTAATTTAAGTGAAATGATGGAAATAAATTAGTTAGGATTATTGATCCACTCCTAATAGTAAATAAAATTTAACAAAAAATCTTTTTCTTTTAATTTCTTGTTTCCCAAAGATTAATTGTATAAATTATTATTATTTTCCTATTAATTTTATTATGGATTACATACTTAATGTACCAAAATTGAATTTGTTTACAATTAGTCAAAATATCATTTTACCATACTTTATACCAAGATATTAAGAATTTGTTTGTGACAAACTCCCTTATTTGTCTACAATGAATCAAAATATCAAAATATAAATATGGATAAAATTAGATAGAAAATAATTTAATTTCTATAATTAACAATTGAATTTAATTCAATCATATTTTTTCTACTAAGAGTTTCATCTTACCCTAACTATTAATATGTAGCTAAACATAATTAAAAAATAATTATTAAAATTAAATTATACATAATAAAAAAGGCTAAAAATTAGAAATATAACTAAATTTATTTATTGAAATATATTACAAAATATTAAAACATAATTAAGATAGAGAGAAGAGGAGAAGAATGTGGAGAGAGAAAAAAAGTGAAGAAAGGCATGTTCCCTCCTCTCCATTTGTATTAGTTCATGATCAATCTACATCACATGCATAAATAAAGCCAATTATATCATTGGCATACATTTGTTCTGTTAACCAAATATAACCTAAGTCAATCTATTGAAGCACAATGAAGTCATCCTACTAACAATTACCACATATAATATGGTAAAAACTTATAATTTCACAATTAAAGTTATGGATCCTCCTCGATAATGACCTAACTTTTTGGAACTTTAAAATCCAAATTCAACATTTGTTTATTTGTTTGGAGCCTCAAATTGTGTGAAATTATTTTTTTACTTAATAAATGCACAAAAATATTCAAAATCAAATATTTAGAAACATAATTAGAAATCCACAATATGATACATAATTACAAATGTAAATTATAATATAAGTACAAAATAACATTTTTACCCCTTAGTGAACATACAATTTTTAACACTAATCAACCCCAAACTAAAAAAGTCCTCATCCCCCAACGACTTACTGGACTCAAAAGTTGGTTTATCAATAGGAACATAGAAGTGAAGAATCTTAGTAATTCTATTCAGAAATATATTAGAATCTTGGTAATCTTTGTAATTTTTAAACACAAAAAAATATAAAAATAAAACATTTAGAAACATAATTAGAAGTCCACAATATGTTTCATAATTACAAATGCAAATTATAATATAAGTATAAAATGACATTTTTACCCCTTATTGAACATAAAATTTTTAATACTAATCAACCCAAACTAAAAACGGCCTCATCCCCCAATGGTTTAGTGGGCTCAAAAGTTGGATTATCAATAGGAACCAAGAAGTGCTGGAGAATTTTGGTAATAATATTTATAAACATATTAGAATCTTGGTAATCTTGGTAATATTTAAACACACAAAAATATACAAAATCAAATATTTAGAAACATAATTAGAAATCCATAATATTTTACATAATTACAAATATAAATTATAATATAAGTATAACATAACACTTTTACTCCTTGGTGAACATTCAATTTTTTACACTAATCAACCTCAAACTAAAAATGGCCTCATCCCCCAATGGCTTAGTGGGCTCAAAAGTTGGTTTATCAATAGGAACCCAAAAGTGATGGAGAATCTTCGTAATAATATTTAGAAACATATTAGAATCTTGGTAATCTTGGTAGATTTAAACATGTAAAATTATACAAAATCAAATATTTAGAAACATAATTAGAAATTTACAATATATTACATAATTATAAATGTAAATTATAATATAAGTACAAAATAATATTTTTACCCCTTAGTGAACATATAATTTTCAACATTAATCAACCCTAAACTAAAAATGGCCTCATCCCCCAACTTAGTTGGCTCAAAAGTTGGTTTATCAATAGGAGCCTAGATATGCTGGAGAATTTTGGTAATAATGCTACTGAAATGAATGGATTGGTTACTCACTCCTGGTGTATTAAGCATGTTTCTAAAGATAACATAACCAATATTTAACAGTTGTCTCTATAAAATACAATCTGACAAGGTTACATTTGGATGAGTTACCTCATTAGCATGTCCATTTCAGAGGCAAACCACATGTTGAAGTATGTTATAAAGAATCTAGACTTATAAACACAAAATTGGAAATGTAAATGTATGTAACAAATATCATCAGATTAGTTGGAGCCTTAACATATATTCCTAACAGCCTCAACATGTTTATACCTAGAAAATTAAAGTTTTTTCCTAGAAATGTAAAGGTCCAAGCCATTATCTCTTATTTCTAGGATCATATTAAGGTCAATAACTTCAAATTCAATGGGAACTCTACACACATTGGTTATTACTCGATTTTATTACTAGCGAAAATGTCCATGTTTAAGTAAAACACCTTAACAAGATTCAAATACAAAATTTCTTCAACATTTAAAGCATTACTCCAATCTATGTGTTCAAGCATTTCTTGAAGACAACTACCACAAATAGAAAAATGATTCATATTGTCCATGTTAACAAAGACGGAAGGCAGTATTATATGAGGCATAAATTGAGTGTCGAACTGTTGTGCCATAGAGGAGCTACAAAGTGAGTTCCATCGAACTCGGAGATGGCTTTAGGAGGTTGGCATATCTTCTTAGCCAAAAGCTTTTATTTCTTACCTCTTTTTGAGGTTTCATCGCTAGCCATTGAAGTTGAAAAATAAGAATTTAAAAGGTTTGATAAATAGATAAAATTAAACTGATTAAATTGAGGAATGTGGGTTTGTAATTTGATCAAAGAAGGGCCAAGGATAAGTTAATTTAAACAAAAAAAATTTGGTTGAAACCTAGAGTTAGATTTAGGAATTTCGATTTTGGGTAATGAAATCATGTTCAGATGGTGAGAATACGGTGTTTAAGAGGATAATAACGATTTAGGCACATTAATTTGATAAGAAAAACTCAAAATATTGATGAATTTAAGTGAGAGAAAGAGAAGAGCTATAGTTTAGAGAGAAAGTGAAAAATGGTGGAACAAAGTGATAGGGAACCCTAAAATAATGACTAAACACATGTAATCAACTAGCCTTTGAAAAGTTAACAAGCTATTATCATTTCAGTAAGTGATAATGCAAAATCAACTAGTTGTTTTCTTGTAGTGTTCAACCATTATAATAGACAAGATTTCTACCCTAAAACAATGATTAGCCATTTTCTTTGAATTTTGCACACTGATTTTAATCTTCAGCCAAAGATTGATCCATTCCAAGGTCGTTTCACGAAACTAGAATGTCCTAAAAGCTATTTCAATACATGATTCATGATGATAGACAGTTACAAATATGATCATATAAATTTCAAAGATAAGCAAATCAAAGATTATACAATCATCACAGAAATAAAAAATCACACAAGTAATTATATACGCATAAATAAGCAAGCAATATTCTAATAACCTTAGTATCATATAGAGATATGTTAATATGAGAATCTCATCATCCTAAATTCATGTTAAATTTTGGTAACCTAGTCTTCATAAAGGGGTTTTGTAAAAATGTCGTAAGTTGTTTTCTATTTAAACAAATTTTAATACAATGTCTCCTTTATGACCTTGGTCTCTCAAAAAATAATGTGTTATCTCTATATGCTTGGTCCTAAAATGTTGAATTTGATTTTTTAACAAGTTTATGGCACTAGTGCTGTTATACATGATAAGTATTTAGTTAAGATTAATCCTATAGTATGTAAGGGTTGTTTCATCCAAAAATGGTTTGTGTGCAACAACTACTAGCGACAATATATTCAGCTTCAGTGGTTGATAGTGCAATTGAATTTTACTTTTTACTAAAACATGAAAAAGTGAGTATTATAGAAAATGACAAGTTTCAATAGTACTTTTTCTATCAACCTTATAATAAGTAAAGTCGACATCCAAGTAGCATGCTAAATCTATGTGTGTTCTCTCAGGATACAAAGCCCAAGTCAGTAGTCCCATTTAAATATCAAAAGGTTCATTTTATCATAAGCAACTCAGAGTCTTTGAGACATGATGGAAATCGTACACATAAACATACATTAAACATGATATATGGTCTACTACCAATTAAGTAAATTAGAGATCCAATTATACCTCCGTATGTTTGATGTCAACCTCTTTACCTATTTCATGCTCATCGAGCTTGATCACTAAGCTCATTAGAGTGCTTTTGATCTATCAATGCCAAATCTTTTAAGAAGATCTTTCACATATTTGGCTTGATTGATGAAGATTCCTTCACTGTTTTGCTTATTTTGAAGTCCAAGGAAATACTTCAACCCTCCCATCATGCTAATTTCAAATTCTTTACTCATATAAGATGAAAATTCCTTACACAAGGACTTATTAGCAAAACCAAATATAATGTCATCAATATAAATTTGAACAACGAGTATGTCTTGGTCCTTATGTTCAACAAAGAGGGTAGTATCTACTTTTTCTATTGAGAAACTATTTTCTAAAAGAAATTTACTAAGCCTATCATACTATACTCTAAGAGTTAGACCATATAAGGCTTTAGATAATTTATAGACATGATTTGAAAATTTTTCATTTTCAAAACCGAGAAGTTGTTTAACATATACTTCCTCCGTAGTGTAACCATCTAAAAATGCACTTTTGACATCTATTTGATATAAGATGAAATCTCTATGTCATGCAAATGTTAAAAGTATTCTAATAGATTCCAATCTAGTGACGAGTGTAAATGTTTCATCAAAATCGATCTATTTTTCTTGGTTGTAACATTAAGCCACTAATATAGTTTTATTTCTTACAACCATACTGGATAAATCCATCTTGCTATTAAGGATTGATGTTCTACTTTAGGGACTACTTTCCATACACAATTTCTCTCAAACTGAGTCAACTCTTCTTGCATGGCCATAATCCAAGATTCATCATTTTCAGCATCAAGAAAAGCCTTAGGTTCAATTTAAGATAATGCCATATGTTTACACATGTTCCTAATAGATGATCTAGTGTTTATGCCATGTGATGGATCATCTAAATTCAATCTTTAGGATGAGAAGGAGCATACCTCTACTCCTTGGGGACTGCTTGAGAATTACTATCATTTTGATCCAATTTAACTTGTTCCCTTGTTGTCCCTCTTGATTTTCTTTTAAGGATTATTCGTGATGCAATTCTTCATTTACTTTCTCCATATCTACACATCATTAGTAAGAACTTTCTTTGTAGAGAAGATCTTAGATTTAAAAATTGTGACATGCATGGATTTTTCAACAACTAAGGTTCTTTGAAATAATTGATATTAGGTTTCCTATCTTTCTAATTTGTTAAGAAAAGGCACAAATTAAAACATAGAATGTGGTATTAACGGCTTCAGTTAAAAATTTTCATTCAACAAAATTCTAGCTATTTCTTGAATAGATTTATATTTTCTCTTAACAACTTAATTTTGTTGTGGATCCCTTTGAGATGAAAATTGATATTCAATTCCAAAAATCATTGCAAAAATTTTTAAAGACGTGATTTTTAAATTCTTCACTATAATCACTTTTAATTTAAGAAATTGCATACCCTTTTAATCATCAACTATAACAAATGCATAGTACTTTCCTTTAAGGCTTACATATTTAGATGGTCCGAATAAATCCATGTGAAGAAGTTGAAGACATTTGGAAGTAGAGATATGTTTTTTATAATTGAAAGAGGTTTTGACTTACTTTCTAAATTGACATGCATCACACACTTTATCCTTTTGAAAAACAATTTTGGGAAGACCTTTAACTAAATCATTTTTTAAATCCTTGAAATCAAATCCATACATGCATGACCTAGTCTTCTATGGCATAACCAACTATCATCATGCAATGTAGAAAAGCATTCATCATGGGATAATGCACAATCTATCTCAATGATGTACACATACATGCATCTTTTTTCCAAAAAAGAGAGTTTCACCATCATATGCGCTCTCAATAATATATTTTGATTTGATTTATCAAAGATAACTTTATAACATTTATCACTTAATTGACTAATACTAAGAAAGTTATGCTTCAAATTATTAAACAAACAATCATTTTCGATAAATGTAGAGGAGTTTTTACAAAGATTGCCTACTCCGATGATTTTTTGTTCTGAGCTATCTCCAAAATACACATCTCCACCATTTTCAACTTTGGTAAAGCTTGAAGATCAAGAATAGTCACCGATCATGTGCCTTGAGCATCCATTATCCAAATACCATTGTTTTCTTTTATTCTTCAATCCGTGTTAAATAGGACTCAAGTTGAGTTTTTAGGTACTTCAATCTTTTTGGGTCCTTATATGTTAGTGATGGTTTTTATTGGAACCCAAACCTTTTTAAAACCAAGATAAGCATTTTTCCTAATTGAACATGCATAGCTCATATAACTGACACGACTCAAAAGTGTATTACTCTCAAGTATAAGAGTGTGTAGTTATAATATAACCCGGTGAGAACGGGGTCGAACCACACGGAGTTTTAAATCAAGTAAAACTAAGAAAATTAATTGCGGGGCAAAGAAATTATTTGAAATTAATTTAAAAATAAGCTAAGGTTTAGGATCCACTCTTTGTATTCAAACTATAATTTTAATACTCTCTCATTTATATTTTGCCTCACTTTTACCAATTCATTATTATATCATTTAATTCTATGTGTGTGGATAAATATAGAATAAAGTACATAATGTGCCACATTATATTAATATGTCGACATTATGTCAAAATACCATAAACTCCAGTGAGATTTATAAAATAACATGACATAAAAATAATTAGAAAAGAAATAAATAAACTTAAAAACTCATTTGAGAAAATAATAATAATTAATAGTTTAAAATATTGAATTTCACCATTCACCTCAGCTTAATAAAATTAGTTACTCATATTCAAAGAAAACACAACACTCTTTTTATTTGATAAACGTTATGAAATATATTACAAAGAAAATTAATACAAACGGAAATAAGAAAAGAAAAAAAATAAAGAAAGAAAGAAAATCTTCAGTCTCGACTTCAGCTCTCAAATTAGCTCTCTCGGCTTTTGAAAAATCCCCCCCAGCTTCTCCCTCGCGTCCCCTTTTTATAGGCAACAATTGCCTTTCCCTTTTTATAGGCAACAATTGCCTTTAACTTTTTTTTTTATTTTATTACTTATTTTTTATTTTATTATTATTTTAAAATATATAAGTGTGTTGAAATGTGTGATGGTCAGGAGGCGTAATGGCCTCCTAACAATCACCAACATGTTTTTGTTCTTTTTTTCTTTTTATTTTATTTTATTTATTTATTATTTATTATTACATCTCTTCAATTTTGTTCCAGTAGTTCTTTTTTATTCCCGCTTTCAATTCCAATTCCATCTTTATTCCTGAAAAATATTTACAAGATAAAAATTAACAATTTTGAATTAATTTAACATAAAATATATTTGGGAAGTATTAAAATAGTTTAAAAAATAATGAACGCATTAATCGACACAATAAGTGAAAAACTAATAATTTTATTCTTATTAAATGTACACTTTTTAGTGTCAATCACACCCCCCAACCAGCTTATTACTAGTCCCTAGCAATTTAAGCGATAAAAGTTTAGTAAAATTTCAAACTCAAATTGAAAATCATTTTTTTTTAAATTGTGTTTGCTTCTTCTATCAGATTAATGACAACAATCAAATAAAAGTATAAGCATTATCTTAAACCTAAAGAAAATCACACCTGTTCAAAACAATTCAATAAAATCCTGTAAAATGATCAATCATCATAGTTACATTAATAAAGTCACTTTTAAGAATGATATATCAAACCCAAAAATCTCACGATTAAGAGTGACTCTCTCAAAAGAAGATATACCTGAAATTAATTTGTCACTCTAAAAAAATGGTAAATTTGAGAAACTAATAAAACAATATCACACGCTCTCACCAAGATGAAAAAATAATGTCCACAGTTTAGAAATAAAATGATCTCAAGTCCAATAAATTACTAGCAAAATTTATTTTTAATTTTATGCATCACCATATTTTTTAATCCATATTACCAGATTTTACTTCAAACTATAGTTCCCAAAAATCGAGAAGGACTTTTAGTAGGACGTAACGTAGGCTAGGGTTATGGCTAACAAAAAAGGTAATAGGAAAAATAAAAATATATATTTGAAAAATAGGGGACTTTGTGGAGATTATAAGGTGCTTTTTTTTTTTTGCTTGGATTTTTTCTCTTCTTTTTTTTTATTTTTTATTAATTGATATATACATATCATCTTTCTTTTTTTTTTCTTTTTTATAGCACCATTATTAGGAATACATAATCATCCCTATTTTTAAACATATTTGGGTGATGGAAAACATAAAACATAAGGTAATACTCCTCATTGGAGTAGGAAAATATGATAGGTTACCAAAGAAAAAGTTTTTTTTTTTTAAGGCTCAAAGGGGTTAATTATGGATTCTTTATAATAGGCTTGGCTAGAAAAGCTCAAACGGATCAAAGATGGCCTTCTGTCATCTTTTAGGGTTCCATATAATCTTTCATATCCACTAGTTCAATGGACTTTTAGATGCGGCTGCACAAACTTTTTTTTTTTTATATTGAGATCTTGTACAATAAATTGTGAAGCTGTATAGGCAAATAAGATTACTCTCCAAGGATAATAGGCTCAAAAACTCGCTGGGTCTTTTCAGAACATGTACATTCCTCCAAATGGCTTAATCAATTTCACTCATTCAATTTCTCAATTTACGTTTCAACATGCAAAGGGAAAAACATAGTGTAACATAACTCAAGGCCAAAGATAATACGAATACCAAAATTTGAAAATCATCATGTTATCCAATGTTAAAAGAACACACCGAAAAAGAAACTCTTTTAAAAAAAAAGAAAACACAAAAAGAAATTGGGACTGATTGCAGAAACTTAAGGGAGATGATTAAGAGAATGAGAGAAAAAGACCAAAAACAAAAAGTTAGAAATATTTTTTTTTTTTGGCATGAAAACACAAAACTTAAGAAGATGCATTTCTAGAGACACTACATTCTATATTCTGCTATCTTTGACTCAAATTTTTATCCAAAGTTAGTCTTTACAATAAAAATTAGTAAAAACATCACTAGGACTGAGACATTTCACAATTATCAACTATTCCCTCCCCCAATCTGAAGGAGACATTGTCCTCAATGTCTAAAGAAATGAGTAGAGTTTAGAAGATATCACCTGGCCACTACTGGAAATATTTACAGATGGAGAGTTAAATTTAATTTACACTTTTTGCGAGAGTTATTGTCATCATCATCAATTGCCCAATCCAATGCCAAAGTCATGGGATCTAGCTCTAGTTTGTAAGCTTGCAAAAGATCAAGTAACTCATTAGTAGTAGGAGCACAAATGAAGAGTTTTTTCGCTGAGGATGGAATGAAATAATTTTTTATTGCATGATTAAGAAATGTTATTAAGCCATCATAAAAGTTATTAACATTTAACAAACCGATGAGTTTTTTATGGATATTCAAATGGGCCTAAAAAGTAAATGTAATTAGCACCTCCAAAGTTGCAAGGTCTCCTGGTAAGAAAATAAAAGCGTCAGCATGATTCAACATTTCAGATATTCTTTCTTGCATACCTGAGACAACTAACTCTTCTCCAGTTAGGGAGTCTGATAGACATCCTAAAGGTTTTAAGACTTTTGGAATAAGAGATAGGGTAGATAATTCCTACATCTAGTAGTTTAAGGACCTCATTCTTTACCACTTCTTTCATATGAGGGTTTAGTCTTCTTTGTGGTTGACGGGTTGTTTTGGCATTTTCCTCTTAGTGTATTCGGTGTGTGTAAATTAAAGGATTAATGCTTTTTATGTCTTTTAAGGTCCAGCCAAATGCAGTTTTATGTCTTTTTAGTACAGATAACAACTTACCTTCTTGATCATGCATGAGCTGAGAAGAAATTACCACCGGATATGTCTACTGCTCTCCAAGATAGGCATACTTCAATTCTTCTGGTAAGGGCTTTAATTCGAGCTTTGGTGCTTCCTCTTCGTTTAGTTCTTCAGGTTGCACCGTATCTTCAAAGTTCGATTAGTTATCGTCTCCTATAGGTACCTGGATAGAATCAAGTTTAGGGCATGTGTTAGCAGTATCACAATCTAATTCTTTACTTGATTCAAAAGAACCAGCAAAATAAATTTTAGCAGAGTTTGTAAAATTCTCATCCTGAATGTGTTCCTCAATGATTGGCTCGATGAGATCAATTTCCTCATTCTCATTATCATCATCTTCTTGATGGTGAAGTTGTTTACACATGTTGAACGCATTGAGTTCCAATGTCATGTTGCCGAAAGATAAGTTCATTAATCCATTCCTGCAATTTATCAAAGCATTAGCAGTAGCTAAAAATGGTCGACTCAAAATAACAGGAATTTGTTTGCATTCATTAACAATTGGTTCCATTTCCAGAACAATAAAATCCACATGATATATGAATTTATCGACCTGGACTAATACATCTTCAATTATTCCTTTTGGAACCTTAATCGATCTATCAGCAAGTAAAAGAGTGGTAGAAGTTGGTTTAAACTCACCAAGATTGGGTTGTTGGTACACTGAGTAAGGAAACAAATTAACACTAGCACCGAGATCAAGTAAAGCATGTCCAATTTTATGATCCCCAATAGTGCAAAAAATAGTTGGACAACAAGGATCCTTGTATTTCAAAGCACTATTGGTTAAGAGAATAGAACTTACCTATTCTGCGAGAAAAGCTCTCTTTTGCACCTTATGTTTCCTTATCACCGTGCATAGATCTTTTAGAAATTTAGTATAAGAAGGTACATGTTTAATGACATCCAGTAGAGGAATGTTGACTTTTACTTGTTTAAAAACTTCAAAAATTTCTGGACTGTAGTTTGATTTCTTTGGCTTGATAGTGCTTGAGAAAATGGGGGTACATGGGGAGAGTTGGTTATTTCTTCATGATTTAAAGGTTCGACAGGCTCTTCCCTATTTTCTGAAATTGAATCTTTACTAGTTTCACGAGGGCCCACAATGTGTTTTTCGACTACTTTACCACCACGAAGGGTTATAACCGATTTGACTTGACTCATATTTTGGTTTCTTGAATTTCCCATTTGAGGATGTTGTTGACTCTTGGGGTTTGGTTCATGTTGAGTATGAAACTTCCCTTTTTCATGTATGGTAAGAGCAAATGTAAGTTTGGAGATTGTTTATGTCAAATTGGTTAAGGTTTGCATCGTTTGGTTATTGATCGACTCTTGTTTTTCAATAAACAAATGCAATGTGTCTTCTAGAGTTTTTCTTGGTGGTGGGACATATGGTGGATAACTCTGGGAGTTTTGAAAATTTTGACGTGGAGGAACTGGTTGTGAAGGTTGTGCATGATTGTCATTTCTCCAACTGAAATTTGGGTGGTTTCTCCAACCAGAGTTGTAAGTTTGGGAGTATGTACTTGGATTTGGCCTTTTGAAATTGTCAATGACATTTACTTGTTCATGCAGACTTTCTCTCAGAGCTGGTAAAGTTGGACAGTCCTGCATAGAATGGTCAGTAGAATCGCAAACATAATATGAAATATTTTGAACAGACTTTACATGATCATTTTTTTTCGACTCTAATGCTTCAACTTTTCTACCTAATGATGCAAATTTGGCTTGAAAATCATGGTCTTCCCTAAGGTTATGCATGCCTCCACCAAGTAGAGATGACTAAGGTTTACTTGACGACTCACAAGAACCAATTGTATCTCAGTGTTGTGCATTTTCTGCTATATAGTCAAGATAGTCTAATGCATCTTTAGGACTTTTATCCCTAAACTCACCATTACACATCATTTCAACGACTTGTCTACCTTGGGATGTTAATCTCTCGTAGAAATAAGACACTAATCTCCATGTCTCAAAACCGTGATGTGGGCAAATATTAAGTAGTTCTTTAAATCTATCCCAATATTGGTAGAGAGTTTCTCCTGGTTTTTGAGTGAAAGTGATGATTTGTCTTTTGAAAGAATTTTTTCTATGGGGTGGGAAGAATTTTTTCAAAAATTGTGCTTGCATTTCATCCCAAGTTCTGATGGATTCTAACTTAAGATTTTGTAGCCAAGTTTTAGCTTTATCCTTTAGTGAAAAAGGAAAAAACTTAAGTCTGATTATATTCATGCTACAATTTTGATCAGTACAAGTGTTACAGACTTCCTCAAATTCCCTTAAATGCAAATATGGATTTTCATATTCAAAACCATGAAAGGTAGGCAAAAGTTGAATGATACCAGGCTTAAAATTAAAACGTGATGCATCAGGAGGGAAAAATTATGCATGATGGTGACCCTGTTCTAGTAGGATGCATGAAGTCTCTAAGGGTCCTAGGTTGTTCATGAAGATTTTGCAAGACTTGGTCATTTTCATGCTCCGAAAAAATTTCAACTCCTATGTCAGCCATATTTAAGGGTGGTGAAAGTGATTTTCTAATTAATCTACCACTATTTGTACGAGACCAACGACGCATGCAATGCTAATGATTTGTGCTAAACTAATGAAGCAAAAATGCTAAATGAAAATTACATAAAAATAAACAAACTAAAAAATAAATAAATAAATTAGGCAGTGAAACCAGCCATTAAAAGAAACAGTTTAGGCGGTATTTTAAAACTAGTTATAAAATAAAACATAAAATTAAATAAATTAATGCACAAAAATAAATAAACTGAAATTAAAATGCTAGGTGGTAGAATCGACCATATAAATAAAATACATAAATTAACAAAATTTAAATAACAGTTAGGCGGTAGAACCGACCATTTAAAATAAATGCAGAAAGTAAATTGTAGAAATTTAAAGAAATAAATTTGATTTGGGGACTGATTTGCAAGGGTTTTTGGGCTAAGATGAAGTTTCTCAGAAATTTTATGGATACTTTAAGGTTTGAAAAGAAGAGGGGTGCTAACTGAAGTTTTATAAAAAGAGAATAAAATAAAATTACGGAAAGATGGTAACGACAAATTAAAAATAATATTAAATTAAAATAAAATAATGGTAAAGACAAATTATACCAAATTTAGAAAACTCCCCGGCAAAGGTGCCAAAAACTTGAACCGATTCAAAATTGTATGACTCTCAAGTATAAGAATGTGTAGTTATAATATAACCCGGTGAAAATGGGGTCGAACCGCATGGAGTTTTAAATCTAGTGAAAATAAGAAAATTAATTGCGGGGCAAAGAAATTATTTGAAATTGATTTAAAAATAAGATAAGGTTTAAGATCTACTCTCTGTATTCAAACTATAATTTTAATACTCTCTCATTTATATTTTACCTCACTTTTACCAATTAATTTTTAGATCATTTAATTATATGTGTGTAGATAAATATAGAATAAAGTACCTAATGTGCCACATTATATTAATGTGTTGATATTATGTTAAAATACCATAAAATTCAGTGAAATTTATAAATTAACATGACATAAAAATAATTCGAAAAGAATTAAATAAACTTAAAAACTCATTTGAGAAAATAATAATAATTAATAGTTTAAAACATTGAGCTTCACCCTTCACCTCAGCTTAATAAAATTAGCAACTCATATTGAAAGAAAACACAACACTCTTTTTATTTGATAAACTTTTTGAAATATATTACAAAGAAAATTAATACAAATGGAAATAAGAAAAGAAAAGAAACAAAGAAAGAAAGAAAATCTTCAGTCTCGGCTTCAGCTCTCAAATTAGCTCTCTCGGCTTTTGAAAAATCCCCCCCAGCTTCTCCCTCGCGTACCCTTTTTATAGGCAACAATTGCCTTTAACTTTTTTTTTAATTTTATTACTTATTTATTATTTTTTTATTATTTTAAAATATATATGTTTGTTGATATGTGTGAAGGTCAGGAAGCGTAATGGCCTCCTGACCATCACCAACATGTTTTTGTTCTTTTGTTCTTTTGTTCTTTTTTCATTTTTTATTTTATTTTATTTATTATTACATCTCTTCAATTTTGTTCCAGTAATTCTTCTTTGTTCCCGCTTTCAATTTCAATTCCATCTTTATTCTTGAAAAATATTTATAAGATAAAAATTAACAAATTACTAATTAATTTAACATAAAATATATTTGGAGAGTATTAAAATAATTTAAAAAATAATGAACGCATTAATCGACACAATAAGTGAAAAACTAATAATTTTATTCTTATTAAATGTACATTTTTTAGTGTCAATCAATAATCATTTCTATTACAATAATTGCAAATCATTTGACTTTCATTAATTGGGGTAGCCTAAGGAAAGTAATTCTTCTAATATTTTTGTTTTAACTTAGGCTTATACACAATGCCTCCTTTGTCAAAAACATATTTTTGAGAATTGAGCAATTTTTCCAATTTTTTTTGCTCATTTATGAACTTTAAACGATGTCATTAGCCCATTGTTCTTTTTCTTAAGAGCTTCATTCTCCTTAGTCAAATCATAAACTAATAGACTCGTATGCTCAAATGAAATGCTTGGTTTTTCTTTAAAAGAAATGATTTTATTTTGCAAGATACTATTCTCTATTTCAAGACACTTAAGCTTTTCGTTTAAAGAATCATTTTCATTTGAGAAATCTAAAACTTTCTTCTTAAGAGATGCAATTTTCAATCCAATTTTCTTTAGATCACTATGTAATTCTTTAAAAGTTTCAAACAATTCATCATAAGAGGGAGGGTCATCTACCTCATCAAGTTCATTAAATGATTTATCTACTATCGCCATAAATGTTAAGTTTGACTTTATGCGCTTGCTCTTCATTGGTAGACTCTTCATCACTATCGTCCATTTTGTCACCGTCACTTTCTTTTCTATTTTAAAGTTGTTGAGAAGAGGACATTCGATTTTATGTGATTTGACTTTTACGTTCAAAGCAAATATTGTAATTGCCTTCTTCTTCCCTTTTTTTTTTATTTTTGGAGTCTTTAAACCTCCTTCTCTCACTTGGCTTCTTCAAAAATCTTCTGAATTTTCTGGCAATCATTATAATATCTTTATCCTCAAAATCGTTTTCTTTATCACTTTCAAATTTCGAAGCTTTCAAGGCAATATTCTTCTTTTTATCTTCACTTTTTTTTAGTAACTAAATACTCTTTGTAAGAAATAAGCCAATCAAATAATTAAGAGATTAATTATTAAGATCCTTAGCATCATCTATGGTCGTTATTTTATGTTTACATTCTTTTAGTAATAACCTGATGATTTACTTCATCTTTTCACTGTTTGAAATAGTCTTTCCCAGGGCTCATAAGGTGTTTACAATATCCGTGAATCGAGTGTTCATGTCATTTTGCTTCATTTGAAATAATTCATATTGTCTCGTAAATCTACTTATTTTAAACTCTATAAGTTGATTTTTCCTTGATAGACAACTTCGAGTTTTCTCTAAATTTCATAAGTAATAGAGAAACTCAAGACCTAATGAAATTCCTTTTTTATCTAAGGCATAAAATAGATCATTCATCGCTTTGAAATTAAGAGAAGTTTTTCTCTTCTCCAACTTATTCCATTCACACGAAGGTTTTAGAATTTCCTCCTCTTCCTTATTTTTAGGCAGGCATAAACGGACCGTCATAAACAACTTTCCATATTTCATAATCTAGTACTTGCAAGTAAATTCTCATTTTAGTTTTGCAATAAAGGTAGTAATTGCCATCGAAAACTGATAATAGATTATAGACACTTTGTGACAGATTTTGAGAAAAATGGCGTAAGTCATAAAAGCATGACCAAATCGTGATAGATTTTGTGTTTATTAAGTATTCATGATTGACTCATGATAGAAATAAATTATGTAAAAGATATATGATGACTTTGTGATAGAATATATTACATCAAAAATTCATGATAGAATTTTAATGTTGTCTTGATTTTAGCGCTTTTTTGACCAAAATTTTTTATATTATTTGAAATAAAATATCATATGTTAAGAAATGTTGTCGTTTGACATAAGTTGGAACAATGTCGTTTAAATTTTAAAAAATAAATATTTAAATTTTTATTATAAAATAGAAATAAACTATTAAAATTAAAAATAAACCCTCGATTTTTTTCTAGTGTTGAGGCTTCCACTTATTCTCTCACCAAACTCTTCAATCATAGAGCCACCTGGAACCCTAGCCTCCTCAATGCCACTCTCAATCGACCTAAGTAAATGCTCAAATCCACAACCACCACAGCAGGAGTGCCACAATTAGCTGCATTTCTTGATGTAATGGAAGTGTGGCAGTGCTAGTAGCCGTTGCTGGTCGTATACGAGGCTCCGGAATGGGCTGGTGACGTGTGGGGATAAAAAAAGAAGCAATACAGTGGCAACAAAGCGTGTTTCGTGTTAGTCAAGCAATTGTCACAAACTAGAGGTGTGAGCTTCTAATGGTTGTTTCCAACATGGATCAGTCGGCGGCAGTAAGGGTGGGCAAAATCGGGTTTGGGTCAACTCGATCGGGTTTCAGGTTGTTCGAGTTAGGCAAACATTGATTCAAATGCAACCCTAACTTACAACCCCACCCGATCCTATCCGATATATATTTGGATTGCATCAAAAAATCAGGTTGAATTCGGGGAGGATCGAGTTCGGGTTAAAAACATATCAGATTGAGTTCGAGTTAGTTCGGTTTAATTTGGGTCAGTTCGGGTCAATTCAGATCGGTTGAAATTGGGTCAAATCTGGTTAATACATTTTTAGCTTCTTTTTTCCCTATTTTTGCAATTTTTAGAGTAGTTTTAAGACATTTTTCTTAATTGTTGTCCTTCTTACGAATTTTCAACCAAAATTAAAAAATCAAATTAAAATGCTAGAATTATATTGTCTATTGCCTTGGAGGGTAGAATAATATTGCCTATTGACTAGGATTATTATTTGCTCAACCAACAAAGTCCAAACTTAATCAAAGTTAAAATTAATACAAACTTACAAAGTTCAAAGTTAATAGTCTATTAATCTCCGTTCAAATCACAATTTCCAAATACTAGTTTTTGAAAGTTTGAAACACAAAGTCACAAAATTTAAACATAATTAAATTGTTCTGAAACATAAATCACAAAGTTCAAACATAAATACTAAATAAGCTTCCTTGGTTCCTCCACTGGTCCATGCAAGCACTTTGACAAGGTCTAATTTCAAATTCGTGTACTCCAAGTTGAAGCACCGATCTCCTAGAAAAGAATTGAAGAAATGTACAATAACTATTTTCTTGAAGCCACGCTGCGAATGAATAAACTCAATTCATATAAAAAATTGAGCAACTAAACCAAATTCATATCTTTGCACATCAAACACAAACACAAACCCAAACACAAATAAATAAATCCAATTCATATCTTTAATTGAAATAAAGGGGTTTACAATCTTTCTAATTTCTATTATATCATTATAAAATTATAATTACAAATAAATATAACATGTTTAGCAAATTCTTCAATATATATATATATATATATATATATATATTATACACACACACACACAAACTTGATTATATATAAAAAAAATTCAATCATGCTTATTTTATGGTATTCATCACCAAATCAAGTTAATAATAATCTAGACAATACTATTCTATCAACTACAACTTGTCTAACTAAAACAATTACAAATTTACAAATTACAGTGTTACAAACTTACAATTAGACTTAAAAATTTTGAACTATAACAACTATAATTATAGTTTAAATTACAGCCTAATAGTATAATATTAAATTATGAATAATAATATATATCAAAAGTTACCTTTCAAATATCCATAACACTAATGTCGGCGCTCACTGTTTCCACTGTTGAAGCTTGCGATCTTATAAACTCTTTAAAATGCAAAAAGAAAAGGAAATTAGTAAGTAACTCAAGTACATGTAGATGTTATATATAAAGTTATAATGCATTTTAAATATATAATGTACGATAAAACTATTACCTTCTTGTAACTCTATATGAAACATTTGCTCCTTAATATCTTCCTAAAGGTTGTAGGTGGAATTGGCAAAAAGTTTATATTGCAGTCAATTTTCAGTACATATCAATGCCTCAACCATAGTGGGGTCAAAGAACTCTTATACTCATTAATAATACGACACTCAGTGCTAAAGGCAGACTTAGATACCACTGTGAAAACAGGAACAATGAGGACATCCCTTACAATTTTCTCTAGAATTGGATACTTTGATCCATTTATCTTCCACCAAAGCAAAACATTAAATTTGAGAATGCTAGGATCTTCAACTGGGTCCTTTAAGTACCTTTCCACCTCAGATGCTACTCTTTTGCTCTCATTCTACACAAAAACCTTCTTAACGTATTTAAGGAAAGGGCGAACAATTCGAAAAGTGTCATCACCTTCACCACCAGCAACATCCATCAAACTAACCTCAGCTGTAGTACGTTGAGAAGAACTTGTACCACCATAGCTGTCATTAAGACCAATATCACTACACATTGATGGTGTAGAACTAGAGGTTAATGCACTATATGCATCATAAAACTCATTCAACAAGTCATTCACTGCTTTGGTCATTTTTTCAATCATCGAACTATCATTGCCAAAAATGATTTCAAAAATATGTTTAGCAAAATCCATTTTCTCTCGTGGATTAAGAATAGAGGCAACAATCAACATTTTATTTATCTTTCCCGTGGACTCCCAATACTTATCAAATTTTTCTCTCATATTACAAGTCATAGATGACACCCAAGGATCTGTAGTTTCTTGTAGTGTAGTCAATGAACTCCCAATTAAGCTAATAGTACCATAACAAAGATTCTAGTCACAATCAAATAGGCAGAAAACAACAATGTGGCATTATAAAATACCTTCAAAAACTTCACAATTCATTCAGTACTCTCCCAGTCCTCCAGTCCAGGCGGGCCCACCCTCTTAACATTATTTTCTTTCTTGGCAAAGCATACCTCATAAGATTTATTCACTTTTGTCATTCTATCAAATGCCGCTTGAAATTTCAGCGCAGCCATCAACATTAAATAAGTGAAATTCCACTTGATAGGACAATCCAAAACAACAATTCTCTTTGGATCATTAACTTTTCAACACATTATTTAAATGTCCACAACCTCGTGGTTGACGATCTCACGTACTTCACAGTATTCCGAATAACGACAACACTAGCATGCAACTCACCCAACCTTGAAACGACAGTCAAATTCAAAATATGTGCACAACAACGCACATGCATATTTTGTCCCACCAACACAAGTGCATCATCATTTTTCGAAGCAAGCAACTGCATAGTGACATAACCAATGGCAATATCATTTGTAGTGGCACTATCAGTAGTTATTGCAAACAACTTCTCTATCCCCCAGTTCTGTAAGCATGCCATAATTTTTTTGCCGATCGACTTCCCTCTATGATCTTCGATCACGCTAAAACTAATAATCCTCATATTCAAACACCAGTCATTATCAATAAAATGAGTTGTAATCACCATGTAACTCATGTTTTGAACGGAAGTCTATGTATCAATTGTAAGAGACACCCGCTACTTGTTGTTGCAAGTCAAACTCTTCAACATTGCTTTGTCTTCCAAAAATAACTCCATAACGTCTCTACCAATAGTTCTTCAAGATGGCATAACGAACTGCGGGATAGCTACACTGCAGAAATGCCTAAACCCTTTGTTATTTACAAAATTAAGCGGCAACTCACTCATAATAATCATTTTAGTTACTACCATTCTGCACGCTTCTTGACTCCATCCTTTAGCCAAAACCAGATTATTTGCATTTTCTTCGCCACCCTCAGCTTTCAAATTTTGTTGACTTCCACCTTGTTGTTTCCGAAATGTCTTGTATGCTTAACATGTCTTTATATGCTTTGTCATATTTGTAATCCCATCATGCCTTGAATGACATTGATATTGTCTACCACAAAAGTTGCACTTGCATTTGTTTGGATTATCTTTGAGTAAAGTGAAATGATTCTACATCTCTGATCTTTTTTTCATTGGCGGTCTTTTCCGCTTTACCTTTTCCTTTCCTCTTTGAGGTCCTTCCATTTGTACATTTTGTTCTTCATTGTCACTTATAGAATTCAATCTTGAGTGTCCAAGCATCTGAATATGCAAAACAATAATTAATAATCATTAATTCAAAAATCAAAACACAAAAATATTATTAACACAATCTAATTAGTAATTTCAATTCAAATATTTATTAATTTAATTTTATGATACTTGTTTAATTCAACATTTCCATCATAATATTTTATATGATTAGGTGTATAACTATATATATATAAATTTAAAATTGTTCATAATCCATAAAGAAAAAGAAAGAAATTAATGATTATAATATCCAATTATCCATTCCCCATAATAATAAGATATTATTTGCCTATCCATGTCTTAATTCTTATTATAAAGTATAAACCCCTTAATTTCAAGCCCAAATTACTTGTACTTAATGACTTAACGATTGATTAACATCCAATAAAATATTAATCGAATTAGTTAATTTTTTTAAGGTTAAAGTTACTGCACAAGTGCACATCATCATATAACACATATTATAATTATAAAATATATGTAACATAATACTTAATTTTAATATTTAATCTACCTAATGTCCTAATCTATTCATAAAATATCAATTATTAACTATTATTAACAATTATCAATTAACATTATTTCAATTATTATTAATTAACAAAATTTTTAGTTATTAACAATTAATAAAAATCTATTCATAAAAAATCATAAATACACCAATTTTCTAATTTTACTACTAACATCTAAAAATACATAATTACAACATCAAATACTAAATGTTAATTTGCTATGTAATAACCATACATGCCATGACAGCTTCAAAATTCAAAACACAAAGGGGAGATGTAATATCCCCAATCTCCTAAGGGTATTTAAGTCTTTTTAATTTTTAGTGATCCTTTTTACCCTAGTATAAATAGAACAAGATGTCTTTTTCATTATGAGAGAGAGAGAGAGAGAGAGAGAGAGAGAGATGGAGAGACAAGAGAGAAAAGAAAAGAAAAAGAGAAGAAGAAAGTCTTCTTCTTCTTCTTCTTCTTAGTTCTGCCATAGGCAACACATGAGATTAAGTTGTTATTGTTGGGAGACGATTGGAGGTAAGTTTTAATGATTGGTTTCTATTAAATTGTTGTGGAGAAGCATGATTGCAATAGAAGTAGAAATCTAAGATTTTGCAGAAATATGCGGACAGTGAATTATTACGAAAATCATAGTAATTTATACAAATTGATTTTGATACTGATTTTTTGGAATGTTAAACTAGATATCGTCTAGAATGTTTTGAAACTTGTTTCAAGTTAATCGGATAAGATTTCAATTAATTATGATTTTTCAAATTCAAGTCTGAAAACCTGGAAATTTATGATTTCAGTGAATAACGTGAATGACGAAATTATTTTTACCATAGCTAGACTTCTTCAAAAGTTATGAATTTTGGACCAATGATTTTTATATATGTCTAGTATGATTCTGGAAATTTTCATGATTTTATGATAAAGCAATAAATTGTTTTGTATTTTTAAAGTAAGTGTGTTCAAATCAGAAAACTGTTTGACAGTATTGATGATGTCTAAAACGTGAATTATTTTCAATCGTTTTTGAAGGAATTATGTTATGAAATTTTTATCAATGAACTTGCAATGTGTCAGCATATGGTCTCTGAAATTTGAGATTCTCCCAATAAGAGAATAATTTATTAAAAATCGGAGAAGTATGGATTGTTATGTTTTGAGGGCCGATTATTGAGGACATTTGAGGTTGAGTTTAGGAGTTGTTTAAATTGAGATATTTGAGGACATTAGAGTTTATGATTGACATTTGATTATATCTTATGAGGATTTATTGATGATTTTAGGTTGATGGTATCAGTACGCATTTGTTACATGAGAATGCCAAGAGGTAAGTAAACTAGACTTTAAAACAAATCACAATAAACAATATATATGTTTGACTTGTGTGAAAAGCCTATTTTGATATGTACGAATATGAATCTACATGTCTCTACTCATGTGTTTATGTGATGTGTTGTTGTGTATTGGGCATGATTATGTACATGGGCATATGTATGTGTGATAGTTCATTGGCATGAGCACGAAAATGAATTGAGTTTTTTATGAATGATTTTAGCAAATGAGATTTATGTTTTATGAGATTTTTCCATTGGGGGCCACCTATTGAAGTTGTGTGGGGGCCACCTTGGGACTATGCGGGGGCCACCTATTGAGGGCCAGAGCGCCGTAAAGTGCCACGCATGGTGTAAAGTGCCACGCACAACACAAAGTGCCACAATTGCAGAATATGTATTTCATCGAAAGAAAATGAAAAAGTTTGAAAGCGACAGAAAGAGATTTTTATGAATTTATTTTGCAGTATTTCTCAAAGATCACGGCATATCATCCATCTGCATTATGTATAAGTATGTATGCGCGTTTATATAAGAAAAATTGGTTTGCTTACTGAGTTTTATACTCATTATAGTTTATTGTGATTCAGTTTTCAGAAATCATGATTGATTCGTGATGAGTGACAAGTTGAAGATGGTAGATGGTTTGGCTAAATTTTTAAGTTATTCCGCTGGCTTTTGTATTTGAGGCTCAAATTTTATTGTTTGTAAAGAGTTATTTAAATCATATGTGAGTTGTGGACATATTTGCCCTTGGATTTCGGACTGGAGTGTTACAGGAGAAACTCGGGTCAGGTTAGAGGCTTGGGCCTTGGAGTAGCAGATCGGTGGCCACGACAACAAATCACGGATGGGTTTTCGACAGTAGATCGGTGGCACTTGGCAGCAGTAGATGGGTGGATGCGCAGTAGTAGTTTGCGGACAGCCAGACACGCAGCAGCAAATTGCGGACACATCAGCAAATGGCCAGACACAGCACGACAACAGAAGATCGCGGGAAGGAGGGAGTGTTTTCTTGCTTTTTGAGGGTGGGTTGGGTGTTGAGTCTTGTGTTTGTGTAACTTTGTGAATCTGTGATTTGTGTGTGACTGTGTGTGGTGTGTCGTGTGTGTGTGTTTAGCCATTTAGGTTTAGATTTTTTTTTAAGCAAAGCAAACGGGTTTTCAGATCGAATCGAGTTTTATCAGACCTGATCAGGTTTACAAGATTTTGTTAACATGAATGTACCCATAATAGTGATTTTGATGATAACAAACAAGATTAATAATGACCAAGTTTTAAAAGCTCAAATTATTTTGCATACATTTTAAATAAATTATTATTTTGAAAATGATTTTATGAAATTGGTTGTTTTTTAAGCTCATGATCAAATTGAAAAGTTTTGAAAACTATGATATTAACAAGTATTGCTTAAAAATTCTGGAAATTGACTTATTTGACAAGTTTCATAAAGGTTTGAGCCATAGTATAATTTTATAAAGTTTTGGGACAAAATTATAATTTTAGAAATAGTTCACTGTAACAAATGGCGAACTGACATCCTGATAACTGCTAACCCACATCGAACAGAATTGAAGATTAATTTATGGACATTGTCGGCAATCCGACATCTTGATAACGGCTAACCGACATCAAACAAAATTAAAGATTAGCATCAGTGCACTAACAGCAAACCAACTTCTTGAAAACAATAAGCCAACATTTTCTTTACAGGTCACTAGACGATAACAGCGATCCGAAATTTCAATAACAGTGATCTGACAATTTAAAAATTTGTCCAATGGTAACTTGCTCAAATCAGAACGGCGATTCGACTTCGAGTTAACGGCGATCTGACTTCGAGCAAATTGCCTGTAACAGCTAGTTTATAGCTCAAACTATAAAAATGCTCATTTAAACACAAACAATAATGATTCCAACTTTTATCATTGAGAAAACTATTGAGCATACAACTTTCATTGAGCTTTAAATTATTGTATTCATTCATTTACTCACACTTTAGAATTTCATTTGTAATCAAACACATTGTGAGAGAGATTTATTTGTAATCCTTTTTGAAAAATCAAATTGAGAGGTTGTAAGTGTTGGGATACATTTGGGTTAAAAGATTGGGGATAATCTTTTGTTATAAAGGTTCATTGACGCCTTAAAAGTCAATTGTAAGAGTTGTTGAAACCTTGGAGGCTTACTTAGTAAAATTCTCAAGGTCAGTGAGCTTGGAAGTATAGACGTAGGCGCGGTTGGCCGAACTATATAAAAATCACGTGTTTGCTTTCTCTTACCCTATCTCTTTATTTTTCATTGCATGTTAATTTATTTATTTCGAATTTGGTTGTCTTGATTAATTTGTATTAAGTTTTAATTGCTTAAATTTTTAGAAACTCAATTCACCCCCCCTCTTGGGTTGCCTAATTATTATTTCAGATTTCATTCGATTGGGTTTTGTTCACAACTCAATTTGATCCGAACCCAAAATTTTTCGGGTCGGGTCGGGTCGGGTATTTTGCCCACCCCTAGTTGGCAGTGGCAATGTCATGCAGCATAATGGAGGCTCTCTCCTTGTGCTGGCACGAAAAAGCACTGGTGTGGGCTGCTATTTGAAATGGTTGGATTGGATGTAAAGCAATCGGCGGTTGTAGGGGAAAGAAAAAATGAAATTAGATTTTTCATCAGGCCAAGCATAACAATGTAGTGTGCACAGAACAGCATCAAATATCTGAATGACAAGAGGTTTGTCCAAACTTTGAATAATATCATTCATTCTGTCATTTATATGTATTCCCTGCTTCAATTTCATTTGTGGAAAATTTATTTGTGTTCTTAAGCTGACCAATTAGATTTGATAATTGCTTAAAGAATATTAATCTTATATATGAATCTTATGGTTTATTTCTTTCTTTCTTTCTTAGAACTTATTCTTTTTGCCTTATGACTTCATCTTTCCCAATTTCACATGTGCAACTTCTCAATTTCTTGTCTCCTCGAATTGATATAATTTCAATTGATTTCCTGTCTCTTCAAAACCCTTGGATGATGTAATTTGCCTGAATTATTTATAGGTTTGCCTAATGGAAATTGAGTTTGCTATGGGGCTTTCAAATTTCACTATAAGCCACCAATTTTAAACATTTGTTTTTTAATTCTTATTTTCTTCCATCTTAATTTTTTAATTTTTATTTATTTTGGCAAGTGATTGAGATTTATGTTTTGGATTTGTAGTTATGGTGAGTGTTTTATTGGTCTGGATCAGTTTTGAGTATATCCTAAAAATGTTTTTGGTATTTTAATAGTTTAGGATATGCTTTCATTTGTGCTTTTTTTTGTTAGCCAAAAGTAGCTTTTATCACTCCTCTCCTCTTCTGGTTGATACTTTTGTGCAAAAGTAATTTGGTACTTTCTCTAATTAAATATTGCATATTCTAATCACATCACTGAAAGAAAATATTGAGATGTTTTATTATTCTTTTATAAAAGTAATACTAGTATTAACAATAATAATTGTTTTGCATATTAATTTTGTCTCTGGGTATATTAGCAACTTGATAGATGATGTTATGTGTCACTTTTAGTAACTGCTCTACTGAGGACCTTAGTTTTTCAAGGAGATTTTTTGCTTTGAAAACTTTATAGTGCATTTTTAATTCAGTTGAAGCTATTCTTCTTGGTTTTCAGAACTACATTGTTATCCTTGGCACAACGGTTCTCATTTTGGCTTCTCTTGTTCCTCAGAAAGGAGGTGGAAATGTAAGGCCTGCGAAAATAATTGGAAAAAAATGAACAAGCCCTTTTAAATTTAATTATTTTATTTTCACTAAAGATGAGTAGTCTTTAATTGGGTAATATGATTGGTAGCTATTGCCTATGGTTTGTAGGAGGAGAAATCACAGGTGATCGGACACTGCTTTTTGTTGGTTTGAACACATTGCTACAATCATTCTCATTGGTACACATTGCATGCTTGTGCAATTTGTGAGGTAAGATTCTATTTGTGATTAGGATTTCTGCATCAGTTTGCATTAACTTTTCCTTTTTCTTTTATATGTTTATAAAGTTGATGTTGCTCACAAAATCTGTTGGTCTTCGTATCAAATAAATTACAATTTTTGTTGACCATTTTGATTTTAAGTTATTATTACTAAAGAAAATAAAATAAATAAACGAAGAAGAAAGTCAGTGCCTTTTTTTTTTTTAGTCAGCTATTTAATTCAATATTTTGTTTATTTTAATATGTGAGTAGTCTAAAGATTCAATATCCTACAAATGATCTATAGAAACTTTATTGAAGTATGCCTATCTTTATCTAATTTGTGGTCGCATTGTTTCTCCTTGCAATTAAGTGGTGATTATGTTGGCATAGTCATAAGCTTAATTGTTTTTATGATAACAGTTTTCTAACAAGTGAATAGAAATATATACAAAATACTAAAACGGCATGCATGTTAAAGTAATTAAATATAAACTTATCCTTATAGTGATACAATATCTCTCTTGCCGGTAGCTATATGATCGTATACATGGAGTATGGAATTTCTAGTATTTTTTAAGTCTAATATTTTCATATAATAGTGGGTCTGTAGTTATTAGAGATTCCACCATAGATGTCATGTTCGTCAAAGCTTATCATAAGCCTCAAGCATTTTAGTGGGCACTTTGACATCATGTAGAAATTAAATTTTCCATGCCGTCTTGTAGAATCTGATATTCAGTGAGGATATATTGATGCCATAAATGATTATATTTGCTTTTGAGTACTTGAGGAACATGTACTTAATTGTGCCTCTTATTTAAAATGAAGAAATGCTACTTTCATACAAGTTTTAAAGTATTTTCTTTGTCGTTTGGTGTTATCTGACAAGGAAAACTTTGATCATGGGAATACTCAATTGGCTTCTATGAATTTCATGATTTTTCATTCTTCCATAAGCAAATTTGAAAAAACATTGTCTAATATTAATGATTGAGCTTAAGATATATCATATGTTAACGTGTTTATTATTATTATATGGTTTCTAGGTGGTTGTCTTGCTACCAAAACAGTTGCAATAATTGTGTCTAAAAATTTACATTGCAGTTTTTTCTCTTTATTTTTTTACATTTAGCTTTTATTAATATTTATCCAGTCTGTGTTGATTAAAATCTGCATATGTGACTCGACAACATTCCAGAACTTATTCACAATTCTACTAATAATTGGAATTTGGATGGTGTTAGTGTTTATGTTCAGGAGATAATTTATCTGGATCCCTATATTGTTTAAGATTAAAAATTAAGTTGTATATGATAATGTTGGTGTTGGAATTTAAAGTTCAGTTTTGCAAGAAATTATAATACCAAGATGGGATTTGTGAAGGTAAAAGTAACCCTATAGAAACTATATGTGCCTATCGATTACCTTAACTAAAATATATGGGTTATGTAAGCTATTTTTTTTTTTCTTTATGTGAACAGGCTCTGAAACAAAATATCGCAAAGTGGCATGTGGCTATTATATCTTAAGGTACATGAAGGAAATAATAGCATGCATTAATTTGTTAATGAACAATGTAAGTTGATGAAGAGGTAACTTAACTTTCTTTTACTCTACATATGTGACATTATTTTTAAGTTTGACAATATTAATTTAAATCCACACACAAGAATAAACCGCTAATTTAAATCATCAAAAGGAGCCACTTAGTATCATCCAATTACGACAAAAGACCTTATCAGCTTGTGAAGATCTCAAAGTTTTCTTTGCCAAATAAGGGCATATCCCTAGTTTTAATAGAAGCTCATTATTGTCCCTTCCTCCTTCTTTAAAGTAGTAATTTTGCCTCTTGTCTGAGTTGTGAAGGACCTTATCCTCCTCTTCTTTTTTTATATCTTTCTTGCTTTATGATTTCTTATGACTAAGAAAATAGGAATTTAGAATAGTAATAATGGGTACATGTTACCTTTCCAAATGATTCCCTTGTTTTTTAAAATTTTTACTTCATAATTTCTTTGTTTTTAATAGATAATAAATCTCAACCGTTGGATTCATTTAAATTGGATCCAACAGTTTGAAATAAACTTTTGCAGCATAGAGGGGCTTTTAGTCCCTTTGTAGAAGCAATAGTTCCCTATTTCGGGGTGTTCTAAACTACTCCTTAGGGTATATGGACGATTTCAAGTGATTAAAATGATGAATGACAATGTTTACAAGTTGTCTCTTCCATGTAAGTATATTGTAAATGCAAGCTTTAATGCTGCTCATTTGTCTCCTTTTAATGTACATGAAGATTTGAGGACAAATCTCTTTTAAGAGAGGGAGAATGATGAGAAACAGTTTGCTAAGTTTTACAAGATCCATTGAGCGTCCATAGAGGTCCAACGAAAAGGGAAAAACTAAGAAAATGGAAGAAGCATTAAATGGATTAATTGACCATGTCTAAAATTCATGCCTTGTGATTAGTGTTAAAAATTGTTTATTAAGGGATGAAAATGTTATTTTATACTTATAATATAATTTACATTTGTAATTATTTAACATATTATGAATTTCTAATTATCTTTCTAAATATTTGATTTTATGTATTTTTGTGTGTTATTAGGTAAAAATAATAATTTTACGTAATTTGAGGTTCCAAACAAGTGTACAGATGTCAAATTTAAATTCTGAAAGTTTGAAAAATTAGGTCATTATCGAGAAGGATCTGTCACTTTTGTTGTAAATTTATAAGTTTTTATCACGGTAAATGTGGTAATTGTGAAATTATACATTTTTACTATGTTATGTATTGTAATCGTTAGTGGAATATGTTAGATGTGCTTGAGTGGATTAAGTTAGATTTATATTTTATTAGTGAGACAAATATATGGTTAAGATGTAATTTGCTTTATTTATTTGTATGGTGTGGATTAACCATATATTAATATAAATAGAAAGGGGGAGTGGGGAACGCACCTCTCCACACTTTTTTTTTCTCTTCTTTCCCCTCAAATTCTTCTTCTCATCTCTCTTTATAATATATTTTCAATAAATAAAATTAGTTTTATTTCAATTTTCAAATACCATTTTTTATGTATTTTTCAATTTTAATAATTTCCTTTATTTCAAATATGTTTAGCTAAATACTAATAGTTAGGGTGAGGTGAAACTTTGAGTAAGAAAATATGATTTAATCAAATTATATTTTTAACTATATAAATTAAATTATTTTCTATTTAATTTTATTTTATATTTTGAAATTTTGATTTATTGTAGATAAACAAGGGAGTTTGGCACAATAAATTCTTAATATCATAATATAAGGTATGGTAAAATGGTACTTTGACTTATTGTAGACAAATTAAATTTTGGCACAATAAATAATTAATCCATAATAAAATTAATAGGAAAATAATGATAATTTATATAATTAATATTTTGGGCAATAAAATAAAAATAAAAAAATTTATTAAATTATATTTATTACTAAGAGTTTATCCATAACCCTATCTAATTTAATTCCATAGTTTTTATCAAATTAAATTGCATATATTTAAATTTTATTTTCATTTTTTAGATAACGTTAAATAAATAAATTAAATATTTTCTCTGTGGATTGACCTTGGACTCACTGAGTTATAATATAATAATACTTAGAAGTAAATTAAATATTTTTTGAGTCGTGTTATTTTATTCAAGATATTAATCATAAGGATGGCGAAATCCACCACAAGTTTGGTGCCCCATGGGGCCACACCCCAAATAAGGTTAATTTTGAATGCTTTTTAGGGAGTGGGGTAGGGAATGTGGGAAAAATAATTTCAAAAATGTTAATGGGGTGAGATTTGGTTTTGTACTCCCCACCCTACCCTCACCCTAATCCACATTATATATAAATATTTTTAATTTTTATTCAATAATTTTTGTTTTATCAGCTACAATATTGGTTAACAAACTTTCTTTTTTATTTTTACTTAATGTAAATAGGCTATAACTAAAAGAAAACCCTGTGATATAATTCTTATTCAACCTTTAAGCATTATTATATTTTCTTTTCTCTCTTAAGTGCTGCTCTCTTCGAATATTTTTCAATTTTAATCTCATTTCAAGATATTATTTCATACTTTTAGAGATTTTTTTAAATAATTTAAATACTTTATAATATGATAATGACTTTATTGAAGTCTCTAATTTTTAATTTACTAAAATTATATATCTATACCTATTATAAAATAAGTAAAAGGGAAATGGAGTGGGGATGAAGAAATCAGTTCCCATATATGGATTCTCCATCCCCACCCCACTAAATTTATTCGGGAATAGGGTGGGGAATGGAGGCAAAATTTTTAATAGGGTGTGGATTTGGGTAAGCCTCTTGTTATACAAATTTTATTGTACTCACAAGAACACGAATTTACTGTAATATAGATCAATGGAGATGAATGTTGATCCCACAAAGAGGTAAATTTAATTATGTTTAGGATTAATTTTCTAAGTGTTTGTATGAGCTGGCTGGAGATAATTTTTTAGTAATACTAAGAAATAAAATAGCAGGAATGAATTAAGGATGAAAATAATGCCAATGAAGTGTTTGAGTCTCTAGATTCACACTCAACATTTCATCATAAGTTTAATATTCATTTTTAATTTCAATTAATTTATAAGGGGGTATTTTCACTACTCATTAGCCTAACTATAATAAATATGAAATCAAATGCTCATTGTGCTGGGGGGAAATAATCTTATGGTAAATATGGTATTAAGAACACGTTGTGCTAGGTGAAAATAATCCTATTATAGATAATGCGGCAAGATTGTCCACTAAATAACTTAAATGAATTCTCTGCTAACATTCAGTCAAGACTAGGGTTGGCAAAATCTGAATCCGAATCTGGATTTAGATTTTTATATCCGGATCCACAAAAAATTATGCGGATCCGGATACAGGTAATATCTGCAACGGATGCAGGCGGATATTCTGGATATCCGGATCTGAAAAAATTAAAATTAAATAAATTTAAAATATAATTTAAAAATTCAACAATTTAAATAATAATATCAAATAAAATTCAATTATTATCCAACAATTAACAATTAAACATGAATATCATACAACAACATCATAAATCTACAAATAAAAATATCACAACATAAATTAAACATTAAAAAATAACATGAATTCAAGTACCACCATTAAAATGCACAAATAAAATTAATGCATTTAATTTAAGTAATTAAACAAAAACCCAATTAATTAATTAAAGTAAATATGAAATTAAAGTAATTCATAAAGTTAAGGAAGATCACAAACTACATTTATGCATAATGACAATAATTAATATAAAAACTAAAACTAATAGTAGTAATAATAATAATAATAATAATAATAACCACGACGACCACGGCGGAAGATGATGATAGATAATAATTATGAGAGGCCACCACCAACTGATTTGATTTGAATGGTTGCGTAAATGCAATCAACGAAAGCACAAAATGACACCAAAAATGCCTCGCCCTTGCTCACTGAAAATCTAAAATTGAGTTGTTGGAAATTCGCATGCTCACCTTTTGTATTAACAACGGCCAAAGACAAAAAGAATAGATAAGGCAGCCGTGTGTGGTGTGCATTCGCGAGCCATTGATGCAGTGGTTTGCTGGTGTTCGATTACAGCGAAGTGCATTGAGCAGGGCAAGACAGGGCAGCCGGCGTCCGACAGCAGCAATGCGTGCTCAGGTCAGGCAAGGCATCTAGCTTTCAATGATAGCGATTGCCACGCAGATGGGATTCAACGGTTAGGGATTTAGGGTGGCTTTTGATTTCAGCTGCTTGTGAGTGGTGGGGAGCAGGAGGCGTGATGCGTGAATGGTTTAGGGTTACTGGATTTTTTTTTTTTCAAGTTTAACTTATATTATTCTGAATACAAATTTGATTAAATTAATAATACAATTAAAATTAATCTGGATCAAATATCCAACTTTCTGGATGCACTTGCATCTGGATCCCCTATCTGGATTCGCATGGATCGTAATTCTTAGGCTTCGGATTCAAATTTTTTAATGTGCAGATCCGGATTTTTTGGGATCTAGAACTTTCGATGTTTGCATATCCAAGTTGGACTGAGATTTTTTTGTCATCCTTAGTCAAGAAAAACCACAAAGACTAGAGGGGAGTTTTTCTTTAATTAATATAGTATAAAATGCTCATCATGATAAATAATAATAATCTCGCATTAGGGAGTCAGTATGCCAATGCAAAATCTAGACAAGATTATTCTTATTTGTCAGCAGTGAGTCAAAACACCCTAAATAATTCAAAAAATGGAAAGTAAACTTATCAAATTAAGTCTATAGATCATGTTCAGACTTTACCTTTAACCAAAACTTAAAAATAAATTAGCTACTCATTTTTAAATTATGGGTAAAATAAAATTTTTATTAAAATACATAGAAAATATAAGATAAATAGGGAGATACATAAAATGAAGCTCAAAAATTGATTAACGGGTGTCAAATTACAGGGAGTAGTCCCTTATTTATAGATACACTGAGTAAATCATGGCCATCTGATGAAAACAATTTAGACGCTCAGGATTACGCCATGTAGCAAGTTCTGATTGGATAGAACACATTAGCAGAGCTGTCATTCCATGTATGTGCATGTATCGTGTGTGCATTTTTTTGGTCCACTAATATACTGCCACATCATCAATCAACACAAAAGTTAATTCTTTGGTCCAATAATGTGTTGTCACGTCATCAGTCAGCACCATGTCTGCCGATCAATGACACATCAGCTGGGCCCCACTAAGATTCTCAAATTGCGGCATTATTCACGTATACAATACTATTCATATATACAATATTGTTCATATATATGATACTGTTCACGTATACGATTTTTCCCTTTAGTCCTTCCTGAGGTTTTTAGCTATTTTGGGCTAAAAAATGATATTTGTTCTGTTGTCCTACTTCTCATTAATCGTGAGATGACCAAAATACCCCAGAAAAGATTGTCAGAATAAAGATATTAAAAATTTCAATCAAGACACCTCAAAAAAGATTGTCGAAATAGAGCAAGTTCAGTAAATAGCTTTAAATCAATAGATGGAGATACTAATAATTTCAGCTAGTGGCGTGTCTCTTTTGTACATGACAGACTGGTTTATCCTTTTTAGTGTACTATGGAAAAGGATGTGTTAATTCTAACGAGTCCCCAAGATTTGTATACAAGGCATAGTTTGACATTTATACAAGATGTGTGGTGGAATTTTTTGTTTATGGTTAAAGACTCTTGAGGAAGGCAAATATGAGAGTAGGTTTTTCAGCAAGATGATCGACATGTGTCGAATTTGCATACTCTAGATAAGGTGGAGTGTGATAATTCTTGGTGTAGAAAATTATAGTTGTTGGATAAAGCACAAGATTAATGATTCTCATAAGCCCTATGTGAATGTAGTTTTAGGCAAATAAAGAAGGTTGAGATAACATGGTTGTGTGGAAACACGATGGATCATGTTTTTGTCACCTAATTGAAAAATTTGCCAAAGTAAAGATTGCTAGGAAATATGTCTTATTTTTCAATAAAGATTTCTTAAGATATTTTATTATTTAATAAGATTCCTATTTAAAGAATAAGTAATTTCTCTTTTGAGATTTAACTTATTTAAGGAGGAATACAATTAGTATAAGAAAAATAATACGTATCTTACAAAAAATAATCACTATATATAGGGAGGTTGGGTTCACTTGTTGACATAACACAACAATCAGTTCTCTACAGACAAACAATTAGTAGTGTGAGAGAAGCAGTTAGTCTATTGAGAGGTTGAGTGTTATTGTAGTTTTGAGTGTGAGAAAAAATACTAGAGTAATTGTAATAATTTTTCACATAATAAATTTTTCTTTCATCATCCTTGGTACCCGTGGTTTTTTCTTCAATATAAGAGTTTTACACATAAATTCTTATGTTGTGTGATTGATTTTATTTTCCAACTATGTTTCTCTTAATTATTTGTTTGATATTATTACTTGCAAAATCTTGGGTAGGATTAAAATTCCTAACAATTATTTAAATTAACGTGAATGAAAATCAATTAAATGTAAGTAAAATTTATTGGTTTTATGAAATAAGTTAATTACAATCATAATATTGTTATTTAAGAATGAATAATTTATTATTACAAACTAATTTTAATTAATTAGTTAAATTGTTGATAACTTATGACATTCATTTGGAAGATTAATGTGTCGAAACTAAAAATCTTGTCAAATGAGGTTGAGGTTGGGATTGGACAATATATTATGAAATTGTAAAAATTATAAAATGCAACCAAACATGTCCTAAGCCCACCAAAGAAGATATATGTCATTAAATCCTAATATTTTAAAACCCTGAATTACCCTACTTTCTAATTGCAGAGCTCTCTCCGTCCCTTAAACCCTAGAAAAAAGATGGTGTGGTTTCAGTGTGAAGATTGTGGCGAGAATCTGAAGAAGCCGAAGCTTTCCAATCACTTCAGAATTTGCTCTGCCTCCAAGGTCTCCGTTTCCCTTATTTGTTGTTTTTTTTTTTTTGGGGAGAAATATTCAGCAGTTACATTGCCACTAAGATATTCGAATAATAATCATAATTAGCTTTTTTGGCTTTCGCTATTTGCTCAGTTATCATGCATCGATTGTGGAGAAATATTCGGGCAGCAAAATGTTCAGAGCCACACACAGTGCATTACTGAAGCGGTGTGTTTCTCATTTCTTATCTTTCCAATTCTACTGTATCACTGATTAATTAATGTTATTGAATTATTGCCATGCATTTCTCACTTCTAATTAGAATGTTATTTGTTCTACCATGTGTTAGTTTCCGAATCCAGGCTTCGTATACTTTCGCTTCAGATTTGAGTTCTATGTAATCCAGGATATATTGGATTGATATTTAAGTGTTAAAGAGTCCAGCCAGATTATGACATTTGGCTTTGGATTTGAAACTTTTGTACTCAGGAGAAATATGGTCCTAAGGGTGAAGGCAAAGTGTCAAATGGGATGAATGCCAAGTCAAACAAGGAATCAAAGCAGCAACAACCTGATATTGATATAAATGTTGGATTATCTGAACGCCCACCTTGGTTTTGTAGGTATGTACATTTTTATCGTGCTTACTTTCCGTGTCTTTTCCATTTTTATAAATAAGGAATCAATAGGAAGGCTGGTTGTGACTGATGATGATAATGTTAAGGACCGTAGTAATTGCATTGAGCTTTGCAATCTATTTATGTTGATGCACAGCGAAGTCGTTCAGTATACAAGCCTCTCTTTTGTCAAAGGCTGAATGTTTTTCTTTAGTTCTGATTTAATAATTGACTATCATTTTCAGCTTATGTAATTAACTTAACCTCTAGCCCAAAACTTTTAGAAGTTTTTCCACTCTTTTTTTAATCCTTTTTGGGTTCAGTATATTGTCATTTCTACTTTATGTTACGAGGTAGGAAAAAGCTTTTTTGGTGAGACCATTTTCCTGATTTGTTGAAAGAAAATGATATTAGGAAGGACATTGAAGGATGCTTCTTCAATTTCCAAAGGGAATGCAAGAATAAAACCTATTGAAATATAATTTTATGTCTTTTTTACTTTAGAAATTACAGATGCAAATTAATATATACTACTTTAACTTTCAAAGTTAACTACTTTAACTTTCAAAGATATGGTGATCAGACTAATAATAAAAGTCTCTTTGTGGATACCGGATTGTAGAAAGTAACACCCACCTTCCCGAAAATATTTTTAGTTCAACCCCTCCCCTTTTTCTCTCCATTCGGACCAATCCGCCCAGATTTGAAATTATAAATAGAGTAATATATTGAATAATTATTCAAATATTTTATTACTTATATATATTTGATGAAAGTCTCATGCACGGTTTTGAATGAGAGAAAGAAGTGAGGAATCCTCTTTTCGACTCTGACTCTCCCACTCCAGTTGTATCTCCTTTTGCTGTGCCCTATTTGCTTTACAGATATTACTTGGAAAATAAAATGGTAGACAACTAAGTTGTTGCTAGGTTGAATTTGATCCATTTCTTCTCAAATTTCGGTATTATTCATAGAACACTAACACTGAAGAGAGTTCTTTGATTTCATTAAATTTGTGAGACTGTTCATGCATAGAACTTAGCTTGCACATTACTATTTGCAAGTACTTCTAATCTTATGATTGGGTTCTTGAATATTACTCTGTATATATCTGTTTCTGCAGTCTCTGCAACACTAAGGCAACCAGTAAGCAAACCCTGCTTCTACATTCTGAAGGAAAGAAGCATAAGTCAAAGGCCCGAGCTTACCATGCTGCTAACCAACAAACTAAACAAACAGAAGCAGCTCCTGAAATGAAGGTTTCAACTGGTGAATTGGCCAATGATAAACATGTTGAGGAACCAAAAGTGCAAAATCTCTCTAAAGAAGCAAAGCATATTGACCCGGACACATTGAATGTGAACTTGCCATCTCCTGGGAAGAGAAAACATCATGCATCGGAGAAAGATGGTGCTGGAATTAAGACTGGTAGTAATACTCCAGTTGAAGCTGTCAATGGGGAAGTGATTCAAGCGGAAAAAGAAAAGCCAGGGGACACAGAGAGGTCATCAAAGAGAGCCAAACATAGTGTGCTTATAGAAGAGACTGAAAACAAAATAAAATGGAAGAAGTTGATAACATCGGCTCTGAAATCGGTATGTTTCTATGGATGCTATTCTTACGTTTCAGTATTATTCAAATGGCGTAACTAAAAATATTTTAATGATCTACTTATATTTGGTCAGCTATATATTTTCATCTTTAACCTAACCCTGACTATGTGAAAGTAAAACTTTCCTTTCCCTTGGACTTAGAAGTCACAGTTTATCCTGCATTTCATTTTTTTCTTTCTAGTTACCAAACATTCCATCCCACTCCACCTCACCCACACTGAATTAGATATAACTTCTTGGAATTGAACCCATGACCTCTTACTTTAACCTAACCCTGACTATGTGAAAGTAAAACTTTCCTTTCCCTTGGACTTAGAAGTCATAGTTTATCCTGCATTTCATTTTTTTCTTTCTAGTTACCAAACATCCCACCCCACCCACACTGAATTAGATGTAACTTCTTGGATTTGAACCCATGGCCTCTTACTTACATTGCAAGAGGCCAAACCTAGTGAGCTATCATCTGGGAATGCCATGCATTTCATTGTTGTTCACACATGTGCATTGACTTTTTCTTCATTGCTGTTTGTAATGCAGACTCCTGATGGAGTTTTGAAGTTGAAAAAACTGAAAAAACTAGCCCTGAAGGCTCTGCAGGAATCTGGCATACAGGAAGATGAAACACAACTCAGTAATGTGATAGAGCACAAGGTCAGCTTAGGGAAGGGACAATGGTTTTGTTTTGGGTGGGGCTATTTGCATCAAAAATTTTCTCTGAACACTCTATACTTATCTACTAAGTTTGAAAAATTAAGTTCACTCTCTATACTCTTAAACTTTAAAAAAAAAAAAAAAAGATCCTTAAGTCATTTAAATTAATTATCTTTATTTAATCAAAACATCAATAGAATTATTCATTTTTTAAAAAAAATTGACATATATATATATATATATATATATATATATATATATAGTTACAGCAATGGTCAAGTCTGTACACGGATTCTTTAATTAATTTTAGCTATAATTAGTTTTTAATTAATTTAATGAATATAGTCGATATTGGAAAAGTGCACCCAAAATACAATTGGCAATTGATCAAAAACGTGATGCCAAGAAGAGGAAGGATGAAGAAGAAGTGGGATAGGTTTAAGACATTTTTGTTTATTTTTATTTTTATATTGAAAGGAAAAAAAGATGAACATGTTTCTTACTGTACTTTTATTATAATTTTTGAAAAATTAAAGAGTAATGATACAGCCACAAACTCTTGTACAAACTTATTTTGTACAAACTGATGTGGCATGATAAGATTGGTTGAATTAAATATCACTTGACCCACATGATTTGTTTTTATTAATTTATATTTTCATTCAACCAATGATATCATGCCACGTCAGTTTGTACAAAATAAGTTTGTACAAGAGTTTGTGGCTGTATCATTACTCAAATTAAAAGGATCACAAGTCTCTAGTCAGAATCTTTCAAAATATTGATTTTTTCCTTGTTCAACTAAGTACTGTTTAAGATGTTGGAAATAATTTTTTAATGGTTTAAGACATGAGAATTATTGGTTAAATAATAGGTGTGCTATATATGTGTTCATAGTAATTATGTTATATTGGCTCTTAAATAGTAATTTACATGATGGGTATTTTTTTGTAATAAATTGTTTTATTAAAATTTGTAATAAATTAATTTTATTAAAATAAGAGTGTTCAGAGTAATTTTTAAGTGTAAATAGCTCTACCTTTTTTTCTCCCTTCAGTTATCATTTTCTTTGGATCATTTATATATGAAGAACTGAATCGTTATCTTACCCTACTGAGTTTGTTTCTTGATCATCATTTCCTTCTTTATCTGGTGCAGATTGATTCAAGCTCCAGATTTATAATTGACGGTAAATATGTCCGCCTAGCTGCCAAAGAATGAACAGCATTGCTATTATTAGGAGCATCATTGCAGTAGTCTTTGCAGTCTTGCAGGGTATTTTATTAATTATCTGTTGATTTATATAATTGGCTTTCAGTGGTTCTTTTTGCAGTTGAGCCGACACAAATAGTAGACATGGAGCTCATTCGATGAGTTGTTGTTCTGTGTTTTTTATTTGCTAGAAAATTTAGAAAAGTTTTCAGGAGAAATATAGGGACTAAATCCCTTTGATGTGATGATATTAGAGAAGATAGTGTAATTGCAAGTTTCCTTTGAATTTTCAGAATGAAATTGATTTTCAGTCTCGTGCTGGTGGAATACCTTTTTGTTATTTATTCAATTGCTTCAAGCCTACCAATTAATACAAAGTATAAATTTAATTGATTAATCTTACAATTTGATTTAGATATAGATGAATCTAATTGGTGCTAAGCATCTTTCGGAGAATTGTTCCAGTCTATTCTGAGTATTATTTTATAAAATTTTATGTTAAAACTCTTGTAGAATGCACCAAAATTTCTGCTCAAAACTAGGCCTGTATTGATTTGAGAAAAATTAGGTTACTGAAATTTGATTGAATTCTAAAATTTTAATCAAATATCAAATTAGATTATAAATTTATCATCCAAGTATCTACATAAAATCCCTTAACTTTGTTCTGTTTAGAAAATTTTGAACCATTTTGTGTCAATCAATTTTGCTCGTGAAGCATTTAACATCTGCATAAATACAGACCAACAGAGATTTGCATTAAATTGACATCACGATTAGAGATGGTGTATGGGACGTGAATAGCGTGTTCAACACGACATGAGCATATTTTAACAAGGTACACAGCATGTCACGTATGCAGGTTGGGTTGAAAATTGTAGGTACGTGAGGGCTTTATAAACACAATATAATTAGAGATGAATTAAAACATGGCACATGAAAATAAAAAATTTATATTAATAAAGTATAATAAAATATTCGATTTTAAATTATTTGTAAAATCATAAAATTTTAAGTTTATTTTCATTTAAAGTAAAACGTGCTTATTACGGGTCTTTTATAATTTTAATAAATAAAATTATAAATATCATCATTTTATAAAACGTGTGTACTAATATTATTATGGACTATAATCTATGATTTTATGTAACCCAAATTAACAAATAAATTAACCCTTAAGAAAAACTTCTTATTATTGTTGTAGTAGTTGTTGTTGTTAAGAATTAAAAAAGAATTAGAATACCATAAGATCTAATTTAATAGTTAGCATTAAGGCTGGGCAAAATCGGGTTCGGGTTGAGTTCGGATTAACCCAATCGGGTTTCGGTTTGGTCGGGTTGGATAGAAATTCATCCGAACTACACCCGAACTTACAATCCGATCCATGTTAAAAAATCAGGTTGAGTTCGGATCGGATTGAATTCGGATTATATAGGGTTCAGATTGGATTCAGGTTAATTTGGGTTGAGTGAAATCGAATCAAATAGGATTCAGGTCAACTTGGGTCTATGTAATTTTGAGCTATTTTTTCTTTTCTTGACATTTTTAGATTGTTTTTTAAATTGTTTTTCTTAATTATAATAATTTTTTTGCCAATTTTCAACCAACAAAAAAAGAACCTACTATAGAATCAAATTCAAATGAATGAAAATTTAAAAATTAACACAAGGTATAAATTTAATAAAAATTAAAATTAACACAAAGTTTAAACTTAATAGTCTCAAATTTAAAACATAATCTTTAGAACACAAAGTCACAAATTTAAAACATAATTAAATAGTTTCCAAGTCACAAATTTAAAACATAATTAAATAGTTTCCAAGTCACAAATTTAAAACATAATTAAATAGTTTCCATTTTCTAAAACACAAATGACAAAGTCCAAAACACAACAAAGTTTAAACGTAAATACTAGATAAACTTCTTCCACAGCTCCATCGTTTCTCGCAAGCACTTCAACAACTTTTATGTAATATTTAGTGTTTACTTCCTGAAGTGGGAGTGAAGTGTTTGGATTTATTTCACTCCAGTATTTACTTACCAATTTTAAGGGAGGAGTGAGAATCTCATGTCATGGGAAGGGGAGTGGATTCCCTTTTTACCATTATATTTAATAAAATAAAATAAATAATATGTAATAAAATATTATATTTAATAAAATAAAATAAAAAATATCATATTTATTTAAATAATATTATTTTATTATTTTATAAATTATATTTATTAAAAATAATAATTTACATTGATTTTAAGTTAAAATTACTTAAAATTAATATTATTATACTCAGTAATATTACTATATACTATTTTTATTTGAAAATATAATATTATTATATTTATTTAAAAATAATAGTATTATATTTATTTAATATTAGTGATTAATAATAATCAATATTTTGTTATGAGAAAATATTGATTTTGTATTATATTATTAATAATAATGTTTCATTTGTGTTGCTCTTAATAATAATTTTTTATTTACATAATTAAAATTAAAATTAATAAAAATTGTGATTTACATAATTAAGAATATTATTAATTTAAAAATATAATAAAATAAATATTTCATTTTTCAAATATATTTTTTATTAATTTTTTAATTAAAAACTACAATTCTTTAAATAAGGGTAAAATTATAATTTGAAATTATTTACTCGCAATTCAAGATTATGTAAACACATAAATTGGATTCTGATTTCAATTCCATGCTCTCATTTCAGTGTAAGTAAACAACATACTTTCACTCCCACTCCACACTCCTAATCCTAGGTTTCCCACTCCTCAAGATTCTCACTCCAATTCAAAATATAAACACTACCTTAACTTCAACTTCTTGTACTCCAAGTTGAAACATTGATCCCCTAGCGAAGAATTGAAGAAATAATATATAAAAACTAGTTAACTACTTTCTTTAAGCCGCATTGCAATTAAAGGCACATTAAACACAAACACATAAGCCCAATTCGTATGTGTACTTGATTAAATATAAGAAACAAAATTTAGTCAATCGTGGCTTATTTTATGACATTCATCACCAAGTAAAGTTAATAATAATCTTAGGCAATACCATTCCGCCAACTTCAATGTGTCTAACTAAAATAATTATAATGTTACCATTTGACTTAAAAGTTAAAACTTTAACAACTATTATTATAGTTTAAATTACAACCTAAACATATAATATGAAATTATGAATAATAATATCTATTAACAATTACCTTTCAAATAGTCATAACACCCATGTTAGTGCTCATTGTTTCCATCGTTGAAGCTTGTGATCTTATAAACTCTTTAAAATGCCAAAAAAAATTGAAATTAATAAGTAACTTAAGTATAGGTAGATGTTATTTATAAAGTTATAATACATCTTAACTTTAATAACTTTATAAAGTACGAGAAAAATGGTACCTTCTTGTATCTCTATAAGGAATATCTGCTCCTTAATATCCTGAAGGTTATAGATGAGATTAGCAAAAAGTTTAGCTTGTAATCAATTTTCGGTTCATATCAATGCCTCAATCATATAAGGGGTCAAAGAACTCCGATACTCATCAATTACACGATGCCTAGTGCTAAAGGTAGATTTAGATGCCACTGTGGAAATAAAAATAACGAAGACATCCCTTGTAATTTTCTCTAATATCATATATTTCGATGCATTTACCTTCCACTAAAGTAAAACATTGAGTTTAAGATTGCTCAGATCTTCAATTGAGTCACTCAAATATCATTCCACCTCAGATGCTACTCTCTTGCCCTCATTCTAAATAGAGACTTTCTTAGCATACCCAATGAAAGGGCGAGAAACTCGGAAAGTGTCATCACCTTCACCACTAGGAATCTCCACCAAACCAACCTCAACTGTAATATGTGGAGACGAACTTGTACCACCATAATTGCCATTAAGAACACTCTCACTACACATCGATGGTGTCGAACTAGAACACATTGCACTATATGCACTATAAAGCTCATTCAACAAATCTTTCATTACTTTGGTCATTTCTTCAACTTTCGAACCATCATTGGCAAAAATGATCTAAAAGATATGTTTGGCAAAGTTCATTTTAGCTCGTGGATCAAGAATGGACGCAACAATCAACATTTTGTTTATCTTCTCTAAAGACTCCCAATATTTATCAAAATTTTCCACATATTATAAGCCATAGACACCACCCAAGGATCTTTACTTGCTTCTATTGCAGTCAATGAGCTCTCAATTAAGTCAATAATATTATAACAAAGATTAGAAGTCATACTCAAAGATGTAGAAAATAACAATGTGGAATTATAAAATAACTTCAAAAACTTCACAATTCGTATTATACTCTCTCAATCTTCAGGTCTAAGTGGGCCCACCCTCTTAGCATTATTTTCTTTCTAGAGGAAGTATGCCTTATACAGTTTATCCACTTCTACAATTCTATCAAATGTTACTTGAAACTTCAACGCAGTCATCAACATTAAATATGTGGAATTCCACCTAGTAGGACAATCCAAAATGACAGTTCCATTTGGACCTTTCATCTCTTGAACACATTGTTTAAATGCATGTAGCCTCGTAGTGGGGATCTCGCATACTTCACAGCATTCCAGATGGCGACAACACTAGTGTGCAACTCATTCAACCCTGAAGCAACAATCAAATTCAAAATATGTGCACAACAACGCACATGCATATACTGTCCCCGCCCACGCAAATGTATCATCATTCCTCCAAGCAAGCAATTGCATAGTCACATAATTAACAGCAACATCTAGGTGGGCCCACCCTCTTAGCATTATTTTCTTTCTAGAGGAAATATGCCTTAAATATGCCTTATACAATTTATCCATTTCTACAATTCTATCAAATGCTACTTGAAACTTCAACGCAGTCATCAACATTAAATATGTAGAATTCCACCTAGTAGGACAATCCAAAACGACAGTTCCATTTGGAACTTTCACCTCTTGAACACATTGTTTAAATGCCTGTAGCCTCGTAGTGGGGATCTCACATACTTCACAACATTCCAGATGGTGACAACACTAGTGTGCAACTCATTTAACCCTGAAACAACAATAAAATTCAAAATATGTGCACAACAATGCACATGCATATACTATCCCCGCCCACGCAAATGCATCATCATTCCTCCAAGCAAGCAATTGCATAGTCACATAATTAACAGCAACATCATTTGTAGTGGCATTATCAGCGGTTATTGTAAACAACCTCTCTATCCCCCAATTCTGTAAACAAGTTACAATCTTTTTACTGATTGTTTTCCCTCTATGATCTTCAATCATCCTGAAACTAATAATCCTCATAGTCAAGCACCAGTTATTATCAATAAAATGAGTTGTGATCACCATGTAACTCGTGTTTTGAACTAAAGTCCATACATCAGTGGTAAGAGACACTCGTTGCTTGTTATTTCAAATCAAACTCCTCAAAATTGTCTTTTCTTCCAAAAATAAATTCATAACATCCCTACCAATAGTTCTTTGAGATGGCATAACAAACTGCGGAATAGCTACACTACAGAAATGCTTGAACCCTTTGTTATCCATATAATTAAACGGCAACTCACCCATAGCGATCATTTTGGTGACTGATCTTCTACAAGTATATTGACTCCACCCTTTAGCCAAAACCACATTACTTGCATTTTTTTCGTCGCCCTCAGCTGTCATGTTTTGTTGACTTTCATCTTGTTGTTCTCGGGATGTCTTGCATGCACCACATACCTTTATATGATTTCTCGTATTTGTAATGATATTATCTACCATAATAGTTGCACTTGCATTTATTTAGATTGTTCTCAAGTAAAGTGAAATGATTCTGTGTCTCAAATCTTTTCTTCATCAGTGGTCTTTTCCGCTTTGCCTTTTCCTTTCCCTTTTGAGTTCCTTCCATTTGAACACTTTGATCGTCATCATCACTTATCGAATTCGATCTTGAGTGTTCGGTCATCTAAACATAGCAACAAATAATTATTAATCATTAATTTGAAAATCAAAACACAAAAATATTATTAACATAATCTACTTAGTATTACAAATCAATTCAAATAATTATTAATTTAACTTTCCGAAACTTTTTGAATTCGATATTTCCAATTTTCCATCATAATATTTCTATATGATTAAGATGCATATTCCATAAAAGAAAACCATGAAATTAATGTAATTAATCAATTTATAATATCCAATTATCCATTGGCCAAAATAATATAATGTTAATTGCATATCCGTATCTTAATTCTTATTATAAACCCCTAAATTTCACGCCCATATTACATGTATTTACTACTTAACCACTTAACATTTGCTTATTGCTTATCATACAATTAATTAAATTGATTAATTTTTGTTGAAGTTGAAGCTACTATAATTAAATTGGTTAATTTTTTGTTGAAGTTGAAGCTAGTGCACAAGTGCATATACTATATGACACACACACACACATATATATATAAACAAAATATTTAATTTTTAATTTTTAATCTGCCTAATCTATTCATACACAAAAAATCAATTACTAATAAGTAACAAAAAAACCAATGCCTGGTCTTTTTTAATTTTATTGTTTAAATTTAACAATATATAATTACATATTTTTAACATACCAAATTACAATTAACATTTCACTTTCACATATAACATATAATAATATATAATTAATGTATATATACCATTACTATTAAGTATCAAAGGCCAAGGCTTCCAAAACTCAAAGTCAACAGCCAAATGGAGCTTTAATCAGAGGGAGCTTGCTAGATGGAGGTTCAATCAGATCGGGTGATGGTGGTGTGGAGGATTGGAGGCGTGGAGGTGGCGCATCAGATCCGGTGCTTGGTAACAACATATAGGTAGATTGGGTCATGATCCTCGTGAATCAGCTTCGATTTGCGTCATTCTTGGTGGCGGTTACTGTGTATGGTGACTGGATGAAGCTTGCTCTGTGAACTTTGCGTATTTGACTGTTTGTGTTTCGTTTGTTTGGATTTAGGTGTGGGCCGTGTGGCTGTCGCCTTTTAGTAGTGGGATGCGAGCGACGGAGCCTGTGGGTAGGTGTGGTCGTGTACATCGCCGGTCGCTTGAGTGCTTGTGTCGTGTGCTGCTATTATTAATGGCAGTGTTTGTTTGTAATGGTTTGTGTGTGGTGTCCGTGTGGTGTGTAAAATTTGGAGTTTAGTTGTTTGTTTAGCCTTAGCGGTTTACACTTTACAGTTCACGATCCAATCGGGTTGACACAATTGCACCCAATTGAGTTTTATTTATTCAATCCGAACCCGAAATTTTTCGAATCGGGTTGAATATTTTGCCCACCCCTAGTTAGCATTACATTCTCTTACTATTATTAGTTTTTTATTATTGAATATGAACTTAAATTCTGAATTTTTAATTCTATTGAATTTGACTAAAGACACATAAACTCAAAAAATATACATAGACTTAAAAAAAGTTTGCTAATAACTTGGCATGCTCTTTTAAAAAAAATTAAAAAAGAAAAAGAAAAAAGCTTATCTTACGGTTTTTTCTTAGTGGAGGCACGACACAGCCTAGCCTGGCCTGCGGCATGTGTGGGAACAGCGCATGCGCCAGGCCAAGCCTAACTTAAAAAAAAAAATAGACACAACACGGCACGGCACATAGCACATGGTGGACATGGCACAATACTCGCACAAGCTCGCATGGCCTTTCTTTGATGGGCCTGGCCATGTCGCTAACCACAATTTCACATTATAGTCCGGATCTGCAATGAGAATTGAGATAAAGGGCATCCAGAACTGTATATAATCAAGCTGAAATATTTTAGTTTATGATTTCATCAGATTGTTCACAATGAAATGCAGGTTTTGAAATTTCACCTCTCTACAAAGGCCTATAACGAATTCTTGTGTAACTTTCTGTAGACGTGTAAACTGAAACATTCGCTTAATATACATGTTTCCAAGGAACCTCAACTGCTGAGACCAGAAGGTTTAGTTTCACGAATAACTGTTCATCTCAAATGCTACCATTTTCTTTGTGCTGGAGCGTACATTGTTATCTACATTCAACTCTCATCTCTATTCACTTGCAAGTTTTGGAGGAGGCTTGGAATTGGAAACAAGATTACATTAGTCGAAACACCACTATGACCAACATCACAACAGAACATGCCATTGCCTGCAATAACAATAAAGTATATAAATAACTACGCCATTGAAGATGCCAGTGTTACATCACAGGAATGGGTGCAAGAGAAGTATAATAAGAATCCATTATTCTAAATGGATGATTAGATGTGATAATAGCCGAGCGTTAACATGAGAGAGAGCTCACAGCAATTGCAGAAGCAGCCAGGCCTGCTCGCTCCCTAGGATCTTTGCGGCAGTGATTTCCAAAGTAAAGGAATGTTCCATAGTACCACATCAGCGGAAACACAAAACCCAGAAGAAAACTACGACAAAAGATACAAATATGAGACTGCAATAATTAGGTTTGGATAGGAAAATGAATAAAAAATACTCACGAAAACCACCCAACCCCACAGCCAAAGCACGGGAGGGGTTTGTCATAAATCCCAAATTGGAAGTCCTCCGGATCTCTAATAAGGGTATATCTCCCTTTTTCACGATCAGCAGTATCTGGTGCTTTCCTCACCATTACAAAAGTTTCTCTCAGTACACTTAAACAAGCATTTAATAAAATGCACAAGATGCTATAAAGATGTGTAAGATCAAGAAAAATAAGGGCTTTAATAGACCATTGGAGCAAATTGATGAAATTCTAAGTGTAGACAGGGAATAAAATAAACAAAAAAGAAGCAGAATTCAGTAAGATCAATGCAATTGAAAGGGGAAAAAGGAGCTCTCTGGTGCAGATGCATTTTCATTACATGCAGAGAAGAAATTAAGCTAGATTTTTATGGGAAAATATCACAAAACAAACGAATATTGACGTCTTTCCATTCAAAGCAAAAAAACAATTCATCTCTAGAATAATACAACAGAGTCTAGGTGGCTTCACACATATAGGACTCTCTACTATGACAACACTCTGCATTGATTCCAAGATTTTCAATTCAGTGGAGGGAGCTATACAAATGGAAAATCATAGAGAAATACAAGAATTAACAGATGGAAAATGAAACAAGCAAATAAGGATGATGTTGATCTAATTTTTGACTTGGAAAGAAACAACTAGAAGGTTCATTACCTTTAGATATTGAATATCGAGCAGACGGCCTCAAAAGATCAAGATGCTTATCAGAAACTGATTTCACCAACTCAAGGCCATTTTTTAAACCCTCTGTCTGACCGATATTAGTACCTGTGACACCAAGAAGGTCATAAAATTGTTGTTTAGAAAATCTACTGTCAAAAAAAAAAAAAAATTTCCTTCAACTATTACCATCTCAAAGATGCTGAAGACTAGACAATAAATCAGATATTACTCAGTTTCCAAATTAATCAGTGTAATAACATGCAGTTATTTATTAAAAAAAGTAAGTAAACACTCATAGTCAAGAAAGGTTAAATACTTTGGTCCATGGTGTGCCGGATCCAATGTGTCTGTCCCGATGAAGACCTCAGCTAAATTCTAACCTGCAAAAATATCATGCTTCAAAGTTAACGACCATTTCAGTCTTCAAATTTCAGATTATAGGTTAACCCTAAGCAGCTACTCGATCCAGCATCCAGGTATAACAAAGGAAAATATATGACCAACCAGTCAGGAATCTAACTGCTAATGAGTGTAAAATCTTAACTAGCTCTTGCAAAATAATGATTTACAGTCTCTCATAACTGGAATCGTTTCATTTTCTCAATTTTTTTTTTCAAAAACTATTTTTCATTTTGAGACAAAAAAAAAAGATTATTCTCCTTTCTTTTTATTATTTCCTTTTATGGTTGATTTCCATCTCAACCCATATTGCTTAAACCAATTAGCCACATCATGATTCAGTTAATAAAAGAAACTCCATAAGTGTTAAAAAAAAAACACAACTATAAACGGGAGAAACAAATCATAATAAGATAATTCAATTAATAAGCATCTGGCTATCAAAGACCAAAATTAAAAGGTCAGCAGCTACATGATTAACAATTCCCATCAAACAATGAAGGAACCAAAAAAATAAAAAAGATAAAAGATAAAGATGTAGAAACTTGACCTGGGCGTACAGAAAAATAGCTGGCCGGCGGCTGGGACTTGAAATATGGATTAATTAAATTAGTCCTCTAATTTTAGTCCAGAAATCAGAAGAGAAGAGGATTGTTTCTCTTGTCTGTTTACTTGTTTGGTAATGTCCCAAGAAGTATTTTAAATGCGAAGCAAATGTTTAATTCAGTAATAATTTGTTGAAACGAAAGCGGACAAATGCTGCCTCCTTCCTTGTTTTGGACGTTTTATTTTTACAAAGAATTTATAAGGGAGCGGTTGTTCAAATATTAATTTATACTGAAAGACACGTTTTTGTTTTATTTAATTTATTTATCAATTTGGACTTAATTGAAACCCATCCCTTCATTTTTTTAAACCGAGGATTAAAGTTGCCCTTACGTTGAGTCTTGAAAATATGTATTTTTTGATTGGTCAACTTTTGGCAATTAGGCAGCGACATCGTTGCGGCAGCCATTGGCTTAAACATTAAGCCCTTTGTTATCCCTTATATTTACTTACGTGCCCTTACTTCTGTTTTGGAATATTTTAACGAACTTGTGCCTTACGAGTCCTAAAGCTGCTTATTCAATAATGGCAATTGGATCCTTCCTTGAGTTTTGGTAAATCTCTACTTTTATAGAAAGTATTAGCGTATCTCTATTTTTCTCTTCTATCGTTAGTTAGTAAGTTGTTTCGTATAAGATTAGCCACAGAGAGCATGTTAGTAATTGCATAATTTATTTATTAAATATTTGGATAAATTTAAATTTAAGAGTTTTTACTTTGGGAAATATGAACTCATTGAAACAATCTAATTCCCATTGAATAGTAACGAATGCATCCTTTTATCTATTGTGTTTTTACTCAAAACAAAAGCCATGCTCTTCTCTTTCATCTACACAAATTAAAGCCGCAAAAAATCTCATAACCCCTTTCAATTACTTACAAGTGGTTTGAAGAAATTTGAAATTGCTATTAATAGGATGAACATGAATTAATCTTAATCAATAACAAGCAGGACAAATTCAATAAATGCAGCTGAATAGATTACCATAAGCAAATACCGACAACAACCTAGATACCATCCACTTGCATTAGAGCCACGAGACAGGTAATTGTAACTTCCCCCTTCTATGTATTTTTTTTTCCCCTTATAATGGTGATGAGATCAGTTAAGTGAAGATGAGAATGTTATTGGTATTGACGATGTGAGATTGTGGGAATGATTTTTATACATTTTTTAAAAGTATGAAAATGCATTACACAAATTGGCATTTTAGTTGCTTATTATTTCATTGGAGATGGATTTTTTTAAGCTAAAGATGAGGTGATAACGTGAATTTTGCATGCATTTGTTGGATACTAGGTTTATTGAGTTATAGATTTTACGATATTTGTTTGGTATATATGCGTAGTTGCTACAATGATTGTGTTGGTTTGATTTTAGGTGATAATATGAATTTCGCATGCATTTGTCAAAAGCTAAGTTAATGGAGTTCTACTTTTTTTTTTTTTTTGTGGCATTTGTTTAGTATATATGCTTAGTTGTTGCAGTGATTGTGTTGGTTTTATATTTGGTGATGGTATGAATTTTGCAAGTATCAAATGTTTGTGTCTGATGGAGTTTCGCAAAGGTTGAGAAAATGACACGACATACTCAGAATGTTTGTGGTGCTCATAACGTTTATTGAATTATACGATATATATGCAATGCACTAAATTTGAAATTGACAGTATTGTTATTAGAGTATTGACTTGAGTAAAGTTGACATAATAGTAAATGTAAAGAAACTATGCATTGTTGAGTTGTGTTGATATTATAAGCAATATATTAGTAATTGTGACAATTGCTTTTACTGAATGGATATGTTTGTCTTTTTACACCCTCATCATATACATGGATATAGAAGTAGTGGTTGATGGTCAATAATTTTAGAACAATATAGTACGAAGAAACTTTGGGAAGATATCAAGGATATTTATTTTGACAGTTTAGTTAGACAAGTCAAAGAAGTGAAATTTAAGGTTATGCTACCATCAGAAACAAGAAATATTGATTTGCAGCTACACTCAGATCTCTACGATGCTTTTAAGTAATTAAGGGAAAAACCTTATAAATAGGCATTTTTCATAGTTACAAGTATGTTGGATTGTGCATCAAATACATCTAAACAAGCAAATGAAGTTGTTATTGGAGAGAAGGATGAAACTTGATATCACCTAAAGATCAAATTCCTGTTTATTTCAATGAGCAGTTTGATTTTGCATATTTAAATGTGTTTGTTGTGTCAGACCTTAATGACGATCTACAGGCTACACTTAAAATACTCCAAGGTTCATTTCATGAGCAACCAATTGTTGAAGATTCCAATGGTGAAGTTGTGGATGCACTAGAAGATGGAGATTACAAAAGGGACGCTGAGGTGTTGGTGGATTTGATCTTGCAAATTATATTATTGATGGATAGGCCATTAGTCTTGATGGCAATTGGTCAAGAAATGACAGTAGAGCTAAATCAAATGCCAATATGAGGATGATGCGAGGGAAGCTTATAACAGATATGAGGAAAATTCAGGGGGTTTGTGTTCAACAGAGATAGAATGAAAATTAACTTAGAGTGCGGTCAACTATACAAACACAATGATGAGTTAAAAAAACAATCAAGGCATTTGCAATTCAAAATAGTTTTAGGCTACAAAGGATAAAAAATGAAAAGCCAATGGTCACCCTAAAACGTGCAACTACAGCCAACATATAGAGAATATGTGCCAACCTTAATTAGAATAAAAGGCACTTCTAGATCAAGTCTTCCCAACCTAAGCAAACGCTTAAGAAGCAATGACGATCATAAAGCTATTTCTACTTGGATTGCTATGATATTTCTTTATCTAGTCAAAGGCAAAAACCAAATTACCGTAGATATTATAACTACTAAATTGAGATCAAATGATATAATACAAGGCTCTACAGGACAAAGAACAAATCATTAGAGCTGTTGGGAAAGGATCATAAGGCAAGCTACAATAAGTTATTAAGGTATATTCATGCAATATTGGACTTTATCTTGGGTCAACTGTTTCATTAGATAGAGATTGATTAGTTGGTGGTTAGTACCCTCATTTTTAGGAGGTTTTTTTGTGATATTTGATGCAAATATAAGAGGATTATTTGAAGGATGTAGAAAATTTATAGGCATTGATGGCATTTATATTAAGGGTTTGTTTTCAAAGGGTCTATACAACAGCATATTGTTGATTGCTATTAATATTAATGCCAATTTATGGTATATATCCACTTGGTATGTGTATTGTAAAATTTGAAATCAGAGTCATGGATGTGTTCTTTAAAGAGGCTGTATGAGCAATGTAAGAGCAAATAGGCTGTAATGTGGTACAAGCTTGTGTTTTATGAGTGATAAACAAAATTGTTGTTTGAGGGTGTTGGAGATTATCTTCCCTAATTCATTGAGGAGGTATTGTTGTTGGCGTATTGATGCCAACTTCAAGGAGAAGTTCCTTGGTTTGTCTTTGAAGTTCTCATTTTGGAAAGGATATAGAGCTCCAACTCAATTGAATTCCATAATCATATATCAGAGTTATAGAGCATCAATCCTGTAGCACACTACTGACTGAAGCAAATTCCAGTTGTATATGTTAGACTTAGTGTAATTATTATGCTCTTAAAGAATTAGTTGTGATAATATTTTTTTATTTTTAATAAAACATATTTATTTATAATTCATATTAAGCATTTATTATTAGCCCTTATTTATAAAGTATGTGATTTATGCATTGGCATATAATGTCAATATTAGAAGATATAAATTCTTTATAAATAAAATATCTATTAATGAAATAGGCATCTGATTATGTAAGGCTGTAACTTTTCTACTTCTATATGAGTGATTTTATCTTGATCACTGAAGTAGAGAATTTTAGTATAATAGTTAATATGCATATGTGATGTGCATATTGAATCAGACTACAATGAATTATAATCTAGTTTAACAAATGTCGTTGATCATAATTTACAAAAGCTTTAATAAGTTTAATCGACCTTAACCCTGAGTCGGTAATGAACTTGCATTCATTTGTCATATCTTTTGAGTTATTACAGAGTGATATCCATATAAACAGTCAAAAACTCAATAGCTTGGAAATGTAATTTTGTGGATCGTAAGAACATATACTTACAAGATGGAATCTATATTATTGATACTTACCTAAACTGTTTGTGATACTTAATCATTGAAATATGTGGTTGTAGTTTATTCAATAAATTGTTTGTTGAATAATAATTTTTATTTGCAAATTTATTTATAAATATAGATATATTAAAAGTGATCATTAGAACAATATAGTGAATTAGGGGTAAATATGTAATTAATGGAGGCACGACATTTATTAATGTCCTAACTTTAATTATGAGCATCATATAGAGGGTTAATTAAGTGGCTATTATTGGTAAAAAACTGAAGCTAAAATTAATTAAAAAGAGTTTTAATTAGTTGAGTTTTTATTTAATTACATGGGTTTGTAGAGTACAATTTTGAGTTTTTAATGGAATAATTTAGGAAAATTCTATAATGGCATAATTAAATTTACGGCATTGATGCCGTAATGGACGTGAACCGTTAGATTAAATCAACGATTCACAATAATGATAAAATAATAAAAAAATTTAATTAAATTATATCTAACCGGTTAAGTACTTTTTAAAATAAAATTCTACTAATATAAATTTAAAGGAAAAAAAGGATTTACTTTTTAAAAAAATAAAAAAAACAAAGGGAAAACTTGATCCCTAGTTAACGAATTGCAAAAGATATAGTCACACCCACTGCCACGTTAACTTCCGTTCGGGTGCACCGGCGATACGTCTGCAGATTGCAACCATTCTTTGAGTTGATTTTCTGTCTTGTTCGAATTGTTGAGTCTACCATGGCTGCCTCTGTCTTGGTTTTGGCAGTCGTCAACTGTTCAAGGTAAGTTTAATCCTCTGTCTCGTTCGAATTGCTAAGCAATTTCGTTTTCTTTGCATGAATTTGCTAAGTAATTTAGTTCTAGATTTCTCATTCAATTTTATATTAACTGATATAGTATCATCATCATAATTTGTTCACGGAATTCTTAGATGCAATTCCGCCAGAATTAACAAGTCTTAGCACACCGGATTTGTTCACGGAAGTAAGAAGGTCTGTGCAAAGTGTTTGGGTTTGTTGCATCACATAGACATTGCCCACTTGCCTTGCAGTCTGTCACAATCCGGCTGGACCACATAGACATCTTTCTCAAAGTCTTTGAGTGAATAGCAAGTTCATACTCTTTATTTTCTAGTGTATATATATCTCAATTGTGGGAAAGAAATCTGTAATAATACACTGCTACTAACAGATCATAATTTAGTACAAATTCACGCTTATGATAATTTGTAATAAGATGTCTATTTTCCAGCAATTGTTAAACTTGCAATCATTGTTCACAATTGCAGCCTGCATTTTTGCCGTATTTGTCCTTTTCAAATGGTTTCTTATCCAACCACTTAGCACCAAAAAAACTTCAAAGGAGGTTGATGATTTTCTTGAGGTAGTCATTCAAGAACATGAGAATAGGATGAGTGACAATTCTCTTTGAAGATCACAAGGACTTTATAGATGTCTTGCTTTGGCTTGAGAAAGAAAATAATTAGCTGCTGTTTTCAAGTTAAATTTTTTGTTGTTTCTGGGTAAATTTGCTGCTGTTTTTCAGTTATTTTTCTGCTATTTTTTGATAAAATTTCTGTTGTTTCCAGGTAAAATGTTCTGGTTTTTTGGGCTTCATTTGTTGCTGGTTCTGGGTTAAATATTTTGCTGTTTCTGGGTAAATATACTATTGTTTTTTAGTTAAATTTTCTGCTGTTTTTGGATATATTTTCTACTATATTTGGGATGATATACTGTTGTTTGTGGTTAAATTTTTCTGGTGTTTTGGGCTTCATTTGCTGTTGTTTTTAGGTTAAATTTATGCTATTTTTGGATAAATTTACTGCTGTTTTTTGGGTTATATTTTCTGTTGTTTCCAGGTAATTTGTTTTTGGTGTTCTGGGCTTCATTTGCTGCTATTTTTTGGTTAAATATTTTTCTATTTTTGGGTAAATATATTGCTACTTTTGGGTTATATTTTCTGCTGTTTGCCTGGCAGTCTGTTACTATGTCTGCTGGACCACATAGACATCTTTCTCAAAGTCTTTGAGTGAATTGTAAGTTCATACTCTCCATTTTCTAGTGTATATATATCTCAATTGTGGGGAAGAAATTTGTAATAATTTACTGCTACTAATAGATCATAATTTAGTACAAGTTCACGCTTATGATAATTTGTAATAAGATGTCTGTTTTCCAGCAATTGTTAAACTTGCAATCCTTGATCACAATTGCAGCTTGCATCTTTGCCGTATTTGTCATTTTCAAATGGTTTCTTATCCAACCACTTAGCACCAAAAAATCACTACCACCTTCTCCCCCAAAGCTCCCAATCATTGGAAACCTTCACCAACTTGGCTTGTTCCCTCATTGCTCACTCGGTGTTTTGGCACAATGCTATGGCCCCCTGATGTTGCTTCACTTAGGCAAAATGCCAGTGCTTGTTGAAATTTTTTAGGATCTGCTATTGATTATTGTGTAAATTCGAGATGTGATTAAAGTTTGAGTAAATTTTAATCTCTTTTTTTATTTATTTGGGTGTCGAAGTTGTTGAATGTAAGAAAATTTTTTAAAAACAATTCGCGTAAAGTCCTAGATATTATGAATACTATGAAGCACTTCTTGGAAGAATGATACTTTGTTCACACATTTTAGATAGCTTCGCACACACACAATTGCTTTATCACAAAATATTCTCCTCAAAATTCAAAACCTATAAACTTGGACAAAATGAGAAACTTTATCAAAAATCAAGAGTACGACATTGCAATTTCTTTTCCAAAAAACTTATAATTAAAAGGGACCGTAAGGTTTAAATTAAAGATGCCAATTATTTGATTTCAAACTAGTAATGAGGTCTATAAAAAAAAAATAATTAGTAACATATCTCTAGTTGGACCTAGTTTTTTTAGAAAATTATATTGTTTATATCATAAAAGTGACTTAATTCTATAAATATGACATACTTTGTCGTGAGATTACAATCTTTAGTTGGAGCTATTGAGATTACATAATTTGTTGTGAATGTAAGAAAAAAGTACTGTAATATTTATTAAATTAAACATGCCAATGATTTGATTTTAAACTAGTAAAGAGGTCTATCCCCAAAAAAAAAATAATTAGTAACATATCAAGCTTTAGTTGAACCTAGTTTTTCTCAGAAAATTATATTGTTTGTGCCATAAAATTGACTAAATTCTATAAATATGACATCATAATGAGTAATTCCAATAATATGACAATTCATTAAAAATAAATCGTATTTATCCTTCAAAGATTTTATATTTATTCTCCATTTGTACCTGTCCATTATTCATCTATTTTTACCCAGCCATACTTAATTTATGCTAGATTGTGATTGCGTCTTTTTCTAATTTCTTGGGTAGGGAAAAATGGACAAGAGGGTATACATTTTGAAATTACACACTTTTGTGGCATATATAAACCAAAAACTCATATCCTTTCTTTCTGAAGTTAATTGAATGATATTACAATTTTTTCATTGCCACTTTGGGATTTAGGATAAAATTTTGCTTATTTTAAAAATGCAACTCTACTAAATATCAACAAGCATGAAGTACAATACAAACTTATATTGTGTCAAGATTTTGACCAAAACAATATCCTCTCAAACAAACATTAATCCATCTAATAATAAGTGTATGGAAAAATACTAGTTACAAAAGATTTCAACATCACATTTCTTACAACGAAATAATCATAATCATAAACGTTGAGGTTTTGGGAAAAGCTATTTCCCCCGAATTAAACCTCGAATCGCATCCCGAATTTTGTCAAAAACAGTGCGTTTTACTTTGCCCTTTTGCTTTTAATTGCAGCTGTACCGTGTGTGAGGTTTCCCTTCATTTGCTTTCAACCACAACACTCCATTTTTTTTTATGTATTATTTTTTTTTATCATTATTTGACTCCAAACGAAATATTCAAGTTAATCAGCATAGTTTATATTTATGTTATTGCAGCAACAAATGAAATATATATAATTTCTAACATAATAAAATAAAAAATTCAAAAATTTAGGACATCTTTGGTATTATTTCTGAATTTGTATTTTTTAAGAATAAAAATAAAAATGAAAAAGATATTTTACAATATTTCGAATTTGAATATATTTTTTATATCCTGTATTTTAAAACTAAAAACAATAATATACATTCGGTAGACACAATTAAAAATAATAAAAAAAGAGAATATACATTCGGTAATACCTTTTGCAAAAATAATTTTGACTAAGCATTTAAATTATGCTTATAATTAGAAAATAATTATTTAGCTAATACATACACAATAATACCATAATAATTTTACCATGGATGGATAAATAAATAATTAAAACATATGGTTTCATTAAAAAAAAAACTGTAATCACGATATCAATTGTAATCATTTTACCATTGACGGATAATAACACAACAAATTTTCAGTATCCTGCCTCATGGTCAATACTTATCATTGTTGTATAAAATTGAATGTGTTCTGATACTTGCACAACAACTACAAATAAACCCAGCAATGTAAATGGAAAAAGAAAAAGCTTTATTGTGAGCAGATCAGGAAAAGAGGGAGAGAGAGTTCTGTGAGTCACCTCCGTTTCGAGTAGATCAGGAAAGGAGGGAGAGAGTGCACTGTGAGCTACCATCATCATTGTCCAAAACTCCAAAAGCTTTTACTACCATCACTGTCAAAATTGAAAAACAAGAAGCAAGCAAGGCCTAATCAATAATAAAAAAAAAGTTGAGGTTTTACGCAACCATCATGACTGTCCAAACTTGCTGCGATAGCATGATAATAATCTAATTATTTAGAAAAATAAAATTACAAGCATAATAGTAACCTAGCTAGAAAAATAAGACCTAATATAAACAAAATTTCAAACATTAACCAAGTTATTTTCAGAACATTATCTCAAATCTAATTCCTATGCACATGAACACGACACATTATTTTGCAACAAATAATTTGCAGAACATTATAAGAGAAACTAGAGGCAAAACGGGAAAAAATTATAATTCTAAAATTACAACCATAGTAGTAATCGATTTATTTAGGGACATTGTTAATATTTTGACACTTACAATAATACCCAATAGGCAAAACATAATTAAGGCTGACTTTATACTTCTGGGGCTGGATGAGTATTTTTAAAATAAATGGGGTCATTTGTAATATTTTGACTTAGTGGGGACTAATTTGAAATTAGCCATATTAAACTTTTACAACTTGTCTAGAAACGACAGAATTTAAATACTTAATGGGGACTAGTTTGACATTTTTCATATTAACAACTTTTGCAACTTGTCCAGAATACGTCTTTTCCTAATTCAATAGTTCCATTCAAATTTAAAGACTTAATGGGTACTAATTTGAAATATAACTTGAAAAATGAAATATAATTTACAAATTGATATTAAGTGTGAAATGAAATAATAAAGTTATAAACGACACATAAAACTAGTAAATTAATGAAAAAAAAATGGTAAATTAATGTTGGAGTTGTAATTTGCACGAAGAAGTTGTAAATAAAAAAAAATTTAGAAAAATGACATAAAACTTGTAAATTGACATTAACTGTGAAATGAAATAATAAAGTTGTAAATCATACATAAAACTAGTAAATTAATGAAAAAAATGGTAAATTAATGTTGGAGTTGTAATTTACACGAAGAAGTTGTAGACAAAATAAAAACTTAGAAAAAAAATGACATAGAACTTGTAAATTGACATTAAATGTGAAATGAAATAATAAAGTTGTAAACCACACATAAAACTAGTAAATTAATAAAAAAAATGATAAATTAATGTTGGAGTTGTAATTTGCACGAAGAATTTGTAAACAAAACAAAAATTTAGAAAAATGATATACAACTAGTAAATTGACATTACGTGTGAAATGAAACAAAAAATTTGTAAACCACACATAAATCTAGTAAATTAATGGAAAAATGGGTAAATTAATGTTGGAGTTGTAATTGGCAAGAAAAAGTTGTAAACAAAACAAAAACTTAGAAAAATTACATACAACTAGTAAATTGATATTACGTGTGAAATGAAACAAAAAAAGTGTAAATCACACATAAAACTAGTAAATTGATGTAAAAAAAGGATAAATTAATGTTAGAGTTGTAAATTGCAAGAAGAACTTGTAAACAAAACAAAAACTTAGAAAAATGATATAAAACCTGTAAATTGACATTAAGTGTGAAATGAAACAAAAAATTTGTAAACCACACATAAAATTAGTAAATGAATGAAAAAAATAGTAAATTAATGTTGGAGTTGTAATTTGCATGAAGAAGTTGTAAACAAAATAAAAACTTAAAAAAATGACATAAAACTTATAAATTGGCATTAAGTGTGAAATGAAATAATAAAGTTGTAAACCACACATAAAACTAGTAAATTAATGAAAAAAATGGTAAATTAATGTTGGAATTGTAATTTGCACGAATAAGTTGTAAACAAAACAAAAACTTAGAAAAATGACATACAACTAGTAAATTGACATTAATTGTGAAATGAAACAAAAAATTTGTAAACCACACATAAAACTAGAAAATTAATGGAAAAATGAGTAAATTAATGTTAGAGTTGTAATTGGCAAGAAGAACTCGTAAATAAAACAAAAACTTAGAAAAATGACATACAACTAGTAAATTGACATTACGTGTAAAATGAAATAAAAAAATGTGTAAATTACAAATAAAACTAGTAAATTCATGGAAAAAAATGGTAAATTAATGTTGGAGTTGTAAATTGCAAGAAGAACTTGTAAACAAAACAAAAACTTAGAAAAATGATGTAAAACTTGTAAATTGATATTAAGTGTGAAATGAAACAATAAAGTTGTAAACCACACATAAAATTAATAAATTAATGAAAAAAGGGTAAATTAATGTTGGAGTTGTAATTTGCACGAAGAAGTTGTAAACAAAATAAAAACTTAGAAAAATAACATAGAACTAGTAAATGGACATTAATTGTGAAATGAAACAAAAAAAATGTGTAAATTACAAATAAAACTAGTAAATTCATGGAAAAAAAGGGTAAATTACTATTGGAGTTGTAAATTGCAAGAAGAACTTGTAAACAAAACAAAAATTTAGAAAAATGACGTAAAACTTGTAAATTGACATTAAGTGTGAAATGAAACAATAAAGTTGTAAACCACACATAAAATTAATAAATTAATGAAAAAAATGGTAAATTAATGTTGGAGTTGTAATTTGCACGAAGAAATTGTAAACAAAACAAAAACTTAGAAAAATAACATAGAACTAGTAAATTGACATTAATTGTGAAATGAAACAAAAAATTTGTAAACTACACCTAAAATGGGTAAATTAATGAAAAAATGGGTAAATTAATGTTGGAGTTGTAATTGGCAAGAATAACTTGTAAATAAAACAAAAACTTAGAAAAATGACATACAACTAGTAAATTGACATTACATGTGAAATGAAACAAAAAAATGTGTAAATCACACATGAAATTAGTAAATTGATGGACAAAAGGATAAATTAATGTTGGAGTTGTAAATTGTAAGAAGAACTTGTAAACAAAACAAAAACTTAGAAAAATGACATAAAACTTACAAATTGACATTAAGTGTGAAATGAAATAAAAATTTGTAAACTACACATAAAACTAGTAAATTAATGAAAAATGGTAAATTAATATTGGAGTTGTAATTTGTACGAAAAAGTTGTAAACAAAACAAAAACTTAGAAAAATGACATACAACTAGTAAATTGACATTGATTGTGAAATAAAATAAAAAATTTGTAAACCACATATACAACTAGGAAATTAATGAAAAAATAGGTAAATTAATGTTAGAGTTGTAAATTGTAAAAACCACTTGTAAACAAAACAAAAACTTGTAAATATTATATAAAACTTGTAAATCAACATTAACTTGTAAAAGTTTCATAAAATTTGTAAATCACACATAAAATTATTAAATGTAACCTTAAACTTGAACAAAAAAGAGTAATTACCTGCTATTTAAGTAATATATTACCTATTTATTTAGAATTAATGGTAGAAATTTTTTATTAAAATCTAACAGTACACGTCCATTACGGCATCAATGCCGTAAATTTAATTACGTCATTATAGAATGTATTTCTCTTATCCTATAAATGTACACATAATTAAGAAAAATTCCTGACTTCTGCTTATTTTATAAAATAAAAAAATTATTTTTCTAAGATCGTATCATAACCATCCTAATTCATGATACATGTATCATTTAATTTTATGTATGATTGTAATAGATTGTGGTGCCGCATTAATCTTTATGCTGTTATTTATATTCAATTATAACTTGTAGTTTGCTCTGTTCCATGGTTAATGCTCGTATTGGTTCTTGTTCAGTTTTGGGTTTTAATTCTGTTTCTACTTAATAAAAAAAATAATATTTAAAAACCTAGAACAAGAACAGCAAAGTCAACACATGCACAGAGCCGCGATGTCGTCGGCGTTACCACGGATAGCCAGCAGCGAAAATTGCGTGCGGCAGTGGAGCAATTTGTGCTCGGGAGTGATGGATGATGTGGTGCACCGTGTGAGGACGGCAGTGTAAAGCTCCGGCGTGGGCTGTGTTTTATCACGGGATGGTGGCGTGTAGCCGCTGGCGGTGCGCGAGAGTTACGGCCGCCTCAGGCAGCTCAGTGGCTTCACGGGTTGCTTCCAGCGACGAGGAGCGCGCCTGGACCACGGCAAAGCTCCGGCTGGATCGCGAATTTTGCACATGGTGGCTGGTTTCGACGCCGGCGGCTGAAAAAGAAAAGGCTGGACATGGGGTTTGGTGATTTCTATCACTATGGTCCCTGAATTTCAAAATAATTTTCTTTTAGGGCAGAATGGTGAAGAAGACTTGCATTTAAGTCTTAAATCCCTTTTAAGCTTAACGAATGCTAGTTTTAGGTCCGTTATAAATTGAGCTTGGTGGATTAAAACACATATTTAAAGTTTAACATATTAAATTTTATTTTGGTCCAAAAATTTTATTCAAAGTTATTTCAAAATTATGGTTCTGGTATTTTAAAATAAAATTAAATGGAACAATAATAAATTTTAAAACCCAAGCAGTCCTAATCCATTAATCAAGTATTTGAAAAAAGAACATTAACAGAAACCCACTAAAAATTAGACATAAAGTTAATGTGATTTTTTCTAAGTTGTTTAATTATTCGATTAATTGAGTGGATGAACAACATGCCATTTAGATTAAGAGGGTGCCACATTCACATGTTCCTGCATATACATAAATTTTGATATTAATAGTCTAACGAGATTAGAATAAGATTAATATCATGTTTAATATTAAATTGATTATAATATTGACCCAACCTAATTAATTATTTTATTTTTTATAAAATTAAATATTAATTGGTGGAATGTCAATTAAATAATTAATTGAGAATATTAAAAGAAATCTCTAACTTACAAAAAGTTGAGTGGCAAAGGGTTCTAGGCATAAAGCCCACAGCCTCCATTATTGGTTCTATAGTAAAGTAGATTAATATCTCGCCTCAAATTAAATAAGCTCTCCACGGAGGATATTAATTAAAATTGGCTACTAGATAAGACTTCTTTAAAAGATAAAATCTTGAGTATGACTCATTAAAACTGACTGCTCTATGACAGTTGCTTTATTTGAGAAATATAAAAGATTGAAATAATGATTATTTACTCAACTTAAATTTATTAATATCCTCCCTACAGAAGTCTAATTAACCACACAAATTGTATTATTAGACGCATGATTTAAGTAATTGTAGATACAAAATGAAAAAAAGGCGGAGACACGAAAGAGATAATGAAAAAAAGGTAGAGACATGAAACAGATAATAGTTAAGTGTGTACTCGATTATCTTAGAATCCCATCCAGATAGATTGGATGCGGGTGTCGATACTGCCCTCCATTTCTGAACCTTTTGGCATCTTTTTATTGAACTGCTTGTCATACTTAGCAAACCCGTTCTTAAAACTCCCTTCCTATTTTCGCACATGGAACGGATCTACACGTAGAAAACCAGTATGACCAATTGGCCATTCTTTGCATGGCATTCAAGAATCTTGACAAGCTCATCCAAGCACCATTTTGACGCAGCATAGTTCTTTTAGAAAACGATGACTGAAATCTTTGATTCCTTAATTGCTTTCAAAAGGGAAGGTGAAATCCCATCTCCTCGACTAAGCTCTTCGTTATCAATGAAGGATTTGATTTTCTTTTGACGAAGAGCTTCAACTAGATGGCTTAGAAAGTTATCACGGGTATCTTCCCCTCTAAAACTGAGGAAGACATCGTATCTGCAAGACGAAAAAGAAGAAGAAGAGGCCATGAAGGTAATTTTAGAGTCCAATTTGCTGGTAGGAGCAGATTTCTTTAGCGTATATGTATGACCTACCTGCCCTTTCGGGTTTTCGGGAAATTTCCTGCAGATTTTCCTCCCATTGATTAAATCTAAGTAGTAATTAGTCGTAGATGTATAACCAAAATATAAATCTTGGTTTAAATGTCATATTAGCAAACAATAACTTTTATTAACCAAGTATATGGGTAATGTTGCTCCTACTAAGATGTTCATGGTCTTTGGTCGTATCAGTTCTATTAAGTGATAATTTTGTTATTTAAAAAAAAAAATCCTCCTTACGGAGTTCTTATTAATTAAACCTAAGAGGTTGAATTAATCAGTGGTTTATTATTATTTTGTATGAAATAACTAGATGATAATAATAAATTTGTAAGTATGCTTGTCTAATTAGTAATAAATATGACCACCCTACAGAGGCTTATTTAATGCGAGATTAGATTACCGATGCATAATTAAAGTAGTTATAGAGTTCTACTTATGCTTTTCATGCATTCATATTTATTATCCTAAACTTTCATGTTTTAAAATGTATATACGCTCGTATGATTTATTTAGTTTATGTTGAACTAAGAATATATCGTTTAGTCCACTTGCAACAATTCTTATCCAGAATAAGTTAATTGGGCCTAACTACCTAGATTGGAAAAGGAATCTTGTTCTCACAGTCGAAGAACACAAATTTGTATTGACTCAAAAATGCCCCCCAACGCCTGGTGACAATGCAACCCAAGCTAAAAAGGATGCTCATAGCAAGTGGAAAAAGTCTGACAAGATGGCAAGGTGTTATATACTAGCTTTAATCTCTAGTTCCTTGTCTAAGCAACATGAGGACATGCCCACAGCTGCTGAAATGATGTTAAGCTTATCGGAGATGTTCATTGGAAAGAATAGGACTTAGAAGTTAACTATCATTAAAGAGATAATGAATGCTCGACAATTTGAAGGAACACGAGTATGAGATCATATGATGAAAATGATAGCACTGTTTCGACAAGTGGAGGAATTAGGTGGGAATTTCGATGCTGAAGAGCAGAGCAATATGGTCAATTGGGTGGAAATTTCAATGCTGAAGAGCAGAGCGATATGGTTTTAGCTATCTTAGCTCCTTCATCTCAACCATTCAAGCTCAATCTTTCAATGAGCAAGAAAGATTACACATTGACAGAATTGATAATAAGTTCAAGGTTGTAGAAACTATTCTAAAGCCAGCGCCAATTGTTTATTTAACTTGGGGGCAAATCTTCTTATTCTGGCTCTAATCCTAAAGAAAAGGACAACAAGAAAAAGAAGAAGAATACATCCAAAAAGGCATTAAACCCAGGGGTAATAAAAATTCAGAAAAGGAAAAGAAACCCAAAGGAAAGTGATTTCATTGTAGTCAAAAAATGGTATTGGAAGAGAAATTGCCCAGTTTATTTAGCTAAGGTTCTCAACCTAAGGGGACAATTTCATCTTCAGGTAATGTTCCTTTCATTGAGACATGTTTAGTGGTTGATTCTACAGATTTAGTAGATTCTAGAGCCACTAATCATAATTGCAATTCATTGTAGGGGTTCCAAGAAACCAAGTCACTTAGTAATGGAGAGATTAGTTTTAGGCCAGGCACTAGTGTAATTGTTGCGGCTAGAGTAGTGGGAGTAGTTCATCTTTATTTTGATGATTTTAGGAGTTTAATATTAGATGATTATTTATTTGTTCCGGAACTTAAACGAAATTTGATTTCATTTAGTTCATTGAGTAAATTTGGTTAATATATTATTTTTTACTTAACAATTCATACTGCTTGTATCCTAAAATAAACTCTCTACATGATACAGAATTAAATAATGAATCTAATCACCATAAGAAAGTTAAGTTATTTTCTATTGAAACGTACCTATGGGATTTGCATTTAGGCCATTTAAGTCTAGATAGGATCCAAAGACTAGGTAGGGATAGACCTTTGAGTTCATTGGTTATTAGAACCATTACTTGTCTGTGAATCTTATTTAAAAGGTAAAATGACTAAAAGAGCATTCAATGCAAAAAGAAATAGAGTAATAGACCCGTTAGAATTGGTGCATTTTGATGTATTTGAGTCTATGAACACACAAGCAAGAGGAGGTTATGAATATTTCATCAATTTCATTGATGATTATTCATGTATGGTTATGTATACTTAATGCGCTGTAAATATGAAGTTTTTGATAAATTCAAGAAGTTTCGACCAGAAGTGGAAAGGCAATTAAGAACATACATAAAGACAATTCGATCTGACCAAGGTGGCGAGTACTTCTTTAGTGAGTTTAGGGCTTATTTATCAGAACATGGGAATCTATCACACTTAGTTACACCAGGGACTTCCCAACAAAATGGTGTAGCCAAAAGGAGAAAAATAATACTTTTTTAAGTGGTTAGATTTATAATGAGTTATTCAAATTTGCCAATCTCATTTTGGGGCCATGCTTTAGAAACAACCATGTATTTTCTTAACTTAGCTCCATCCAACTCAGTTCCTAAAACACCCTTGGAAATGTGGAATGGATGTAAACCAAGTTTACGCCATATACACATTTGGGGTTGTCTAGCAGATATGCTAAAAGGAAAGGCATATAAGTTGGAATCTAGGTTTGAAGTTTGTTTGTTTAAAGACCTACGCTAAAGAACGAGATGAGGTCTTTTCTATAGTCCTGTATAAAAGAAGGTTTTTGTTAGCACAAATGCAACCTTTATTGAGGATGATTATATAAAAGATTTTAAGCCTAAAAGTAAAAATTATTTTAAATGAATTGTCTAGAAATACAAATACTGTGCCTAAACAAGTCAATGGGGAGATTCTACATCCAAATTCTGAAAAACAACCTTCTCTAGTTACAGAGCAACAACAACTAGTGTTTCGTTATTGGCATAAAGCTATGACATCTAAGATAGTTCTACGTTTTTCAATAAAGTTTGGGAGCTTGTAGAAATACTTGAAGGGATAAAACCTATTGGTTATAAATGGATTTACAAGATGGAGACCTTCAAAGCTAGCTTGTTACAAAAGGGTACACTGAGAAAGAGAGTATCGATTATGAGGAGACTTTTTCACTAGTAGCCATGCTTAAGTCTATCATAATTCTCTTTTCCATTGTAGTAAATCTTGATTATGAGATTTGGGAAATGGTTGTCAAGACTGCATTCCTTAATAGGAATCTTAATGAGAGCAATATATAATGTGGCCATATGGTTTTGTAACTAGTGGCCAAAAGTATATGGTTTGTAATCTATAGAAGTCTTTGTAATCTATAGAAGTCTGTCTTTGGCCTAAAATAAGCCTTTAGGTCTTGGAACATCAAATTTAATCAAATGATCAAATCGTTTGGTTTTGATCAAAATCCTAATGAACTTTGTATCTATAAGAGGATAGATGGTCGTTTGGTTGTATTTCTAGTCATGTATGTAGATGATATCCTACTCATTGGCTACTCATTGGGAATGATGTAGGAGTGCTATTATCGATTAAAATTTGATGATCTAACCAATTTGATATGAAAGATTTGGAAGAAGCCAATTACATCATTGAGACTAGGCTTTCGCGAGATTGTAAGAACAAGATGTTAGGTTTATCACAAGCTGCTTACATTGACAAAATTTTAGTTAAGTTTGCTATGCAAGATTCCAAGAAAGAATTACTTCCTTTCAGATATAAATCATGTCTATTTAAGGATCAGTCTCCTAGGAATCATGAAAATATACATCGTATGAGATAGTATCTTTATGCATCTGTAATAGGAAGTGTTATGTATGCTATGTTCTAGACCGGGTATTTTTTTTACTGTAGGTATGGTCAGTGGATATTAATCAAACCCAGGACCAGAGCACTAGATTGCAGTAAATCAGATACTTAAGTATCTTCGAAGAACAAGAGATTATATACTTGTGTACTCTAGTAAATTTCTTGCATATTCAGATTTTCAAGGAGATAGGGATACCCAAAGATCCACTTCTGGTTATGTGTCCACCTTAGATGGTGGAGCTATAAGTTGGAGGAGTGTGAAACAGTTATGTATTGTAGACTCTACTATGGAAGCTGAATATGTAGCAACCTTAGAAGTTGGTAAAAGAACTGTATGGCTCTGGAAGTTCCTTACAGAACTTAAGATGGTTCCTTGTGCTAAGATGCCTATTGTGCTTTATTGTGATAATAGCGGGGTAGTGCACAATTAAAGGAACTTAGATACCATAAGAAAGGGAAATATATTGAGAGGAAATATCACCTAGTACGAGAATTAGTGCATAAGGGTGAAGTCATGGTTTCTAAGATTGCGTCAATAGAGAATCTAACAGATCCATTCACCAAGGGCTTGCCTTCTAAGAGGTTCGAGAGTCAGATATATGAAATGGGAGTTCGATAAGTACTTGATATACTTTAGAGCAAATAGGAGATTGTTAGACTTAGTGTTATTATTATGCTCTTAGAACATTAGTTGTAATAACATTTTCTAATTTTAATAAAACTTATTTATTCATAATTTATATTGAGCATATATTAATAGCCCTTATTTATAAAGTATGTGATTTATGTATTGGCATATTTTGTTAATACTAGAAGATATAAATCACAGATTCTTTATAAATAAAAGATTGTTTATAGCTATTAATGAAATGGGCATTTGATTATGTAAGGTTGTAACTTTTCTACTTTTATCGTGAGTGATTTTATCTTGATCACTAAATTCGAGACTTCGAGTGGAATAGTCAATATGTATATGTGATATGCATATTGAACTGGACCATCATGAATTATGATCTAGTTTAACAAATGTCATTGATCATAATTCACATGAGCTTTAATAAGCTTAATCGAACGTAATCTTGAGTCGGTAATGAAATTTCATTCATGTGTTATATCTTTTGAGTTATCACGGAGTGAGATCCATATAAATGGTCAAAACATCAATAGCTTAGATATGTAATTTGTGGATCGTAGGAGCATATACTTATAAGATGAAATCTATACTATTGATGTTTACCTAAACTGTTTGTGGCACTTGATTATTTAAATTTATGGCCCCAATTTATTCAATAAATTGTTTGTTGAACAATAATATTTATTTATAAATTTATTTACAAGTGTAGATACATTAAAAATGATCATTATAACAAATAGTGAGTTAGGGGTAAATATGTAATTAATGGAGAAACAATATTTATCAACGACCAAACCTTAATTATGAGCATCATATAGAGGGTTAATTAAGTGGCTATTATTGGTCAAAGACAAGGTTAAAATTAATTAAAAGGAGTTTTAATTAGTTGGGGTTTTATTTAATTATATGGGTTACTAGAGTGCAACTTTAAACTTTTAGTAGAATAGCTTGGGGTTAACTTAATAGTTTCAATATGTCATTAGATAACTAGGCCTTGACTATTAAGTTGGAGCTGGAAAGCCCATAGGTTTGCAGTCCCTCTGCTAGCTCAATTCCTAGTCAAACTTTGACTCTAATAAATGCCCCATCCAAATTCATCGATACAAATCATCATTGTCATCAATTTATCATCAATCATCATCTCTATTAATGGTTTAAGTTCTTTTACATAGCCAAAATCTAGAGTAAAAGAAGATTACAAACCCAATTGGAAGTGTTTGAACTTTAAACAAAATAGCCAGCCATGTAATTTAAGGTAAATAGTTTAAGTTTTGTACTTTTTGATTTGAATCTTACTTTGTTGCCTTATAAATCAAGTACAAAAAAGATTACAAACACAATTGGATGTCAAGCTTGATTTACTTATCTTTGTTAGTATAAATTAATTTCATAAAAGGAAGTCGGACTTGATTTATTTATTTATCTTTTCAATTTATTCATGATTTGAATGTTAATTCATAGACAAAACTCAAACCAACAACATGCATCAACTTCGATAAAACCAAAAAGGTCCCTGAGGATTAATCTTGAAATATTATAAGCTGTAAACACTTGATGCTTTTCTGTTAGTTGAGGTCATTTTATAGTAAGCTAATTTGCTTTTGTTGGCTCAGACCTTGCTAAGCTCATGCATTTAGACATTTATCACTTGCTCTATTACTTTGTTTGTCATATATGTATCTAGTCTAAAGCTTGGTCAACATGTAGTATGCGAATTTGCTTTCGTTTGATAAGACCTTAAATTATAGAGATGGTAAAGATTTTAGACTTTAAACTACTTATTTGAATTGTAAAGTTTTGTTAGTTGGTTTTTTAGTTCGATTTATTTTTTTATTTTATTTAAACTTTAAACTTTAAACAAAAACATATGCATTTAAAAAAATTTGTCTGACTTCATTTCATAAAGCTATCCAAGTTTAAAATTCACAATTCAAGAACCTAGATCTTTCTGGGTTTAACCCATGCTACACCTAGAGTTAAAAATCTGGGTATACATCCAAATCTGGTATCATAAATTGCCATTTGGTTCCAAAACCGAAAAAGGCCAAACCTAGATTCGAACTTAGATTTTTCCATCCTTAGATGATGAGTCACCTTTAAATTGTATGCATTAAAATGATGAAGACGTTGTATCATCTTTTGTCACTTAGCTTTAGATATGTGTTTGGGCTTTTGTGTATTTTATGTATGGTAAGAAGTTGTTAAACTCACTAGCTTGACAAGGCCAATGCTGCCATTCTTAGTGCTAACCATAACAAGCTTTCAATAGGTACTTTTAGGTACAACTTGATTTGATTGCTTAAACTAATATTGCTATTGAAATGAAATATTGAGATTACTTCTTTTGCTTTGTATGTTTTAAAGAATGATGTCCAGGTTATTCAACCTTTAGTTTATTTATTTGTTAGTGATATTTTAGTACAAAATATACTGATGATTGAGTTTTCTCATTAAGAAAATATGTGGGAAGCATTGGCTTAGTTGTTATATTATGATTTTAAGTTGGTAAGCTAATCTTTGCTTAGGATTACATAATATTTGATATCTATGTATATGCATTTGGTTTCTTTTATTTGAATAAAGTTTCGAATGAGCAAATTTCCTTCATTTTCTTAAATAGAGTTTAGTACAACCATATCTTTTCAACATGCTACATATGTGTATAAAAGCATAATACAGTTAGGAATAATACCATTTGCCACAATATACTACTAGATTGAATTCCACAATGGCAAATCTAGAAGGTTAACATTAGGTACATTACAACATTGAATATGAAAAACACTACATCTAAGATCATAAATATCTTCATAATAGTATAACCCTTAAGTGGTGGTAGCGACTTCTTCAGCATATCTTTTAGCTCCTCCACATCATTTGAAGTGCAATTAGCAACTTATGATCCACAAATGTTGCCATACCCCTTTAAAAAATAGATCCATTGTTAAAGTTAGTCCTCTTTATCATACATTATCTAAAATATCAACACCTTTCTTCTTGGCACAATGATAATACAACTTGTGTGGATTGTCATTAGATTCAGAAACCTTCAGATAAGCTCTCATTAGACATTTGTACATTTTGTTTGAGTACCTAATGATCTTGTCATTGACACAATTCCTCCAAATTGGCTAGTAAAATGTGTTTGATTTGCCTTAAGTGTTTGAGCTTTGATATTCCATGTCTATGATAACTCTATGAAATGAGAGTTATCATGACACTTTTACACTTAAATCAATAATACTTAGAGAGTAAATTATGTGTTTCTATTGCATTTTTGTTGCATTTTGCATAAATAATCATTTTAGTCAATCTTAATAAGTTTTGCTCGATTTAAAGTAATTCGTGTTCAAATTGTGTGCATAATTGTAGGTTTTAAGAGGCTTATAATTCATGGAAGGAATGCTATGCAATAGGTTGGCAAAAATAAGGAAAGAACATGGCTACAAAAGAGTTAAAATAAATTTGGAACAGTGCAGTTGTTGTAGATATTGCTGTAGCAATCCTGGAACAATGACAGAGACAATTATGCGCGGGATAACTGTAAAATTGCGATCTGCAGTTTCCTAATCTGACTTATGCGCGACTTAGGCTTCCGTTTACCCTAATTTTCAACTATAAAAGAAGCACACATCATAAAGAATGAAAGAGGCCGCCACCCAAGGAGAAAAACACAAAGAAACAAAAGAAAAACACGATTCAAGAGAGAGATTGAGGGCTGCACAAGAGGAGAATTTGCAGAAATAAATCAAGAATTCAGTCCTTCTTATTCTTCTCTTGTTTTCTTGTTTACTATTTATTCATGGAGATGTGTTTCATGGCTGGAACTTTGTTCTTTATTTTTCTTTTATAAACCATGAACTAAATTTATTTGTGGTTGAGTGATAAACAATCTTAATGGTTTATTGACTGAATATATGTGTTGCTGTATGTTTGCTGTAGTCGTTTGTTTTGATAATATTTATGTTTATTCATTATTTCAGTTGATCACCCATTTAATGATACAAGTTAGGAGAGAGCAGCAAAATGACCTATCTTAGTGGAACATATCAGAACAATACTTGATCTTAAATTGAGTTTCCCGGATTGAGTTTTACTTGAGTCCCAAAAGGGCCATACTTGATTTAAGATTAGTGATGAACTAGACATAGGGATTCACCTTGTAGGGTAAATAGAACCTAAGCGTGTAATGCTATATCTTATGTTGGTATAACAATTGATCACTGTTAGATTGCATATAGATATAAGATATCCAATATGCGATGGCTGAGGATACATAAGGATTCTGTCCAGTGCTATAGCAGATACTACAGCAACCGAGCCAACCATTAGAAAATAGTCAAGACCATTAAGAGAGTTTATTCACTCAACTACTCTATATTTCCATTAGATTTATCCTTGAGTTTGACGTGATAATTTACTTTGTTGCATTTTATTTATTTTGTTTTTATTTTAATTAGTAAATTAGTTTCATCAATTGTTTATCTTAATTCAGACACAAAATCTGCACTGTTAAGATTGTTGTAGCAAATCTGATAACATCAATCCCTGTGGAGACGTTCTTGAATACTTATCACTTTATTATTTGTTGTGTACACTTGCACATTGACACCAATAGCATTAGTATTTATATACCAACAATATGCTTAGGTGCTTATCATTGTGTTTAGGAAATTAATGGTCGATGATTCTTTGTAAAAATAGAGTTGGATGATGAATGAGAATGGTTAGATGATTTTGTAGTGAATGAGTTTTGTTTTAAGTTTCAGGTTGTGATGTAAATTTCAGGCAAACTACTTGTGAATGATGATATTAAGGTGATGAATAAATAGCCAAAATCATTACCAATGTACCTGTTTCGATTCAATGGTAATATTGGGAATGTTATTCAATATTTTAAAAGTCTTTTTTTTTGTTGAATTTTGATTTTTGGATCAACAAAGGTAAATTGATATCTGTCAAAGATAGTATTGAAGGACAACATTCGTCCATGAGGTTCCTAAAAAATGCAACTTTTGTGTAGTAAAATTAAAATGGATGGCGGAAGCTCTAAAACCTTGGATCGGTTTCATTCAAAAACGAAAAATCAAGAGGAAAGATTGGCGTTTAATTACCTCACTTGTAGTTTCAAAAACGACTTCGTGAAGTAGGAGAAAATGACTGAAAACAGCAAGCTACGAACACTATATAGAAAATAGATCTCTACATGAACAACTTTTGTTTTGCCACGATTTGAGATCCTTAAAGAACCCCAATTGTGTTGCCTCTAATAAGTCTACACTTAGAAATGTTCTAGGAGTTCATAGGATTTGGAATCACTAAATTTCGTTTAGAAATGAGAGATAATGAAGAAACATGAATGCTAATTCATGATGATTCATTCCACCAAATAAAGCCACCACTATCTTTTCAATAATGGCACCAAACATTATCATGTGCTAAATCCATCCACTAAGCCAGTATTTATTAAATGTGATCTTATGACTTCAATAATTTATTCATTCAAATTATTTTGAATGAATAAATAGCTAAATTAATTAAGCCCATTTTGATCAAATCAAATGGTTAATTGTGGGCTTCTTTTGTGACATGTTCTTATGCCTTCTCCTAATCGATATTAGGTCCAATGAAAGCCCAAAATTCTAAACCCAAAATTAGTTTAGAAGTCCATAATCATTTATGAACCAGAACATGTCCAAAATGGTCATTTTACATTCTCGATATTCTACATAATGTTTAATTAATAATTTATGAAATTTATTTTGTTCCTTAAACTATTTATGGAACATCTAAATTTCTATCTTAGATAATATTTAAGATATATGTATGTATATATATATATATAAAGAGTTATCATTAAAATAATTCTACTACCTTATAAAAAAGAACCTAAAAGGTCACACACCAAATAAAAAAAAAAGAAGTTTTAGAAAATGAGAAGTTAAATTTCCTAATTTTAAGAAAATCGATATTTATATTATAATTCATTAGAAAATGAATATACATATATATAAAGTAATGCAGCAGCTCCTTGCCTCTAGATCTGAACCGTCCGTTGCCAGTTCTTCAGACAAAGAGGAGGATGAAGATGAACCGTTCATCTCCCTCGGAGATGATAACGAAGATGATTGTTTCGGGATCCTGCCCTCGATAAAGCATTGTAAATAATTTTGTATAGCAGATGTAATTAAAAAAAAAGTAAATTTCCGGTCTCCTTGGTCATGTGCCGCTTTCTATGTTACTAAGAACTCTGAAATAGAAAGAGGAACACCTAGACTTGTAATAAATTACAAACCCCTAAATAAAGCATTAAAATGGATTAGGTATCCGATACCTAATAAAAAAGATTTACTCCAAAAATTGCATTCTGCTTTCATATTTTCTAAGTTTAATATGAAATCAGGATTTTGGCAAATCCAAATCCATACAAAAGACCGTTATAAAACTGCTTTTACTGTCCCTTTTAGACAATATGAATGGACTGTAATGCCAATCGGATTAAAGAATGCACCATCAGAATTTCAGAGAATCATGAATGATATGTATAATCCTTTTTCTGAATTCTGTATTGTCTATATTGATGATGTGTTGATCTCAGTAAGGACTAAGGATCGAATGATGTCTATGAATTAAGGAAAATCATAAATTAAACTTCAATTTAAGTTTCAAAATACCACTTGAAGTACGTAACTTGTTATCCGACAGTGCAGACTAGACTAGTGCCTATTCAGGATCACCTCTAGAATTTACGTTGTCGGTTTCCCGTCGATATACTCAAATGGGTGTTTTTAGGCAAACTTAAGCAACACAAGGCTCATAGATAGTATTAGATCTGGATCCCAGAAATAATACTCTGATTGACTGGAGGGAGAAGAGAAATACAACTAAGGTCAGAGATCCGGTCTTTATGCCTTAGAGGAACGTAACAGTCTTTAAAGAAATTTAAACATGCTTTAAATTAAACTACGAAAATGTAAAAATTTAAAATGATAAACTCACATATTTTATTTGCTTGAATCCAAAAGTCTTTACAAACATGAGGCATTTTACAGATAGAAGGGGAAAATTACAAGACATGAAATGTTTCCTTGATGTCTTGATCCAGATTTCCCAGAGAGAGAGAGAAATTCGAAGAAAAGGAGTGGTGAGTCTTAGTCTTCATCCCCTCTTTATAAACAACAATAAAGGAAAATGCAATAATTGGTCTTTACATGTGATTGAATATGCTTTATGGACTTTCAGAAAGCTTCACGTGATTGGGTCCTTTATCTTTGACTAAAGGTCTTTACATGGAGAGATGCTTCACAAGGCAATAGTTATATTTTTTGAAAACATGGCACATGTACGACCACACTTGTGTCTCAAAAGACGTTTTCAAAAGATACTCCTATTACGTCTTTAAATGATGCTTTTATCTTGTCTCTGTACTCGGTAAAGAAGGCTTTATAAACAAATGATACAAAGAAAATAAAAGTGATAAAATTACAGAGAGAATGGAAATTTACTTTCTTTTTTTTTTAATTACATCTGCTATACAAAATTATTTGCAATGCTTTATCAGAGGCAGGATCCCGAAACAATCATCTTCGTTATCATCTCCGAGGGAGATGAATGGTTCATCTTCATACTCCTCTTTGTCTGAAGAACTGGCAACGGACGGTTCAGATCTAGAGGCAAGGAGCTACTGCATTACTTTAAAATATTCTTCTTCGGTCTTTGCACTGGCCAACAGAGATTGGGCCTTTGTTCTTTGAGCGAGGAAAGTGCTTTGGGCTTTAACTTCTTGAATGCTTGGAGTAAGAAGGCCTTTTGAGGAAAGCCAAGCTTGGACAATAGTTTCTGACAGTTTGGACTGTTCATCAAATTTAGACCACCATTTAACTTTAAAGGTTCTTTGTAAGATAAGTTGGGCGCCTTGAGTGTGGTAATTAAAGTTCCACATCCAAACCCAAGGAATGAAGAAATTTGTACAGAAACAAAGAAAAAGAGGAAACATTTTCTCGGACTCAGAAAGAGTGTAATGGGTTTTAAAAAGGTTTAGACATTTTATGGCATTTGAGGTTAGGATTTCTGGGCTTGGCCCAAAATAGTTCCATTATTGTTGAAACCAATTTGGAAAGCTTTGTAAGGTTATTTTCGAATTGAAGAAAAATAACCAAGAGTGTGATTTTTTGGGGTTTTGAATGAAAAATGTGTTAAACCAGGCATGTTGGTAATCCCAGTAAGAAAAGGATAAACAGTGGTTTAGACGCATTTGGAAATTGGCGGGAAAGGTCTTTGGTTTGTGGAGTTGGTCACCCCACTATTTTGGGCTCAAAACTTTAAGAATGGTAGCTGTGGAATAGGCTGGCTCAGAATGAGCTTCACTAAGGAAGAAATGTTTGAATTTTACTGACTCTGTGAACTCAAGAATACTTTGATAGAAAGACTAGGGTTTTGACAAATCTCATGGTTTGAAAAACCAGCCTTTCGGGAAAATATTTGAAATTGCTTGAAATGGATCAGAGTGAGAAAACCCATCTTCCATAGATAAAACATTTTACTGATAGGTTTTATTAATCCAATCCGAGGATTTTTGTGAAAGCTTTGATTGGGAAACAACAATTTGTAAAGAGGAGCTTTCACAAGAAATAACTTCTTTAGAAGAAGAAGGTTTTGAAATAGCTTTAGAAACTGATTTTTCTTTCTCAGGAACTTGAGAAAGAGCTTTATTTTGGGAAATACTTTGTAAAGCTAACATAAGCTCAGGGGACTTTGTAATGGAACTCATATATTCTTTTACCTGTTCTTCAGAGGTAATGGCTTTGGATTGTGCTTCTTGTTCTTCGACCATGTCAATCCATGATTTAATAGGCATGGCAAATGAAAGTAATTTGCCTTTAGAAGGGGTTGTCTGAGTTTCTTTAAGGGTTGATTGAGGTTCAAGGTCTTTAAGGACACCCTTGCCCTTGTATCTTCGTTTGGGCGGCATTATCTGTTTTGAAGAAATTCCCTGGTTAGAAAATCAGGGATAGAATTTGTATCTCCTTTAATGAATTCGATATCAAAATAAAAAACACTTAAAATGGTTTGCCATCATGCAAAAATTTGTTTTGATGCAATATTTTGAACATCTTTTTCTAAAACATGTTTTACAGCTTTGCAATCAGTTCTTAGTAAAAATTTTTGATTTAACAAATCACTTTAAAATTTAGAAATGCATAAAACAATAGAAATAATTTCTTTTTTAATAGTAGAGTAATTTCTTTGACATTCATTCCAATGAGCAGAAACATACTGTACTATTTGTTCTTTATTATTCTCTCTTTGCTTTAGTATTCCTCCGTATCCTAAATCTGATGTATCAGTCTCAACAATTTTAGGTAATGTAGGATTAGCGAGAAATAAGCACGGAATATTTTGAACTTAATTTTTTATGAGCTTAACGACTTTAGTATGTTCATCAGTCCACACAACGGGTTTTTCTTTAATCTATTATGCAAAGGTTTGGAAATCCTATTGATATTAGGGCAGAAATCAAAAACATAATTTAAACTATCTAAAAATCTCTGCAATTAGGTTTTGTCAAGGATTTTATTAGGAAATTTGTCCGCAAATGCAAGAGATCGCTCAATAGGTGTAATGGTTCCTTTAGAAATGTAATGACCAAGGAACCTTATTTTTGTTTGAAACAAGGAAATTTTAGAATTAGAAATGGCTAAACCAGCCTTTCTAGTGGCGAGGTAAAACGTCTTTAGATGTTTGAAATGTTGATCAATTGTTTGAGAAAAGATCAACACATCATCAATATAGACAATACAGAATTCAGAAAAAGGATTATAAATATCATTCATAATTCTCTGAAATTCTGATGGTGCATTCTTTAATCCGAATGACATTACAGTCCATTCATATTGTCTAAAAGAGACAGTAAAAGCCCTAAATAGGCACTAGTCTGGTCTGCACTGTCGGATAACAAGTCACGTACTTCAAGTGGTATTTTGAAACTTAAATTGAAGTTTAATTTATGATTTTCCTTAATTCATAGACATCCTTCGATCCTTAGTCCTTACTGGTATCAGAGCCAAGGGGAGGATAGTGTAATATAGGATAGAGACTTCGTGTTTAAAGACTTGTGTTTTAGTTGAACTTTGTTTGTGTGGTGAGTGTTTACCTCTGGATGCCTTGGTAGCTTTTGGTCGTAAGTCCCGATTTGGTTGAAGGGCAATAAAACCAATTCTTAGCCTTGGATTGTAGCCATACCGACAATACTAAAACTAGGATATAGGTTTTAATCCATGGATTCTCTGCTCTGTAGAGCATCATCCTTTTCTATCTCTTCTTCAGGAAGAACTAGTGATTCAAAGAATGTTGTGAATTCTGAAGAATTTGTTATTGAAGACTTCAATAAAGCGATTGATAATTGGGAATTACCAAAAATTTCTAAAGAAATGATCTACAAAACGAAAAAACTTGATTTTTTAAAGAATGATTATGTAATAAAAACCGAAGAACGTGACATAACCCTTTCAAAGCCATTTGAAACAATTCACTTGTTTTTAGAGCACTCTTTAAAGAAATTAAAAGATAAAAATTTTAATTATGTTCACATCGGCTTAATGCAAGTTGGTATAAAACCCTTAACAAAAGAAGGTCTTAATACCTCTATTCTTGCTGTCTTAAGAGATGGGCAATTCATCTCTTTTGATGATTCTTTACTAAGTAGTATAGAATCAAGTCTTTGTAAAGGTCCCATCTCATTTAGCTGTTATCCGAACATAACAATGTCCCTAAAAGACAAAAACATTCTAAAAAACATGATTTTGCAAATCAAGACCCATAATTACCACATGATTGAGGGATCTGTTCTGGTTGCCTTAATTTTTAAAATTTTCTAACAAAGCCATGATTTCTGCGTTTAGTACGCAACATAAATTTTAGTAAAAAAGAGACGAGACTCTTCTCTTGCAAACTGACCTCTCTAAAGCCAATACAATTATACCAAAACCAATCCAATGGAAAGATGTCAATCTTCCTGAGGAATGGATCTTAGAAGGAGCCACTGAACCAGTAATTTCAAAACAACTTGAACCTAATACAGAGTTGCAAAATGTGACTCAGTATTCTGATGGTAAAGTCAAACTATCTTTTAGGAGATCTACATCATCTAGATTCTCTGATAAAGATTCTTGCTCAAGTATTCCTTCATTAGAAAGGAAATTTTTAAAAATTCCTTCTGTTATAAATCTCCCTTTCCAACTAATAAAGAGTCAACCTAGATTTTCTACATCGGATATACCTAGTTCCTCTATTCACTCTGTTGACTATACCACTAGTGTCCCACACCCAATTTACACTAGCAGTCAACATGAATAAAGACAGGAAGAGAAAGAACCTTCTCCTCCAACTTCTCTTACATTTTCTGCTGTCACAGAAAATATGATTAGTGTCATTAAAAAGATTTTTGAATTAGATAAAACCCTTCTTCACAATGATTTTTATTCTGACACTAACAAAGAAAAAAGACTTTGGTTTTTCAAACATTTCTTAAATCAAAGAAAAGAAATCCAACAAGTCTATTATGACTTTGTAAATTTACATAAAGTTCATATAATGTTTTTTGATTGGTTTGAGATGTATGCTTGGGATAACAACATTACTTATCCTTTTAAAGAATCAAATCCCATTACTGTTAGAAAGAAAATCACTGAATGAAATCTTTCTGATAGTGATAGAACTATAGAATCCGAACATCCACCTCTTAGGAGTTTAACCATTGACCATGGTGAGCCTCCTGTCTTGATTAAAGCCCCACCTTATAAAATCTATAAACCAAATGATTCAGAGACAAATTTAAGTAGTATTATTCAACAGAATAATTTATGTAATACTAACTTAAATACAATAGGAAAGCAGTTGACTAGAATAGAAAACCAATTCCAAAAATCAACCATAACTGTTTCTCTTGCTATATCAAAATCTGATTCTGACAAAAAGCTTAAAGAGCATATTTTCAAACATTTTCAGGTTTCGAAAACTAGTCAAAAGTTTATCCAAGAGTCAAAATCAGATTTTACTAAAGCCATTAGAGACCAACTAGACATAATAAAAGCCTTTTCTTCCTCGTCTAGTAAGATCCAAATAACCCCTGATGGTGCCCAATCTAGTAAGATTGGTGTGCTAAAACAAGACTAGATGTCTATAGCTTCTTCTGGTATAGAAACCTTTCATGAAAAACCTGTTTCTAAAGTCAACAAAATTCATTGGGAATTAGCCCTATCTACTGTCAAGTCTCCACCTGACTTAGCCATAAACAATAGACCTAGTGCATTAAACCAGTCTCGATTTAATGCGTCCTCTGTCTATGAGTGGAACATTGATGGTATGTTAGAATACAACATCTTAGGATTGTTGCAACAGATGACCATGGCAGCTGATGCATATAAAACTCAGTCGGGAACTTCTGACAAAGCTATTGCACAAATTCTCATTGCGGGTTTTACTAGTCAACTTAAAGGTTAGTAGGATCATCTTCTCACTAAGCAGCAACAATTAGATATCCTTCATTCAATTCAAACAGATGAAAATGGAGCCCCCATCTGTGACGAATTCAATAGTCCTATTCAGGATGCTGTTGCTACCCTGATTCTAACAATATCCTTTCATTGCATAGGTGATCCTTCACACCTTCGGGATACGAACGCTGAGTTACTACACAACCTGAGGTGTAGAAAGCTTAGTGAATTCCAAAGCTACAGAACCACATTCTTAACCAGACTCTTCCTTAGGGATGACGCAAATCATATAACTTAGAAGGAAAAATTCATTGCAGGTTTACCTACCCTATTAGGAGAGAAGGTTAGGAATTCTATTAAAGCCCTTTTTGACAACTGTATTCCTTATGATGAGCTCACCTACGGTGAACTTGTCAGCTTTATTAATAAAGAAGGTTTAAAGATTTGTCAAGACTTAAAATTACAGAAACAACTAAAATGAGAGCTTAGAAAGTCTAAGCAAGAATTAGGTAGTTTCTGTAAACAGTTTAATTATGAACCTTTTAAAGCCACCGCCTTTAAAGATTGTAATGGTAAGTGTTCTTCAAAACCTTACAAGAAACATTACAAATCAAAAGGTCATAAGAAACCTTTTCGAGATTTTAGAGAACCTTCTTATAAGAAACCTCCAAAGCCTTATAAGAAGCCCAACTTCTCTAAGAAAAAGGATTTTAATGCCAAACAAAAGACCCCTTTTAATTACAAAGAAGCCACATGTTACAAATGTGGGAAAAAATGCCATACTGTAAAATTTTGCAGGGTTAACAGAAAGCTCCATGAGCTTGGCCTCGACGAAGAAACACTTTCTAAAGTTGTCCCTCTATTTATAGAGTCTTCTGACTCTGAGTCTTCCATGACGGGAAACAGTGACCTGCTACAAATTGATGAATTGATAGATTCTGATACTTCAGAATCGAGTAGTAGTGATTCTGATATGGAATCTCGCTTAAAGAAAATCAATGTGTTAACCAAAGAACAAGAAACTTTTTTTGAATTAGTCAAACACATTACTGACCCTACTCTCCAGAAAGAGTATCTTGACAAGCTTTCAAAAACCTTAGAACTAAATGATAAAGCAGAGACTTCTAAAGCTCCTACCATTAAAAAGAATACGTATGACTTAACTGAAATCCTGGACAAAAAGAAAACAAAGAAAATAATCCCCAACATCCAAGATCTTCAAAAAGAGATAAAAGACATCAAACTTGAGATAAAGGAGTTGAAAAAAAAAACAAAAGAATGATTCTGAAACCATTCAACCTCTCTTACAAAAACAATTACAAGATAATTCTGATAAAGAATCAGAACCTGATGGTGATAATGATGAACAAAATCTTGAAAATATTGAATCTATACCCAATGATTTTTTGTTTGTTTTAAAACAAATCACCACAAGGAAATATTTGATTAAAATCACCTTGATTTTTTCTAAAGATTTTGAAATTGACACCATTGCCCTTTTTGACACTGGTGCTGATTTAAATTGTATCAAAGAAGATATTGTTCCAAGAAGGTTTCATGAGAAAACGAAGGAAAGACTTTCTGCCGCTAATAATTCAAAACTTAATGTTAAATCTAAAGTAGATGCATCTATCCATAACAACGGTTTTGAATTTCGAACATCCTTTATTCTTACAAATGACATACACCATACTGTCATTTTAGGAACCCCTTTTATCAATCTTATTACTCCCTATATTATTAATTACGATAGTATATCTTTTAAAGAAAAAAATAAAAAACTCATTTTTCCCTTCATTGAAAAACCTAAAACCAGAAATTTAAATATTATTAAAGCCTGTTCTGTTTACCAAAACCAAATCAATGCCCTTCTCAAATCTAAACATAATGACTTGGTCTGTTTAAAAAAGTATTTGAATTTACAAAGAATTGAAAACCAATTACAAAATGATTTTATAAAAAGAAAAATCTCTGATTTTAGAAATCTCATTGAGAAAGAAATATGTGCTGATCTACCATCTGCCTTTTGGAACCGAAAACAACATTTGGTAGATTTGCCTTACGAAAATGCTTTCGATGAAAGACAAATACCTACCAAAGCTCGTCCTATTCAAATGAACATGGATTTAGAACAATATTGTAAAGATGAAATCAAAGATTTAGAATAAAAAAGACTCATTGTGAAATCTAGGTCTCCTTGGTCATGTGCTGCTTTCTATGTTAATAAGAACTCTGAAATAGAAAGAGGAACACCTAGACTTGTAATAAATTACAAACCCCTAAATAAAACATTAAAATAGATTAGGTATCCGATACCTAATAAAAAAGATTTACTCCAAAAACTGCATTCTGCTTTCATATTTTCTAAGTTTGATAGGAAATCAGGATTTTGGCAAATCCAAATCCATCCAAAAGACAGTTATAAAAATACTTTTACTGTCCCTTTTGGATAATATGAATGGACTGAATGCCATTCGGATTAAAGAATGCACCATCAGAATTTCAGAGAATCATGAATGATATTTATAATCCTTTTTCTGAATTCTGTATTGTCTATATTGATGATGTGTTGATCTTTTCTCAAACAATTGATCAACATTTCAAACATCTAAAGATGTTTTACCTCGCCATTAGAAAGGCTGGTTTAGCCATTTTTAGTTCTAAAGTTTCCTTGTTTCAAACAAAAATCAGGTTCCTTGGTCATTACATTTCTAAAGGAATCATTACATCTATTAAGTGATCTCTTGCATTTGCGGATAAATTCCTGATAAAATCATTGACAAAACCCAATTGCAGAGATTTTTAGGTAGTTTAAATTATGTTCTTGATTTCTGCCCTAATATCAATAGGATTTCCAAACCTTTGCTTGATAGATTAAAGAAAAACCCCGTTGTGTGGACTGATGAACATACTAAAGTCGTTAAGCTCATAAAAAATTCTGTTCAAAATATTCCATGCTTATTTCTCGCTAATCCTACATTACCTAAAATTGTTGAGATTGATGCATCAGATTTAGGATACGGAGGAATGCTAAAGCAAAAAGAGAATAATAAAGAACAAATAGTACAATATGTTTTTGTTCATTGGAATGAATGTCAAAGAAATTACTCTACTATTAAAAAAGAAATTCTTTCTATTGTTTTATGTATTTTTAAATTTCAAAGTGATTTGTTAAATCAAAAATTTTTACTAAGAATTGATTGCAAAGCTGCAAAAAATGTTTTAGAAAAAAATGTTCAAAATATTGCATCAAAACAAATTTTTGAACGATTGCAAGCCATTTTAAGTGTTTTTGATTTTGATATCGAATTCATTAAAGGATATACAAATTCTATCCCTGATTTTCTAATCAGGAAATTTCTTCAAAACAGATAATGCCGCCCAAATGAAGAGACAAGGGCAAGGGTATCCTTAAAGACCTTGAACCTCAATCAACCCCTAAAGAAACTCAGACAACCCCTTCTAAAGAAAAATTACTTTCCTCTGCCATGCCTATTAAATCATGGATTGACATGGTCGAAGAACAAGAAGCACAATCCAAAGCCATTACCTCTGAAGAACAGGTAAAAGAATGGATGAGTTCCATTACAAAGTCCTCTGAGCTTATGTTAGCTTTACAAAGTATTTCCCAAAATAAAGCTCTTTCTCAAGTTCCTGAGAAAGAAAAATCTGTTTCTAAAGCTATTTCAAAACCTTCTTCTTCACAAGAAATTATTTCTTGTGAAAGCCCCTCTTCACAAATTGTTGTTTCCCAATCAAAGCTTTCACAAAAATCCTCGGATTGGATTAATAAAACTTATCAGCAAAATGTTTTATCTATGGAAGATGGGTTTTATCACTCTGATCCATTTCAAGCAATTTCAAAGATTTTCCCGAAAGGCTGGTTTTTCAAATCATGAGATTTGTCAAAACCTCAGTCTTTCTATCAAAGCATTTTTGAGTTCACTGAGTTAGTAAAATTCAAACATTTCTTCTTTAGTGAAGCTCATTATGAGCCAGCCTATTCCACGGCTACCATTCTTAAAGTTTTGAGCCCAAAATAGTGGGGTGACCAACTCCACAAACCAAAGACCTTTCCCGCCAATTTCCAAATGCGTCTAAACCACTGTTTATCATTTTCTTACTGGGATTACCAACAGGCCTGATTTAACACATTTTTCATTCAAAACCCTAAAAAATCTCACTCTTGGTTATTTTTCTTCAATTCGAAAATAACCGTACAAAGCCTTCCAAATTGGTTTCAACAATGGTGAAACTATTTTGGGCCAAGCCCAGAAATCCTAACCCTAAATGCCATAAGATGTCTAAACCTTTTTAAAACCCATTACACTCCTTCTAAGTCCGAGAAAAGGTTTCCTCCTTTTCTTTGTTTCTGTACAAATTTCTTCCTTCCTTGGGTTTGGATGTGGAACTTTAATTACCACACTCAAGACGCCCAACTTATCTTACAAAGCACTTTTAAAGTTAAATGGTGGTCTAAATTTGATGAACAGTCCAAACTGTCAGAAACCACTGTCCAAGCTTGGCTTTCCTCAAAAGGCCTTTTTACTCCAAGCATTCAAGAAGTTAAAGCCCAAAACACTTTCCTCTCTCAAAGAACAAAAGCCCAATCTCTGTTGGCCAGTGCGAAGACTGAAGAAAAATATTTTAAAGTAATGCAGCAGCTCCTTGCCTCTAGATTTGAACCGTTCGTTGCCAGTTCTTCAGACAAAGAGGAGGATGAAGATGAACCGTTCATTTCCCTCGGAGATGATAACAAAGATGATTGTTTCGGGATCCTACCCCCGATAAAGCATTGTAAATAATTTTGTATAGCAGATGTAATTAAAAAAAAAGTAAATTTCCATTCTCTCTGTAATTTTATCACTTTTATTTTCTTTGAATCATTTGTTTATAAGGCCTTCTTTACCGAGTACAGAGACAAGATAAAAGCATCCTTCAAAGACGTGATAGGAGTATCTTTTGAAAACGTCTTTCGAGACACAAGTGTGGCTGCACATGTGCCATGTTTTCAAAAAATATAACTATTGCCTCGTGAAGCATCTCTCCATGTGAAGACCTTTAGTCAAAGATAAAGGACCCACTCACGTGAAGCTTTCTGAAAAGTCCATAAAGCATAAGATGCCTGCAATATTGTTGTCTTCCACGTTCCACAAAGCAGATTCAATCACATGTAAAGACCAATTATTGCATTTTCCTTTATTGTTGTTTATAAGGAGGGGATGAAGACTAAGACTCACCACTCCTTTTCTTCGAATTTCTCTCTCTCTCTGGGAAATCTGGATCAAGACATTAAGGAAACATTTCATGTCTTGTAATTTTCCCCTTCTATCTGTAAAACGCCTCCTGTTTGTAAAGACTTTTGGATTCAAGCAAATAAAATATGTGAGTTTATCATTTTAAATTTTTACATTTTCGCAGTTTAATTTAAAGCATGTTTAAATTTCTTTAAAGACTGTTACGTTCCTCTAAGGCATAGAGACCGGATCTCTGACCTTAGTTGTATTTCTCTTCTCCCTCCAGCCAATCAGAGTATTATTTCTGGGATCTAGATCTAATACTATCTATGAGCCTTGTGTTGCTTAGGTTTGCCTAAAAACACCCATTTGAGTATATCGACGGGAAACCGACGACGTAAATTCCAGAGGTGATCCTGAATTGGCACTAGTCTGGTCTGCATTGTCGGATAACAAGTCACGTACTTCAAGTGGTATTTTGAAACTTAAATTGAAGTTTAATTTATGATTTTCCTTAATTCATAGACATCCTTCGATCCTTAGTCCTTATATATATATATTCATTCTTAATGAATTATAATATAAATTTATATTATAAATCGATATATATATATATATATATATATATATATATATATATATATATTCATTCTTAATGAATTATAATATAAATATCAATTTTCTTAAAATTAGGAAATTTAACTTCTCATTTTCTAAAACTTATTTTTCATTTTTATTTGGTGTGTGACCTTTTAGGTTCTTTTTTATAAGGTAGTAGAATTATTTTATTGAGAACTCTTTATTCATTAAATGATGCTAAACTCTTTAGTCATCAATTAGAACTTTTCTAATGACCTTAAGATGCGTTGCTAATACGCTTTACCAATAATGATCTTAAGATTTCTATAAGTCATGAGTGACACCTAGCAATATTTCACAACCATCCAAATAACAAGAATTGTTGGATCTATAGAACCTATTTCATTATATCTCTATGTCTTGGTCTCTTCATCATCCATGTCCAGAGAAAAGCACGACTTATGGTTTATTATGTTAAACATTTATGTTTTATCTCAAAATAAATCTAAATGAACTTGGTATGAAAATAAAATTTGAACTCCTTCAAATATATTTCACCTTGGCCAAGGATTTTTCATGCCAATTCATATTATCTCACAGGGACATCCTTTTTGTATATTACAAAGTGATGAATTCCATATTGGCCATACACTTATCTCCATACATAGTCAACCATGACAACTATTGCTAGATTTCTTCCTTAATTAGGAATCAATCATTACACTTTCACATATCAGAGATATCTTTGTATAAGACATCTGTGATGCCTTAAGTCTAAAGACCATTACTAAACATAGTGTCTATCACAATGTATAATAAGCCATTAACACTCAAAACCATATGACTTACTATATTTGGTCAAGTTCAGGAAACTCGTTCTCTCAATAAGTACCTATGTGTTTGATTTGACATCTTATGTCAATGATACGAAACTTACCAGCCATTCTAATATTACATACCATAAGGAGTGATAACACATACTAGTGTTTATATGAATTTATAATGTCCAATCATAAATCCACCACTAGGAACTATTTTAGAAGTATAATACAAAGGATACACGTTTCATACTCTCGACAAACTCGAGAACGTGTTCCTTAACTATTTTACTTCTTGGACTATATTTATTAAATTAATTTATGAATGTTGATAACTTTGCCATTTTATAAATATCAACATGCTATTCAAAGACAATAATTCCCTAAAAGCAAACACCATTCGATTGGCCTTTAGGCCATATTACTAACAATTATGTCATTTCATATTGTTTATACACTTTGACACTGATTTTTACAAGAAGCTATTGCCTAGCGGATCTTTCTTAGCTTTCATTTTAATGGTACAAGGACATTTTGGGTTTTTACTCAATCATCAAATCAACCTTTAAATAGTATACTAATGGCAAGAGAGGAAAGTAGAGATGCGCTAATATTTTCTATCAAAGTGGAGATGTATCAAACCTTAAGCGAGGAAAATAGAAATTACCCATTGGGTCAGCCCTTCTAGCCATTGTTGACTAAGGCTTGGCCTTCATTTGTCTGATATTTTTAAAATTTTTAGGAAAAATTGTACGTCAAATGTGTGTATGTATGTATGTGTGTGTGTATATATATATAGCAGCAACTTGCTTGGAGTTTATAAAATGTCTCATTCCTCCACTACCGTTTTAACATCGTTAATAATTAATGTTGTCAAAAGAATAAAACTATCATTTGACTTTAAAAAATGCCATTTCATCCATTTAAAAATGGAAAGGGCATAAATATCAATTCATTGATTCTAGAAAGATTTTATTTTTATAAAATAAAATATTTTGATTTCCATTTCTAGAATACCAAATCTGCAAAACCTTGATCTATATTCATCTTAGACAACTTTGAACTGAGAACGTAAGAAATCTAATCCCTAACCAATCAAACAACCAAATTCTTCACTAAGCTTAGCTACTTACTGTGAAAACTTCTAATTTTTAATATCCAATTTCTGCTACTTTATCCCAATTTTTGAACTTCTTCACAATATTTAGCTTTTGGCCATAAAATACAAGCATTAAACATTTAACCCAAATTTATTAAACAAAATCATTTCTTTTCAAGTTTATAACAATCAAACTTAGAAACATAAAATTCACAAATAACCAAATAAAATTTAAATCAAGAAGACCAATGCTCAAAAAAGAAAAATTGGCAGTAGATGCGGTGGTTCAACAGGGGACCACTACGCTAACGCTATTGCCACCTGTTTCTGCACTGCTTTAACATTCAAGAGCCAGTGGCAAAGAAGAAAAATGAAGAAGAAGAAGAAAATGTTTTTTTTTTAACAAACTTGAAATATGATATTTTTGGTATTGAACTAGGCTAAAATAGTCACTTAACTTTTAAGGATAATATAATCATATAATGTTTAAGTGTAAAATAGTTATTATAATGCTATATTAAATTCTATAACAGTGTTAGATCCAGTGATTGGTGGAATATAGAATTGCAGTTCAGAACTCCGATCCTACATGTATATCCATTAATTAAATAAAAAAATGATAAAGCAGGGAGAGCCACATAATGGACGATAAGGGTGAGAATTCACTTTGGTTCAACCTGAATTAAACTAAACTTAAAATTTATTTCGATTTTCGGTTTAGTTTGCATTAATCCTAGATCCCCTTTAGGTTGAATTTTACAATTGGACTGGGTTAATCTTTTGGTTCAAGTTAAAATTGAATCGAATTAAAAACTCAATTGGTTGTTTAAAATTAAGAAAAAAATAAAATCCTAAATTTTTAAATCTAGTTCAATAATGCTAGATCTCCTTCACCTCTCATTTTCCAATTTCAAAATAGAGAAAAAAAAAACTCAAAATGGGATAATAACCCAAAGCACACAAAGTAGTCACTGGCTAATCCTCCTCTTTGTCCTCTTCCTTCTTCTTTTTCTTCACACAAACACACACACTATAGCCAACCAACCACTGCAAATCTTTCTTCTTCTTCTTCTTCTTCTTCACACAAACACACGTGCTGCAACTATTGTCGTTGTCCTTGCTCGCCACTACATGCAGACTTATTGCTAGTGCCTCATTGTTTGTGGAAGCTCGGCTTCTAGTTACAGTTCAAGGCGTCAAGCCTTCCATTTTGACAAATTTTTTGTACTTGAATCTTCACACTTTTATTCTTACTTTGATATGTTACTATTACTATATTTTCAGTCTACCCTTTGTGGTTATTTTTTATTCGTGTTGTGATTATGGTTGGTTGATGGAAAAATTGCAAAAGATAAAAAATAAAAATAGAAGCTCTTACGAACCCAAATTTGTGATTATGTTTGGTTGATTGCCCACTCCTAATGGATCTTTGTTAATTAGGCATATGAAAACTTATTGAAACTTGAACAACCCAAATTGAAAACTTATTTGCCCACTCCTAATGGATCTTTGTTAATTAGGCATATGATTTTTTAACATAATCAAATGAAGCATATAACATGCTTAATGCTTTTGCTTACTTTCTCTCCATATTCTCTTGCTTCTTTCATTTTATCAACCTTAAAGTTTTCTTTATTTGCAATTACTTTATAATTAGTAGGATACTTTAATCCATAAAAAATGAAAAAAATTGATTTTAATTACACATGCATATATTTAGAAAAAAATATAAAATATAAATATTTAGAAAATAAAAATAACAATTTAAGATTGATAATCAGACCAGGTCACGCTTGGGACCTTTTTATAAGAGTCTACATAGGTCCAAGTGGAGCTAGGCTGGGATTTTTTTTTTTTTTTGGTTATCCCTATGACCATGAAACAAAATCTATGGTTATTATAAGACATTGTATAACTCTTTTATTTATGAATACAAGTTCTCTATAATATCTCATTATTTCTATTTACTTATTGAATGATTGATTTTCTAATTTGAAATTCAAATTTAAGATACCATTTGAAAAGTGTAGTATTACTCTTTATTTTCTATTGTTATTATTAATATTATTATTAATATTATTTTATAACTACCAAAGATGGCATTTGTTTTTTCATTTGAAATATGAATGGATCTAAATTTGATTGGAATCTTAATAAACATGAATGTATAAACTATAATAAAAAGAGTAAAATGAGTGAGTTTTGTTTAAAAGAGAATAGAAAAACCCTAGCCACTGCACGCTATCATCATTGCGTTTTGTTACTCACAGTCAGTTACCATTTTTGCCTTATTTACCACTTTTGTCTAGATGGATATGCAAAATAATTTGACAAAAAAAGTTTTGAGCATGAGAATAAGATTTTTAACTTAAAGAAAAGTCACTCGCTAAGTTTGGCTCTCAATTTATAGTGTGTTACCAAATAAATGATAATTTTATAAAGTTAGAAGATTCTCCTTACAAAAAGATGATAATAATATTTTCTTTTGTGATCATTTAAGCTGGAAAATTCCCTTGAAAAAATATGTATCAGCCCGAGCTCAACAACCGAGTAAATATTGTCTGTTTAGGCAGACAATCAGTCATGATTTTGTTATTGAGCTTTGCAACCCAAAGCACATTTACTTAATTAGGAGAGCCCATGACTTACAAATTAGTCCATGAATTGACTTGTTATTGATGTGGGATATTGCATACTTTCTCTCTTGAGGACCTTGCGCCCTTATGAGGGTCAATAGAAATAGGACGGAAATCAAAATCATATCCATCCACACATTGGGATGCGAGTTGTCTCTGATACTAATTGTAATAGCGCAAGCCCAATAACTAAGTAGATATTGTCTTCTTTGAGTGCACAACGTGTCATGATTTTGTTATTGGGCTTTGCAACCCAAGAAACACCTACCTAGTTAGGAGATTTCACAACTTATAAACAAATCCAGGAGCTCATTTAGTCATTTTAATAGCCTAAGACCAAAAGTCAAGTAATATTGTCTGTTTTGGGCACACAACTTGTCACGATTTTGTTGTTAGACTTTGCGACACAAAATGTGTTTACTTAGTTAGGAAAGCTCATGATTTATAAATCAATCTAGGAACTTACTCACTAACACTATGGGATATCTCATACTTTCTCCACTGAGGATTTTGCATCCTTCTGAGGGTCATTGGGCGCAGGATCCACAATAAGAATAGAATGGAATGAAATCATATCATTAAAATATCCATCCGCATGTAGATCGATCATATCATTAATATATCCATCCACACATTAGGTCACAAGTTGGCTCTAGTACAAATTGTAACATCCCGAACATAATAACCAAGTAGATACTATACATATTGAACACATAGCCTATCATGGTTTTTTATTAGGCTTTGTAACCCAAAACGTGTCTACTTAGTTAAGAGAGACTATGACTTATATACTAATTCAAGAAGTCACTCTCTAGCAAAGTAAGATATTATACACTTCCCTGTTTGAGGACCTCGCATCCTCATGAGGATCATTGGAAATAAAACATAATAAAATTATATCATTATCATATCCATCCATATATTAGATTATGAGTTACCTCTAATAGCAATTGTGAAAATCGGAGCCCAAAAAATAAGTAGATGTTCTCTATTTTGGGCATTCAATTCATCACATATGTAATATCCTAAATCGATAGAGTGAGTTCTTGAATTGTTCTATAATTTTGAACAATATTTACCAATCTAAGAACTCATTCACTAGCGATGTGGGACATTACATACATCTGTTAAAAGTGAAGAATAGGGATTTGCCTAAGACAACGTTTCAAACTTGGTATAGGCATTATGAGTTTCGTGTGATGCCTTTTGGCTTTTATGAACTTGATGAATAGAGTCTTTTAGTCTTCCCTTGATCAATTTATCATTGTTTTTATCAATGAAATTTTGATATACTCTAAAATTGTAGAAGAGCAAAGAGGAATATTTAAGGGTGGTTCTTTAAACAATCCGAGAAAAAAAGTTATATGTAAAGTTCAAGAAGTGTGAGTTTTGGCTCAACCCAATAGGTTTTCTAGGGCATGTTGTTATTAAGGAGAGCATCTCTGTTGATCCAACCAAGGTTGGGGCCATGGTAAATTGGCCAAAACCAGCTAATGTTACTGAGATTAGAAGATTTTTAGGTTTGGCTAGTTATTACAAGCAATTTTTTTAATGGATTCTCTAGTCTTGCAACTCAATTAAAAAATTCACTAAGATGAATTGTCAAGTTTCAATGTAGTGACAAATGCGTGAAGAGCTTTTGAGAATTAAATAATAGATTGGTTTCTACTTTATTTTGATAGTTTCTTCTAAAGGTGGTGGCTATATCATTCATAGTGATACTTCTAGAAAAGGGTGGGGATGTATATTATTCTAGCATGGTAAGGTAGTTGCATATGTGTCTCGACTATTAAAGAATTATGAGCAGAATTATCCAACTCATGACTTAAAAGTTAGTAGCTATGATATTTGCCTTAAATATTTGGAAACATTATCTTTATAATGAAACTTGTGAAATCTATATAGATCACAAGAGTTTGAAATACTTGTTAACCCATAAAGAATACAATTTGAGATAAAAGAGTTGGTTACAGCTAGTGAAAGATTATGGTTACTTAATTAATTATCATCCTGGTAAGGCGAATATAGTGGTTGATGCTCTTAGTAAGAAGTCTTCAGTTGCTTGGCTCAGGGTCACATACTTGAGGATTTGAAAAAGATAAGCATTGAAATAGTTTCCTGGACAGCTTTATGTTTTATCTCATTTGAGTGTTCAGCTATCTTGATTGACAAGATTAAGGCTGCATAGAGTCAAAATCCATAATTCAGAAAAATTGATAAAGCACTAAAGGTTAGAGGTTCATAGTTTAGGAATGATGAAAATGTTGTTTTGTGGTTTGGACATAGACTTTATATATCCAAAGTAAACAATATCTACTTGGTTATTGGGCTTGTGCTGTTACAATTAGGCCATACTAATATCTGGTATCACTAGCGAGTTACGAGTCATGGGCTCTCTTAACTAAGTAGATATATTAGCCCAATAATAAAATCGTGACAGACGGTGTTCCTAAAGCGAAGAGTATCTATTTAGTTGTTAGGTTCGAGCTATTACAATTGGTATAAGAGCTAACTCGAGACCCGATATGTGGATGGATATGTTAATGATATGATTTTGTTCGATTCTGTTTCCAATGACCCTTAGGGGGATGCGAGGTCCTCAAAAAATAAAGTATGTAGCATCGCATATCGTTAACAAGTGAGTCCCTCGATTGATTTGTAAGTTATGGCCTATCCTAGCTAAGTAGATGCATTTTAGGTTGTAAATCTTACTTGGTTGTTAGGCTCGAGTTGTTAAAATTGGTATTAGGTTATAAGATTCCATAGACTCTCTATTATTAATAGTCACAGGTAGAGAATAAAATGCTTGTCGTTCTATTGAGGTTAAAGTTAAGTTTGAGGCCTACAACCTATTATTAATTATTTGTCTTTAATGATCTAGAGTAAAGCCTCTCTAGGTAAGAGTGTTGGTAACGTAAGAATTTATATAGAATTATCCTGACAGAGTTTGTTGTGAAATTCATAGTAATTCGCACACACCAATTTTGAGTCTAGATTTTTGATATGTTAAGCTGGACATCCAAACTAATGTTTTGAAACTTGCTTAAAATGAATTTGGATATGAATCAAATTTGCTAAAGTTTTTCAAAATGAAATTTGAAATTTTAGATATTTTCACAATTTTATGATGAAACGATATATTGTTTTGCATTTTTAAAGCATGTATGTTCTAAACAGAAAATCATTTGACAAACTTGATGAGGTATGAAACAAGAACTATTTTCAATAGTTCAAAAAAGAAATAAGCTATGAAAATCTTAATTTTAGAAACTTATATGTCAAAATGATCTTTGTAAAATTTATTAAAAATCAGAGACTAAGTTATATTTTTTTATGGAGATGATCCTATGAATTTTTTGATGTTCAGTAATTGAGGTACTTATTGTTTGATTATTGGAAATAGAATCAAGCATGCTTGTGATAGGAGTTATATGTAGAGACTTGTTTTAAGGATTAGCATTCTAGCAAAGATTTCAAATTAGGATTAGCATAAACATGATTCTTTAATGAGTTTTAGAATTCAAAAGTTTATAGTGATTTTTTTTAAAAATTATGTGCTACTTCTCCTTATATATGTTTATATTAAGCTTTTATGTTTTAAAGTTTTTTTATCAAAAGCTTTTTGTTGTTAAATTAGACATTCAAATGATTTTTTGAAAAACTATTTATTGAAAATGATTATAATGAAATTTTCACTAATTTGCACCTCTTTTGAAAGAGATAAGTAAACTCTAAGCTCTGAAAATAGAATTCGGTTAGGATATTTTTTGTTTGTGACAACATGAACTCTATAAAGGTAATAAGTTTTGTGTTTGATTTTAAAAGGTTGGACGCTGATGGAAAAATAGTGCAAGCATGATTAATTTTGAGGTAATTGATGAAATATTTTTTTTGAAGGATTATCGAGGCACAACAGATGATTCTTTTATGGAGGTTTAGGATTCTATAGACGTTTAAATGGATTAATTCCGACAAGGTTAGTTAGAGTTGAATCTTTTGAGATACAATTTTTATATTTGTCATGTTATGCTTTTGATTAGGGGTGTTCGCGGATTGGATTTTATGGATTGAATATCAATCCATATCCGTTCCATGATTTTGTCGATTATAAATTTTTAATCCAATCCAATTCACGGATTGATGAGATTCAATCCAAATCCAATCCATACATCTGCGGATTGAATTCAAATTTGACCTAATCGATATTCAATCCACCATTTTGCAGATTCATTTGCGGACTGAAAATTTTTAATTATGTCCAAACCACGAACTAACTAAATAACAAAATTAATATAAAAATAATTTTACTACCAATCAAGTTTAAAATTAAATAAGATTTAAATAAATTAATTGTTTAAATAAAGGTAGAAAGTACATTTAAATTTTCAAAATATAACATACCAAAATGAAAAAAGTCATTCGTTTAGATTAGTAAATGGAAATTAACTATTTAGGGAGCTATATTTGTTTATTTAATTTTTTTTATTTTATATTATTATCAGATAAGATATAATATAATGTAATGTAACTATATTTTAACTTATTTATTTACTAGTAAGTACTAATGCCATATTTACGAGTTTTATTTTTTAATTAAATAAATACTTTTTATTTTTTTACAGATCAACAGATTTTTGAGGATTTACAGAAGTAGATCCATATCCAATCCACTGATTGTGGATTATCAAATTTTCAATCCATTCCAATCCACCAATCCATGGATCGGATTTTTACAGATCGAATTTATATAGATGAAATGGATTGAGCGGATTGAATTAGATTCCAAATTCCCCTACTTTTGATGTCATATAAGTATGGATTGAGTGGATTGAGAAGTTGCACATATCTAATGATAATATTTGGAATTTACGATATATGTCGATTTGTGGATTGATCTAGTGAATTTCTTGGAAATTGATACTATATTTTAGGTGTTGGAGCTTACTTTGATGAACTAATTGGAGCATATGATAATAATATATTTACAATTTAGAATTGTGTAAATGTTTCATGCATAATAAGAGTTCATAGCTTAATCTTGTGGCTAACAGAATTGAATACATTTCTTTTGTAGCAAGAAATATAAGTTTTGTGGAAATGAAAGAAATTAGTAATAAAGGTGGATAGAAGCTAATAAAACTAAGCAATGTGCCTTAGGTAGGCTTTGCAAGAGACTAAAAGGGACTACTAATAAGAATACTAGTAGTTCGTCGCATTATCTGGACAAGACACTAGTTTAAGTCTTGTTATAATGAAGGAGAATGGACTCCTCTATACCTAGATGAATTATCTAAGGAAATTCTTAAGGACAATAGGTTGTTTGATCATCTAGTGTGATACACTTGAGGAAAAATTGAATTAGATCATTTTTCTATTTGGTTGAGTAATTTAGGAATCCCAATCTAGTATTTCAAATGGCTAAGGTTGTTTTTATGGTGTAGGAATAAAATGTGCTCATATATGATATAAGTTGAATTTACAGAATGAAATTCTTTTTAGGGGGAGAGTTGTAATACCTTCATTTTTTTATATCTACTTCTAATGATTTTATTTACCATCAGTTTTTATGAAAAACTTTATCATCTATCAATTTACTTTGATAAGGAGAAGTTGATTAAGTGCTAATATTATTTCTTTTAATACATGCTCTAAATTTTGATCATTAAGCATTTTTTCCCTTTACTCTTTGAGTTTGGTAAGTGTGTAAAGAAGGAAAACAATATTTCCCTTTTTTGAATAATTTTATTGAATCAGGAGACGTAGCTTTATACAAGAGATTTCCTACAATCATGCTAATCTATTCTAGGTAGTCTAAATATAAAAGGCAACTGAAAAAATATACAACTAATATAATATATTTGTCAATGAATGGTCAGATATCATTGACCTTTCCTTCTCAACACTCCCCCTCAAGTTGGAGAGTGAATGTCAAGAACTCCCAACTCGCATATCATAGTTGACAAAGCTTCCTTTCCCAATGGCTTGGTGAACACATCTGCAAGTTGATCTGTTGAGGCAACATGTTTGGTTACAACTGAACCATCTTGTATTTTGTCACGAATAAAATGGCAATCCATCTCAATATGTCTGGTTCTTTCGTGGAAAACATGATTGGCAGCTATATGTAAGGCTGTTGTGTTATCACAATATAATAATGCTGGCTTTGAATGCAATATTCTCAAATCCTTCAATAATGAGCGTAGCCAGGATAATTCACAACATGTACCTATCATGGCTCTATATTCAACTTCTGTTGAGGAGAGAGATACGGTTTTCTACCTCTTTGTCCACCAAGAAATAAGAGAAGATCCCATAAAAACATAATAACCCGTAGTGGATCTACGAGATATTGGACAACCAGCCTAATTTGAATAAGAAAAAGCTCGCAAAGATAAATCATTATGAGAAGGGAAAAACAAACCTTGCCCTAGACTATTTTTCAAATAACGCAATACACGTAAGGCAGTTTCCATGTGTGGTCTACGTCGTGCATGCATGAATCTGCTTAACACATGGACCGAATAGGTGATATCCGGCCGGGTAATAGTCAAATAAATTAGACATCCAACAAGTCGCCTATACTGAGACGGATCTTTAAGCAATTCACCTGAATCCGAGAGCTTTATGTTTTGTTCCATGGGAAAGTTCACAGGTTTAGCACCCAAAAATCCACCATCTTTTAAAATTTCCAAAGTATATTTTCGTTGCGAGATGGAAATACCTTTCTTCGATCGAGAAACTTCGATGCCCAGAAAATATTTCAAATCACCCAAATCTTTAATTCGAAAATGACTATGTAGAAATTACTTAAGGGCTACTATGGCATTGACATAATTACTCATAATAAGAATGTCATCGATATATATCAACAAAGCTGTAAAAGATTTGCCTTTCTGACATGTGAATAACGAGTAATAGGCTTTGGATTGAACAAAGCCAACAGCTTGGATAGCTTTAGAGAACATGGCATACCATTGTCGGGAAGCTTGCTTTAAGCCATATAACGACTTGTGAAGGCGACACACTAGATTCTCCCCCTGTCGCCGAAGACCAGGAGGTGGAGACTTATAAATTTCTTCATGGAGATCGCTATGAAGAAAAGCATTGTTGATATCAAGTTGGTGAAGAGACCAATTCTGGGCAGTTGCTAAAGACAATAAACAACGAACAATAATCATTTTAGCAGTGGGAGAAAAAGTGTCATGGTAATCTATACCTTCCAGCTATGTGTAACCTTTTGCAACCATCGAGCTTTGAAACGCTCAATAGTACCATCCGAGTGCCGTTTGATTTTATAAACACAACGACAACCAATAGGCTTCTTACCAGGAGGAAGAGAAGTGAGGGACCAAGTGTGGTTGGCTTCTAAAGCAGCCAATTCATATTGCATTACTTCTTGCCAATGGGAATGGGAAACTGCTTGGGCAAAAGATGTAGGCTCAATATCTTGACTGACAGCAGCAGTAAAAGAGTGATGTTGTGGTGAGTAACGATGATAAGAGACAAAATTGCAAAGGGGATATCGTGTACCTTTTTGTGGACCTGATGACAAAGGTGGTAAATGGTTAGGAGACGTTACTTGGTTACAGACACAATCACGTAAAGCCATGGGAGGGTGATGAGGTCTTTGGGAATGGCATAAAATGGGTTTGGGAGGAGGACTAGTAGGTGACAGCTGAGTAGAAACTAGATTCGGTGGTAAGGGTTGTTGAAGTGGTGGGGAAGAATCAGATATAGAAAGAGGAATCACATGGTCTGAATTTAAGAAAGGGGATGGAATTGACTTACAAGTGAAAATAGTTTCATGAAAAACAACATTACGGCTAGTGAACATTTGGTGGGTGTCAAGGTCATAGAGCTTGTAAGCCTTTTGACCAACTGGATAGCCAAGAAAAATACATCGTTTGGCTCGAGGAGCAAATTTATGGGGGACGTGCACATCAATAGCATAGGCAAGACACCCAAAAACTCGGATATAAGAATAAGAATGAAGCTTTCCATAAAGTCGTTCAAAAAGAGTTTGGCGAGAAAGGAGTGGTGTGGGCAAACGATTAATTATATGAACAACAGTAGAAACACATTCTGCCAAAAAATGTAAAGGAATGTGGGCTTGAAAACGAAAAGCTCTAGCGGACTCAAGAATATGGCGGTGCTTGCGCTCTACAACCCCATTTTGTTGAGGGGTATAGACACAAGAATGTTGGTAAGTGATCCTTTTTTGTAAAAAAATTCCTGCATAGAGAAGAATTCTCCACCATTATCAACCCGAATGTTGGCTATAGATACATGGAATTGTGTTTGGACAAATGAAAAAAAATTGACAAGTAAATGTTGTGTTTCACTTTTGTGATGCATAAAAAATACCCATGTGAATTGAGAATAATCATCCACAATAGTCAAAAAATATTTTGCACCAGAAAGAGAGGCAATTTTATAAGGGCCCCAAATGTCACAATGAATTAATTCAAAAGGTCTAATAGACGAGATTGAACTAACAGAAAATGGAAGTCGACTTTGTTTTGCAAGTGCACAAACATCACAAGCATTATTAGATTGGAAAGGGAAATTTAACAAATGTTTTGCCATAAAATCTAATCTAGAGGAAGACAAATGCCCCCAACGGTGATGCCACAAAACAGTGGAGGAGGTGACCTGAGAACTGGGGGAACAATAAGAAGTGGCTACTGCGGATGGAGTTTGAGGTTTTGGCTTCTCTGATGCTAACGCAACCAAGTAATAAAGCCTGTATTGTTATTCACCCAAACCAATCGTCGTCCTCATCGTTAAGTCCTGTAAAATACATCAATGAGCAAAAAAGGTTACTGAACAATTGGGATATCTGGTAACTCGACTCACAGACATTAAATCCACCTTAAAAGATGGCACACCAAGCACATTTTGTAAAGTAACAATAGAATTCAAAGGTAAATTCCCAATGGATGTAATCGGAGCCTGTTCTCCACTTGGCATAGCAACTGGTGGCAAAAAAGTGTTCTTATTGTTGTTGACAAGCAAAGTTGGAGATGAAGTAATGTGGTATGTTGCACCACTGTCGATAATTAATCGATGGAGGCGCAACAATATTTGTAACAAACCTGAGGCAGCAGCATTAGCTTTAGGATTGGTGGATTGTGTTGTCCTTTTACCATGCATGATAGATAAGATTTGTTGGATTTGCAAATCAGAGAGCCCATTTGTCATCAATGGCACTTCCTCTATTACTGGACTTTTCTTGACATTGTTGGCTGAAGATTGATGGCTATTGCTGTGCTTGAAATGAGTGCTTCCTTGATTAGACCTGTTTGATGCATGTTTAGGGTGTTCTGGTGGGTACCCATTCAGCTTCCAGCATTTTTCTCATACATGATGGTCACGGTTACAATAAGAGCAATGTAAAGGTTTTCGATTAGATGGGTTGGAACGAGACGAAGAACCTTGTTCATGTCGAACAACTAGAGCCACCGGTTCAGCCCTTCGAACAACCATGGCTGCGTTCTCCGTCGTCTCACGTACAGTCCCCAGGCTTCGCTGCTTCTCCTCTTGTACAATGGAAGAGTAAGCCTTGGTAACATCAGGTAGCGGATTCATCAACAAAATCTGCCCTTGGATTGCACTGTAGGACTCATTGAGTCCCATGAGAAATTGCATCAATCTGCGTCTCTTATAGTCTGCCCCATAAGAGTAAACGTGTCATTATAGAATCCTAGTTCATCCCATAATTTTTTAAGCCTTGTGTAATAAGCTGCAACAGACATCTGATCTTGAGCAAGACAAGCAATATCCCTCTCAATCTGAAAAATACGAGGAGCATTGCTTTGAGAAAAATGATCCTGAAGGTCTTCCTATACCTCCTGGGCAGTGGTTGAAAAAATGACACTGTCTGCAAGGTCCTGTGTGAGTGAATTGAGAATCCAAGAGAGGATCATATCGTTGCATTTTTTCCACGAAGCATATTCGTCTGGTTTGGCTATAGCAGATGGCATTGTGGTGGTCCTGTCTATGAAACCTAACTTGGATTTGGTGTTCAAAGAAATTGTCATGGCTCTACACCATGTCAAATAATTATCCCCATTGAGGGGCTTGGAAACAAGCACCATTCCTAGATTATCAGAATGATAAAGAAAATATGGATTGATAGCATCAAGCTTGCCTCCATTCGAAGGTTGTTGTTCCGTCATGATAATGAGAAACAACAAAAAAGAACGGCAAAAAGAAAGAGGGCAGAGAGCTAGGGTATCGTTCCCTGCTCTGATACCATGTAAAGAAAGAAAATAATATTTCCCTTTTTTGAATAATTTTATTGAATCAGGAGACGTAGCTTTATACAAGAGATTTCCTACAATCATGCTAATATAAAAGGCAACTGAACAGATATACAACTAATACAATATATTTGTTAATGAATGGTCAGATGTCATTAACCTTTCCTTCTCAACAAAGTGATCATTTTCAAATAATTCTTTTGAGTAAAATTTTATTACAATTTCTAATACAGTCTATTTGTTGAGTTCGTAGTATTTTTTTTAAAACTTAATGAGATAATCACAATTTTGGAAAGATGAAGTCAAATCAAATTCTTATCCAATTATCTCTATTTAATGCTTCTCTGAAAGTCAAGGATGCACATATCATATCAAACAAATATGTTCGCTTATCTAGTTATTAATTCCATTCATCATATCTGTAATTTTAATAAGGAAAATATTTATAAATGCCCAATTAAATTTGGGTTTTCATGAATTCTCCCCTCTTTAAATAATTTTTTCTCTCTTTGGAGAAATTCGATAAAATTGGGTCGATATAGAGAAGATTAATATAGCCCCTACGTAGGGATACATGCACAAATTAAGAAGTGGTCTAAAATTTTACGTAATATCAGACATCGCTAGCAAGAAAGTTCTTGGATTTGTTTATAAGTCGTGAACTCTCCTAACTAAGTAGACACGTTTTGGGTTCCTAAGTCTAATAACAAAACCATTACGGGCTATACGCCTAAAGCGGACAATACCTACTTGATTGTTGAGCTCATGCTATTAAATTGGTATAAGAGCTAGCTTTTGACCTGATGTGTGGATGGATATGTTATTGATATGATTTTGTTCCATTCTATTCCAGTGACACTCATGAGGATGTGAGGTCCTCAATGGGGGAAGTTCGTAATATTCCACATTTTTAGTGAGTGAGTTCCTCAATTGGTTTGTAAGTCCTAGGCTATCTCAACTATGTAAATGCGATCTACGTTGCATAGCCCAATAACAAAACCATGATTATCTGTGTGCCCAAAGCGGAAAATAACTACTTGGTTGTTAGGCTCAAGCTGTTATAATTGGTATAAGAGCCCACTCACGAAATAATGTCTAGAAAGATATGTTAATGGTATGAGTTTATTCAATTTTGTTTCCAATGACCCTCACAAGGACATGAGGTCCTCAAGGGGGGGGGGGGATGTTTTATCTCACATCGCTAGCGAGTGAGTTCCCCAATTGGTTAATAAGTTGTGGCTCTCCTAATTAAGTAGAGCATTTTGGATTTCTAAGCCCAATAACGAACCACGATGGCTTATGTGCCCAAAGCGGACAATATCTGCTTGGTTGTTGGGCTCATACTTTTACAATTGGTATCAGAGCCAATTCGTGACCAGATGTGTGGATGGATATGTTAATGATATAATTTCATTTGGATCTATTTCCAATGACCCTCACGAGGATGCGAGCCTCAAGGGATAAGTGTGTAATATTCCATATCGTTAATGAGTGAGTTCTTAGATTGGTTTATAAGTTGTGAGCTCTTCTAAATAAGTAGATGTGTTCAAGATTGCAAAGCCTAATAACAAAATTGTGAAGGATTGTGTGCCCAAAATAGACAATATCTACTTGTTTGTTCAGCTTGAGCCATTGAACTCACTTTATTTTTTTTATACAAATGTTTTCATACATAATTACATATTTACATATAATAAGCATTATGTATGAATTCACTTATATCGATCTTTAAGAAGCAATCAATACCTCAATCATAACGTGAGCTCACCCATGCCCTATAATCATCAAAATAACATTCATATCACTATCATTATCAATTCTTAACTTAGCCGTGCTCCTCAATACCTTAACCTTCTTTGATACAAAAATAAACCAACTAAACGATTAAAATTCCAATCACCTTATGCATTCTAAAATTCACCAATAATATGTCACTTCAGGAATTCTACCAGCCCAAAAATCATCCAAATTAGAACTATTATTGAAAAGCATAATTTCTTAGGAACATTGTACCAATTTCAAAAATTATAATAAATTCAATACTTAGAATTTTGAAACACATTATAGTTCAATAGAAAGCTTGCAATATCTATTATTTTTAAAACATAAAACTTTGGTCATAAGTATTATAAGGGCACGTGATTCTCGATCTAAATTTAGTACTGCTCCTAAAAGCTCACTAGTTTACAACCTCAATCATATTTAATCCATTCTTAATAAACAAAAACCATCATTCATAACACCAAAAATTAGTAAAACTTGTAAAACATAAGCCAAGAGTGTAGAAATATTTATGAAAATCAATCTTAAGCCTTAAAATGATACTCCTGCACACTAAAAAAGATATGATTAACTGCCTCTCTTTTCTTTTCCCCCCTTAAGCCCTTCTTTTTCTTCTATCTGGCTGGTTTTTCTTTCTCAAATCCATTAGCTCATATCCCTTACAACTCCTTATTTTATTTCCTTTCATTACCTTAAATAGTGAGAACCCAAAAAAAAGGTGGATTTGAAATTTATGAACATATAGGTATCAAATATTATTGATCGAACTTTCCTTTTTATTATTCTTTTTTTTTTATTAATGAAGGGCTCACGAAGAGCTAATGCAACACTAAACGAGAGTGTGCAATGCCATAAGCATCATTACAAAGTAAACCAACAATATCAGGGGAGGAGAAGGAAGAACATGCAAGCCTAAGGGTTTAGTTAGGCTATAGGAAGGAAGGAAATCTTCTTTTTAACATAGAGAGATAATCACAATTTTGGCAAGATAAAATCAAATCAAATTCTTATCCTATTATTTCTTGTTAATGCTTTTTGGAAATTCAAGAATGCACATAACATATCAAGTCAAATATGCTCACTTATCTACTTAATAAATCCATTCATCAATCTCTAATTTTAAAAGGAAAATATCTATAAATGCCCAATTAAATTTGGGGCATTACAAATTCTCCCCTCATTAAATACATTTCATCCTCGAAATTTCTGTATGCCAGTGTACTCAATCTTCAGCTATTGAAGTATAATCACAACTTTACTGAAAATCTAACTAAAAAAAAGAAAAAATAAACTACCATCTATGTTCAATTATACAAATTAATCCATTGGTTACAAAGTTGAAACTCCATAAAATGCACCTCAAGTCTTTAAATTCCCATAATTAGAAGTATCAAAGTTGTTGTAACTAAAAGCATAATTTCAAAATTTGTAACGTTTACCATACAAGACTAAAATTCATAAAATTAAATGTACATATATTAGAAATGTAAAGGAATCTTTGATAAAATTTCACTTGATTTTAGTATAAAAAAATGCTTAAAACGTATCATATTGTAGAACCATTAATTCTGGAAAATGATTTCTTAAATTGCAGTAGCCCTGCTTATTGAATTTTCATAATTAATTTACTCATAATAAATTCTAAAATTAAACGTATAATAAACAAACATGTTCATCAACACGTAACTATTCACAAGTTAGAAAAATCATCTAAATTAGAACTAATGCAAAAAAGTATAATTTTCAAGAATGGTATACCAAACTCAAAAATTCATAATAAATTCAATACTTAGAATCTGAAACATATGATAGTTCAAAAGAAAGCTTAAGATGTCTATACATAAAATTTTGGTCACAAGTATTATTAAGGGCACACGATTCTCTATTTAAATTTAGCACTGTTCATAAAAACTCATCAATTTACAACCTCATTCATCTTTAATCCATTCTTAGTCAACAAAAACCATCATCTATAACACCAAAAATCAATAAAACTTGTAAAACATGAGTCAAGAATGTAGACATTTTTACCAACATCAGTCTTAAGCCCTAAGACATTCCAAGATGACACTCTTACACATTGTGTCCTCTCCTCAAAGCCTTTCTTCTTCATCTATCGGTCTTCTTTTTCTTTCTCAAACCCCTTTGCACTTATCGCTCTTCAGCTCTTTGTTTTGTTTCCTTTCATTGCCTTTAGCAGCAAGAATAAAAAAGAATTGTAGATTTGAAGCTTATGAATATTTAAGAACCAAATATTAATGACCTAACTTTCCTTTTTATCTCTTTTTTTTTAAACTTAGAGAGATAATCACGGTGTTGGCAATACAAAATCAAATCAAACTCTTATCCTATTACCTCTCTTTTTTTTTTATTAAATGGGGCTCTTCAAAGAGAGCTAGACAAGAACAAAACGGGGTTGAGTAACCCCAAATATATCTTGCGAAATAATAGAATAGATACCCATAGGCGGGTTAGGAAAAGAGTGCAAACCAACAGAAACTGAAAGAGCCATATTAGCCATGAAGTCCGCAGCTGAATTCGCTTCACGATAGATGTGTGTGATAGAAACCTGCCAATTTATACTTAATATTTCTCGGATAGCCACTATTAAGGGATAGTAAGCATTAGGAACAGTCACTTGCTTTACCATCATCTGAACAACACAGCAGCTATCCACTTCTACCAATAGGCGGCTGATGCCAACGTTCCACGCAAGATTTAAGCCTTGATAGAGCCCCCAAAGTTCAGCCATGGTCACTGAACTTTCCCCAATATTCATGCAAAAACCTGATATCCAATAGCCACACGAGTCCCGAATAACGCCACCAACACCCGCATCCCCTGTGTTTTTACAGGAACCATCCGTGTTAAATTTGCACCAAGGCCATGGAGGAGGCGACCAGCCAATAAACATCCCTTACGTCTCGGTTGTTGACTGATTTAGGAGCTATTAACTCTTTGAATTGTACTAGCTCTAGCCATAATGTCCATATGAATCATATTACTGTCCACAAGCTCCCTACCCAAGAAAAAGTGGTTTCGCCAGGCCCAAAGCCTCCAAACAGTCACACCGAAGATGGACTCCCATGGGATGCTGGACATGATCTTCCACTTGTTATAGAGATTCGCCACAATCCAATCTCTCAAACTGGAGTTAAAGAAATCGTAATGGTCATGTTCTGGTATAAGTCGAATCCAAATTCTCTTAATACAGCAACAGTCCTGTAACACATGAAGAATATCCTCATCCGAAGCTCCACACCTAACACAGTTATTAGAAACTAGAATATGCCGCTTCGCTAGCTCACTGAGAGTCTTCAGTTTCCCATGCAGAATCGTCCAAATAAAGAGGCGAACAGTTTGAGGTCCCTTCCAAGACCATGGAAGGTTCCAAACTCGATCTTGAGTGTGGCTGCTTTGATGACAAATAGAATCATACGCTGAGCGGACGGTGAACAGGCCTTTTGGGTCAAAGCACCAGTAGATTCGATCAGGGCCAAGGTGAGGAGCAGGGGGCAAGACTGACGCAATTTGCATGAGGATGGAGCTTGGTAGCAGGTGTTCAAAACTGGTCCATCTCCAGCCACCTTGAGCATTGACAAAAGCGTTCACAGTTTCATTAACAACATCATAAGGGATTGACTGAAGGGCTAGCCTTACCATAGGAACATGCTTCGTCACCCAGCAATCCAACCAGAAGCGAACTCGAGCGCCATTACATACGGACCAGCGAACCCCATGCACCGTTGCTGCCCATGTTCTCCTTAAAGCCATCCAAATCCTTGACCCTAGCTTATTAGGAAGAGAAATCGAAAGGTTGCCCATCCCCAGGCCATATTTAGTACGTATAACCTTCACCCACCATGTATCCGCGTTGGCAATAACTCCCTAGCTAATCTTCATCAACAGAGCTTGGTTCATCGCCTCTAAATTTTTAAAGCCCAAACCACCGTGGTTCTTTGGCAAGCAGACTTTATCCCAGCCCACCATGCTCATTTTAGGGGAATTCGAATTGCCATCCTAAATAAAGCGTCGACAGGATTTGTCAATTCGATTCCGCACCGAAGAAGGGAGTAATGTTGTTTGCATAGCATAAATATGCATTGCTTGAATCACTGATTGAGCCAAAGTGACTCTACCGGTAAAGGATAAGTGAGCCGCATTCCAACCCGTGAGCCGCATCTCCACCTTGTCTAAAATCGATTGATACGTAGTTTTTGTCACACGCGAGTGTAATAATGGCATTCCGAGATAGCAGCCCAAGTCATGCGTCACCGATATACCCAAAGCATTACCAATAGTTCTTGCATCTCTGGTCGTAATATTTTTGGAAAAGAAAATTTGAGTTTTCGATTTATTGACCTTTGCTTCAGAACTATGGCAATAAGTCTCCAACACAGCATCAATATTATAGGCTTGATTAAGCGAAGCTTCGGCAAATAAACGTAAATCATCTGCAAAAAATAAATGAGTTAAGGGAATTCCATTTTTAGCCAGCCGAATAGGCTTCCACTTCCCCTCCACTACTGCTTGAGTGATACCATGGCTCAAGCGCTCAATGCAAAGAATAAAAATATAAGGAGAGAGCGGATCCCCCTGACGGATGCCTATCCCCGGAATAAATTCCTCTGTAACTTCACCATTCCACATAATGTGCATGCGAGCTGTCGTTACACATTCCATGATAAGTCGAGATAACTGAATTGGAATCCCAGTCTGTCGGAGAGTATAAAAAATAAAGGACCAGTTAAGCCGATCATATGCCTTCTATAGATCAACTTTTATTGCCATGAAACCTTTCCTTCCTGTTTTTCTACGCATGGTGTGCATTACTTCCTGGGCAATGAAAATATTATCTACAATGTGACGGCTAGGAACAAAACTCGTTTGTTGAGGGCATATAAGCTCAGGTAGCAAGGCTTTCAGGCGATTGGCAATTATTTTAGTCACAGTCTTATAAGCTATTGTGCACATGCTTATAGGTCTGAACATTTTTAAATTGGTGGGATGCTCCACTTTAGGAATCAAGACTAGAAGGGTAGAATTGATTTCTTTAGGGATATTACCAGTAGAAAAAATATTAGCAATATACTTACAAAAAGAAGGACCAACAATTTTCCATTGAGATTGGTAAAAAATTGCATGCAAGTCATCCATACCTGGGGCCTTTAGAGGCTTCATGCTGAAAATAGTTCTTTTAATCTCCTCCTCCAGCACTGGGTTAGCCACACATTCTAGATCTTTAGCCTTTAAGACTGGGAAAAAATTTGGCATAGGGTATACTTAATGAGTCTCAGTTTCACTAGTGAAGAGGGATGAGAAGTACCCGATTGCATGGCTCGAAATTTCGGTCTCATTATATAGCCAGTTACCTGAGCTATTCTGAATTGCCTCAATTCGATTTTGCCTCCTTCGGGTAATGGTCTTTCGATGAAAGAAACTAGTGTTCCTATCCCTATGGAGAATCCAATCCTTTCTAGATTTCTGCAGCCAAAGGATCTCCTCTTGGGCCATCACCATTTCCAGCTCACTTCGCAACCTAGCCTCTAAGCGAATCAGCCCTCTAGAGCTATAATTCTCTAAAGCTTCTTGAATACCATTAATCCGAGCCATTAATCTTCTTTTTCGTTGAAAAATGTTCCCAAACACTTCACGATTCCAAACTTGAGCCGCATGGACAAAACGAGAGGCCACAGTATTATAATTCACATTATGATCCCACGCTTACTTTAAAAAATGTACTGAACTATTCGTGAGTTATCCAAGAAGCCAAAAATCTGAACGGCCTCTTACTCAGGAATCTAGACATGGCTCCCTCAAAACGAACTAACACCGGCCTATGATCGGAGGCAACCTTCGGGAGATGAAGAACAATATTATCCGTAAATTTCATAAGCCAATTATTATTACAAAGAGCTCGGTCAAGGCGTTTGAGAAGAGTGCCACGCGACCAGGTGAATTTTGGCCCTTTGAACTTTAAATCAAACAAGTTATGCCCATCAAACCATTGCCGGAACAGGCCACACACTCCAGGATGTCTTGCAGCTCCCCCATGCTTTTCAGAAGCATACAATATAGTGTTAAAATCCCCGCCAATCAACCAAGGGCCTTGAGATGAAAGAGCAAGACTGTCCAAATGCTTCTAGAGCTGTCGTCTCAACATTGGATTCGGGCTAGCATAAACAGACGTAACCCAAGACACAAACACATTATGCATATAAATTTTGAAATGAACAAATTGTTGATGATTTTTCGCCACCTCCACGTCAATAAAGCTTCTCCAAAGAACCCATATTCCTCCAGCGAAGCCCACTGCCTCAACTCGATGTGAACTCTCAAAGCCACTTTTCCTGATAAAATCATCAGCTTTGGCTCCACTAATTTGAGGTTCCAAAAGAACCACCAGGGAAGGATTATAGTTCCTAACAATCGTCTTAAAAGAGCGTCGAAATTTAGTCGATGCCGCCCCTTGGACATTCCAGAACATAATGCTTATCGACATAAAAGATATATAAGTAAGGACCAGAACCTTAACACTGCTAATTGTGGACATCAGCCATCAATGCCAACGGGGACTCTTGTACCATTGAATCGTCGTCTTCGTACATCTCAAGTCCATCAACTCCACTTATAACCCCGTCCAAATGTATATGCTGCTTCTCCATTTCCTTTACACCAGGGATAGTAAAAGAATCTGGAGGATCCGCCAGGAGTTGGGGGCTTATTATCGGTTTATCTCGCTACTCAGTGGCCACATCCCTCCCCTCCCCAGGAGAGATAGATTGGGAGGAGCAAAAAACCACTTTATGCTTAGTCGGGTCCAAAGTAGTATCTAGTGGAGAGACTTGTTGGAAACCAGGGCAAAAGTTTGGGTTGGGACGTTTGTTGTAACTAGGGTTTGCATGGGGTGGGATAGTTGTGTCCTTCTCTCTTTCATGAAGGCAAGAGACTAAAAAAGGTTCTGGTTAGGGCTGGTAGAAGACATTGGCTTCAAACTTGTAAGTTTTTTTGTCGCAGTTTTGGTATGAGGCTTTCATCTGGCCGTATTCTTGTCTAAAGGAGCATTGTTGGTGGTAAAGACCGAGTTTATGAAGGGTGTCGGTGTATGACGAAAGGTGGATGGAATATTTGTGGGGGCTGCATGCATAGAACTAAAGTGACCATCTGGATGCTGAGCCAAAACTTGAAACCTTGAGGCACCGACCCCAGCAGTCTCATGATTTCGGTCTGAGCTGTTGATGTTCTCCTTCCCAGTAAACTGTTTCCGTCCTTTTCTAGTAACAATCATCCAAGGTCCAAAGGGTTCTACATTATTTTCATCCTAACGTCTAGCTTCCTGTTGGATAGGCTCCTCATTGACATGTCCATCTTGTTGGGGCTAGGCAACACCCTCATATTGCTTCTCAGTACCCGAATCCTTACAACCATTGTTGTTGTGGCCATACCATCCACAAGTAAAACATATCACTGGCAGCCCCTCATACTCCACCTTCTGAACCTTCCCCTCAAATTCAAACTGAGAGACAAAGGGTTTATCCAGCGTAATACTAACAGCAATACGGGCAAATCTGCCACGAGTCGAAGATGCTGTATTTGAGTCTATCTTAATCACGGTGCCTACCAATTGGCCAAGTTTTTGTAGAACATTTTTATCATACAGATGGACAGCAAGGCCAGGTAAACGGATCCAGACAGTCACTTTATCAAGGACCGTGTTCAAGAAATCAAAAGATGGTGTCCATGGTTACACTGTTAAGTAATGCCCCATTATGAGCCAAGGACCTTTAGTTAAGGCATCAACAGCATCCCCAGCTGAGCGAAATCAAATAAGGAAAAAAATGTTCTCAAGATCAATCACCGAATATGGCATGGTTGTCTTCCACAATCCATTTAGCCTAGTACATAAGGTTCTGTATCCAATTGTTCGTCCAAGTAGCTTCACAACAATTGAGTTTTTCCACGGTTCACTCAATTTTTCATGAACCCTAGCCGAAAAGGAGATTGACGGCATAGTTCCAGAGTGATTCTCCACCACGTCCCCTTCCTCAAAGTCCCATTCCAATGTTCCACTGCCAACACCATTCTCCATTGCTTGGGAAGAATGCACGAGCGTTTCCTTATATGAGTTCTGTTTAAAGTTGTCAGCACCTACTTCCTCATCACGAAACCTTGCTTTTTTTTTATCATTCTAGCCTCCCTAAACGGCGGTGGAAACTCCTTGCCAAAATTAGGGTTATCGCCACGTCCGAATTGTTCGGAGCTTTCAACCAACATGTTTTTTCTATTGTTACATTACCTCTCTTTAACACTTCTTGAAAGTTGAGGATGCACTTATCATATCAAGTCAAATGTGTTCACTTATCTACTTACCGTTCCATTCATCAATATATAATTTTAATAAGGAAAATATCTATCAAGGCCCAATTAAATTTGGGGTCTTACAAATTCTTCCCGCCTTAAACAAATTTCATCCTCAAATTTTGTGTATGCCAATGTACTCAATCTTCAGCTTTCAAAATATAATCATAAATTAACATAATTACAAAAAATTTCATGGTTTTGTAACAACAAGAACAAAACAACCAAGTAGATATTGTTTACTTTGGGCACACAGTCCATGATAGTCTTATTATTGCACTTTGTAACCTGAAATAGGTGTATTTAGTGAGGAGAGCTCATGACTTATAAATCAACAACCTAAGCATGAGCCCAACTAATTACGTATTGTAATTATTATGGACACGTAGCCCTTTACAGTTTTGTTGTTAGACTTTGTAACCCAAAATGTGTTTACTTAGATAGGAGAAACAGTATAGGATATTACATATTTCTCCCCTTCAGGACCTCAAGTAAAGCCCAATAATAAAACTGTGATAGGTTCTGTGCCCAAAATAAATAATATCTACTTGGTTGTTGGGCTTTGGCTATTACAATTGGTATCAGAGCTGAATCGTCACCTGGTGTGTGAGTAGATATGTTAATTATATGAATTTATTCTGTTTTGTTTCCAATCAGCGTCATAAGGATGCTGAAATACTATCTAAGCAACCCAAGAGGGAGTGAATTGGGTTTTTAAAAATTATGTAATGCTTGAACAAAACTTAATGCAAATCTTAAACGAATTTAAAACAATAATAAATAAATCAACCAAAATGTAAAAGATAAATGAAGAGAGATTCAAACACATATTTTTACGTGGTTCAACCAACCTTACCTACATCCACACCTTCAAGCTCACCGGGCTTGAGGATTCCACTAGTCAAGCCTCCAAGAATTCAAGAACACTTACAATTGACTTCACAGGTGTCAATTAACCTTTCTACCAAGAGATTATCCCCAATCTCTTTATCAAAGTGTATCCCAACACTTACAATCACTCAAAACAAAGATTACAAAAGTATTTTTCTCTTACACAAAATATATGATTACAAATCTATGCTCAATGTGTGAATAAATGAAATAAAAACGAATTTAAAGCTCAATGATGTTGTATTCTCAATTACAAGCTCAATGATAACATTGTGATAAACCCTTATTTGAATTTGATTGAGTTTATTTATAGTTGGAGCTGAAAAATAACCATTATTGACTTTCTGCCCGAAATCATATCACCGTTTACAATTATCAATTAACTATTTGACTGGTCCAAGTGACTGTTAAGTTGAAATTTAAATAAACGGTTGACCGTTTGCCACTATCGATTCGTTGTTAATTTCCAAAGACATGCAAAAAAAATTTTGGCTATCCACTCGTACTAAACGGTTCAAGGTTAGCATGGAATGACATTTTAGAAATTATCGGTTAGCTGTTTGAAGTTAACGGTTCATCGATTATTTCCAGTAACTTGCAAAACACACTAGCCTTATCCGTTTTTACTAATCGGTTCAAGCTTAAAGATTAATCCCTCACTAGAAATTATCAGTTAACTGTTTCAAAGCTAACGGTTCACCATTTACTTTCAGAATCACAATTTTAGCAGAATTTTACAGGGAATGATTTTCCGATTAAAGTTAACAATTATCCATATTTCATGAACATATTTAGAAATATTATACGGCTTTTAAGAAATTGTTTATCAATGAAAACTCCAACATTTTAATAAAAAACATATAAAGTTTGTTATCATCAAAATCAATACTATAGACATGTACATCTTAACAAACACAAAGTCCTCAAGGGAGAAGTATATTGCTTTGTAAGTCGCCAGCTCTCCTACTATGTAGACGTGATTTGGATTGCAAAGTCTAATAATAAAATCATGATGGTTGTGTGCCCAAAGTGGATAATATCTCAAAGACGTCTGATATTGTAACAACATAAGCCTAATAACTAAGTAGATATTATCTCTCATTGGTACACAGCCTACCACAGTTTTATTATTGAGCTTTACAATCCAAAACTCCTTTACATATTAAGAGAGTCCATGACTTATAAGCCAATCTAGGAACTCACTCGCTAGCGATATAATATATTATATACTTGTCCCTTGAGGATCTCATGTCCTTATAACGGTCACTAGAAAAAAAAATGAATGAAATCATATCATTAACATCCACCCACACATCGAATTGTGGAGTTAGCTTTGATGCCAATTATAATAGCTCGAGCCCAACAATCAAGTAGATATTGTCTGTTTTGGGCACACAGTCTATCACATTTTTGTTATTAGGTTTTTACAAACCAAAACACATCTACCTAGTTAAGAGTGCCCATGACTTATAAACCAATCTAGTAACTCTCTCTAGTTGTGTGTGGTATTACATACTTTCCCCTTGAGGACCTCATATCCTTGTGAGGGTTAATGGAAATAGAACGAACGAGATCGTAAAAATATCCATCTATACTTTTTGTGAGTTAACTCTAATATCAATAACTATAACTATAGACAATAAGCCAAAATCTTAAATACAATTTTCAATCTTTAAATATCAATCATTCAAAATTTTATCAATAAAATGCTCTTGTAAGATATTTACTTAGCAAAGCTTTTCAAATATTTTTAAAGAATATAATTTATAGAAAAACACGTATTTTAAGCATATCTATCTATATTGCTAATAAGTGAATTCCTAGATTGGTTTATAAGTCGTGGGCTCTCTACTAGATGTGTTTTATTTTAATTAAGTAATTTATGTATTTTAGGGGCATTATAGTCATTTCACAATAAAGGAGAAATCAGACGGCAAAACGGACATCACTTTTGAAATCAGGACGGTTGAAAACCTTAGGAGGAGTATAAAAGGAAAAATGACACTATTCACATGTACGGTACTATTCACGGGTACGGTACTGTCTACGTTACTGTTCACGACACTGTTCATATAGACAAATCGATGACGTGGCATTGACCGATGATGTGGCATTGACTGATGAGGTGTCACGATCCTGTTGGACTAAAATTCTTATATACTGTTGATGGTGACGTGGCAGCATATCAGTGGACGAAAAATCTCGTCACACAGGATTATTTTCAACCAAACCGCGTTACTGTTCATCCGGGTCAAACCGTGTTACTGTTCATCCGCGTGGTCAAACTGTGGACTGTTGACTGATGACGTGGCGCAATCCTGAGCGTCCAAACTGTTTTTAATCCGATGGCCATGATTTATTCCATGTATCTATAAAAAGGGGGCCTCCCCCCCCTAATTTGATATCTCTGAATCCATTTTTGGGATCCATTTTCTGTAATTCCCTCTCCATCTTGTATTTTCTTTGTATTTTAATAAATTCCCATTTTGCCCCTAGTTCAATTATGAGTGGCTAATTTTCTTTCAAACTTGGGTTGAAGGTGAAGTCTCAACATGTGTCATGGGCTTTATTTGGTAAATTTATTTTCTCTTCCCCTCTAGTTTTTGTGGATGTTTTGACTTCTCGTCGACAAATAATACTAATCTTGTCTAGTACCGCCTTGGTTTCACCGGCCCTCTAGTACAAGGTTATTATTATTTGGCACGATAAGCCCTTAGCACCATATTTATTAGAGCGTGGTTCATGAGGTGTGGATTCCCCCCTCATGATTTAATTGGTATTAATACGGATTATTTAGCCCATGATGCATGTTGATACGGATCCAGATACCCAAGTACGTCAATTTAATAGATTTCCTCTTCAATTTAAGCACATTTTAGGTTACAAAGCCCAATAATAAAATCGGGCTGTGAACCCAAAGTAAAAAATATCTACTTGGTTGTTGGGCATAGGGTTATAATTAGTAATAGAGACTTATAAAACATTTTAGAAACTCACTCGCTAGTAATATATGATATTACATAAAGAAAAATAGCTTGAGCACAACAACTAAGTAGATCTTGCCCGTCATGATTTTGTTATTAGGCCTTAAAATCCAAAACTTGTCCACTTAGCTCAAAGAGCTCAGGATTTATAAATCAATCCAAGAATTCACAGAATAACAATGTACGATATTATACTTCCCCCTTAAGGCATCCTCATAAGGGTCACTAGAAGCATAACAGAAAAAACCATATCTTAAACATATCCATTCATACATCTAGACATTTTGTTTCTAGTTTATATTACTTCGGAATGATTATTATTTACTTTATTGTTATTAATACCCTTATGCACGAGTTTGCTTACTGAGTTGATAGGTCACCCATCATTTCCAACATTTTACAGATTAATTTTAAAGACGTGAGTCTTTTAGTTTAGAGTAATGATTTAGTAGCTGAAAACTCTTGTATTTTCTTAATGAATAAATTGTTGATACTTTGGTTATTGTTTATAACTAAATATTATTTTGGAGGATTATTGTTATATTCATTGTTTTAGAGATTATGTTTCTATTATGGACAATATTGATTGTTTGGGAATAGTAATAAGATTAATGTTATGAGGTTTCATTCCAAATTCCTCTAGAGATTTTTCAATGAATTTGGGGTGTTACAATTGTGGTATCAAAGCAAAATAGTTATATGATTTTGTAGATATTTAAGGTTAATAATCAATAACTTAAGATTTAAATCCATAGAGGTCTTGCATATATTTTTAAGACTATAGTGATTTATGATGGCTAAAATAAGCAACTGATTGTAGGTATGTAGGAAATTTTATTTTCATTAATTGATTTATATGATTTCAATTTTTCACAATTTTACTCTTGTTTGAAGAGTTTGGCTTTCAAGTCATTGATTTACTTAAATTTACATAGGTATGTGATTTTATTTGTATTCCAAAAGACATGATTATTGAATTTTTTTGTATATGCTTGATTACCAATAGGGTAATGCCACTTATAAATGATACTAATCGAATTCTGCAATATGAGAGTGATAGAGGGGCTCGTAAGATAATTGGCTCTCAGATTAAGGGTGTCACTAGTACTGCCTATTGTACTACTATGGCGGATGAGGTTTAAACAAGTAATCTGTAAAGGGTAGATAATGAAGAAAACCCCATCCTTCATGAGATGGCTCATAGTATTAACCCAACAATACAGATGTTAACTGGCATTTTACAAACTTAAACTAGGCTTTTAAAAGGGATTGGTTAAGCTGAAAGCCTTTGTAAAAATGCTAGAGGTGGAAGACATGATGGTATTGTGGGTAATAGAGCAACAGTGACATTGGAATATTTTTAAAAATTAGGACCACCAGTCTTTAGATGGTCAATCACAAATCTTTTGGCAATAGAGGCATGGTTAATGCAAATACAGAAGATGTTGGATGCTATTGGATGTACTAATGAGCAAAGGGTGGTTTTCGTTAATTTTCTCCTTCAGGGTAAGGTTGATTAGAGAGACCAAAGCCTATTTACTAAGAAGATCAATCATATGGAAGATGTCTGTTAATGTTTTTTTATGAGAAATGCCTTTTTCAAAGTGTTGTTAACCAAATGGAGAGGCAGTTCCTAGATCCAATTGAGGGGAACAAGGCCGTAGCTAATTATAATGATAGGTTCAATGCCTTATCTTATTTTACTTCTATGTTGTTTGACATAGAGGAAAAGAGATATAGATATTTTCTTAAAGGATTGTGCCCGTCTATTCGAGAACTTTAGAAGATTTTACATTGACAAAGTATACACACCTGATGGATAATTATCAGTAAAGAGATATGCCTTAGTGAGTCACAGAAGAGATGAGACCAAAAAAAGTAGAAAGATTGATAAGGAGGCTCTCAGAGGAAAGGACCAAACAATAAGGGTCTTCAGGCTTAGAATAATTTTAATACCAATAAGGATAAATAAGAGGCACCAATGGTCCTTCACTTTAGAGGAACTTTCTTCTTTGCCCTCGAAGTGGAATGTTGCATTGGGGTGAATGATATATGACTATTTGTGCTAACTTTGGCTATAGGGAAACTACTTACATAGTTAAAGATTACCCTAAGAGACATAATAACACTATTAGTTCCTAAGCTGAGGAAAGTCTAAGTAAGAAGGCAAAAGCTCAAGGCCGAGTTTCCACAATGATGGAGCAGGATACTGAAGCATCTAATAATATTATGACAGGTACATTATCTCTGTTTTCTAGAGATACTCGAGTGTTGTTTGATTCTGTTGCAACCTATTCTTTTGTATCAATTGCATTTACTTTTCAAGTAAATAGAAATATTGAGCCACTTGGATGTTATTTATCTGTTGCAACTCCTGTAGATGATAACATGATTGCGAATCAGGATTATAAGTCTTGTTTAGTTAGTGTTGAAGATAGAAAAATTCTTATTGATTTATTACTAGTTATGATGCATGAATTTGATATTATTTTGAGAATGCATTAGTTGGCAACATTTCATGCTAGTATTCATGATTTCTCTAAAATTATATTTAAATTCTTGGAGAAATAGAATTTCAATTTCAGGGTAACCGAAAGAATTTTAGGGGGTTGATATATGTACGTAAGGCTAATAAGATGTTAACAACAAGATGTGAAAGCTTTTTAGCTTACTTCATGACTAATAGTAGTGGTAGGTTTCCCGTGGAGGTATTCATGTGGTAAGAGAGTTTTCATAAGTATTTCTAGAAGAATTTTCCTAATTTGTCTCATGATTAAGAAATCTAATTTTCTATTGATTTACTATTTGGCACTACATCTATCTCCAAAAAGCACCAGCGTATGACACCTCTTAAATTAAAGGAACTACAGGTTTAACTTCAAGAACTTCATGATAAGGGTTCTCTATCTACTCTAATGTATCTATTTGGTGAGATCCAATATCATTTGTGAAGAAGAAAGATGGTTTTATACGTTTATTACGGAAAATTGAACTCAATTACTATTAAGAATAGATAACCCCTTCCCCTCATTGATGATCTCTTTTATAAATAATAAGGTGAAGTAGTATTCTCCAAAATTGATCTACGATCTAAGTATTATTAGTTGAAAGTGAAGAATGAGTATATGCCTAAGAAAGCCTTCTGAACCCAGCATAGGCATTATGAGTTCTTTGTAATGCCTTTTACGTTAATCAATGCTCCAACAACTTTTATGGACTTGATGAATAGAGTCTTTTAACCTTTCCTTGATTGATTTGTCAATGTATTTATCAATGAAATTTTGGTGTATTTTAAAATTTAAAAGTGGTCTTCAAACACTCTAAGAGAAGAAGCTCTATGCAAAGCCTAATAATATAATCATAATGGACTATGTGCCCAAAACAGACAATATCTTACTAGTTGTTGGGCTTAAGTTACTATAATTAGTATCAAAGAAGAGTTGTTATATGATGTATGGATGGATAAATTTACGATATGGTTTTGTTATATTCTATTTACAATGACCCTTACGAGAAGACAAAGTCCACAATGGGATATAATTTCTATCATCGCTAGCGAGTGAATTCCTGGATTAATTTATAACTCATAGGTACTTGTAACTAAGTAGACACCGTTTGGATTACAAAGGCTAATAACAAAATCGTGATAAGCTGTGTACACCAAGCGAAAATATCTACTTGGTTGTTGGGCTCAGGCTATTGCTATAAGATTAGCTTTTGGTTTCATTAAAAAAGACTTAAATGTATGTCATACAAGAGGTTATGGTTTTGACGAGTGATGGGGGCCAAACTAAATTTTTATGTAATATTCCACATCATTAGAGAGTGAGTTTCTGAATTGGTTTATAAGTTATGGGCTCCCCTAACTAAATAGATATATTTTGGGTTGTAAAGCTTGATAACAAAACATAATAAACAGTGTGCCCCAAAAGAACAATATCTATTTTTTTGGGGTTATTACAATATTATATGTAATATCTCACACCGCCAACAAGTGAGTTCTCGTAATGATTTATAAATCGTGGGCTCTCCTAACTAAGCAGATGTGTTTTGGTTGTAAATCCTACTAACAAAACCATAATGGGCTGTATGTCCAAAGCGAACAATTTCAACTTGGTTGTCAAACTTAGGCTGTTACAATTAGTATGAGAATCGACTTACACAAGATATGTGAATAGATATGTTATTTAATTCTATTTTGTTTCTAATGATCCTCCTTAAAAGGTGAGGTCCTTAAGAGAAGTATGTAATGTCCCATGCTACTAACAAGTGAGCTCCTAGATTGGTTTCTAAGTCATAGGTTCTCCTCGCTAAGTAGATACATTTTTATTGCAAAGCCTAGTAACACAATCATGACAGACCGTGTACCCAAAGCAGACAATATATACTTAGTCATTGGGCTTGAACTGTTAGAATTGGTATCAAAGATGTCTTGCGACTCGATGTGTGGATAGATATGTTAATGATATGATTTTGTTCCGTTTTATTTCCAATGATCTTGCATGGATGCGAGGTCCTCAAAGAGAGAAGTATATAATATCCCACATTGCTAAAGAATGAGTTCCTAGATTGATTTATAAATCGTGGGCTCTTCTAACTAAATAGACATGTTTTAAGTTGCAAAGTCAATAACAAAATTATGATTTGCTGTATACCCAAAACGGATAATATTTACTTGGTTGTTGGGCTCAAGTTGTTACAATTGGTATCAGAGATGACTCGGGACCTAATGTATGATGATGACCTAATGATTTTGCTCCATTTTGTAAAATAGACTAATGATGACGAGTGTTGATCCCACAAGGAAATAGATTTTAATTGTGTGTAGAATTAATTTTGCAAATAGGTGGTTGGATTTCTGGTGAAATTGATTTGGAATATTCCAAAACTTAAATTAAAATGGCGAGAATAAATTGAAGATAAATCTATTGAAATGACATACGTGGGTATCTAGATCCGTATCAACATGCACCATGGGCTAAATATTCCTTATTAATACCAATTAAATCATGAGGGGAGAATCCACACCTCATGAACCACACTCTAATCAATATGGTGCTAAGGGTTTACCGTGCCAAATAATAATAACCTTGTACTAGGAAGCCGGTGAAAGCAAGGCGGTATCTAGACAAGAATATTATTATTTGTGAACGAGAAGTCAAAACATCCACAAAAACTAGAGAAGAGAGAATAAATTTACCAAGTAAATCCCATAACACATGTTGAGACTTCACCTTCAACCCAAGCTTGAAAGAAAATTAGCTACTCATAACTGAATTAGGGGCAAAATGAAAATTTATTAAAATACATAGAAAATATAAGATGGAGAAGGAATTACAGAAAATGGAGTCCAAAAATGGATTCAGAGCTATCAAATTAGGCGGGGAGAGCCTCTTTTTATAGATACATTGAGTAAATCATGACCATCGGATAAAAAACATTTCGGACGCTCAGAATTGCGCCACGTCATTAGTCAACAGTATGCGATTTGACCACGCGGTTTGAACAGTAACATGGTTTGACTTGGCTTGAACAGTAACGCGGTTTGGTTGAAAATAATCATGTGTAATGCATGTACCGCACGCGAGAGTTTTGATCCACTGATATGCTGTCACGTCACCAATCAACAGTGCATAAGAATTTTAGTCTAACAGGATCGTGACACCTCATCAGTCAATGGCACATCATTGGTCAATGCCAAATCATCGGTCCGTCTATGTGAACAGTTTCGTGAACAGTGTCGTGAACAGTAACGTAGACAGTACCGTACATGTGAATAGTATCATTTTTCCTTTTAGGCTCCTTCTAAGATTTTCGATCGTCCTGAGTTCAAAAGTGATGTCTGTTTTGCTGTTTGATCTCTCGTTCATTGTGAAATGACTATGATGCCCCTTAAATACATCAAATAATTAATTATAATAAAACACACATAATTAAATCACAAGAAGGTTAAATATATAAAAGTAAGGGTGTTAGTAAAACTTGAAGTGTAAAATGACAATTTTCTCCTTTATAAATATACATTTTCTAACACTCAAAACACCCCCCAACCAGCTTATTGCTAATCCTTAGCAAATAAAGCGAAAACAAAATTCAAATCCAAACTGATTTTTTTTAATACACTCGTGTTTATTCAATTAGATTAATGATAGCAATCAAATAAAAGTATAAGCATTATCTCCAGTCTAAAGAAACATCACACCCACATCAACTATCCACATGAATCAGACCAGTAGACTTTGTCACAACTACTTTCAAGAATGACATGTTAAACCCCAAAATCTCACTGGATATAGTGACACTCTCACAAAGAAATTATACCCAATAAAAATAGTCACTCCAATGAATGGTAATTGAGAGAAAATAATAAAGAAGTGATATCACATGTTTTCACCAAGATGAAAGAAATATGCCCTCAGTTTAGAAATAATACGATCTCAAGTCAAACAAAAATGCTAGTCAACCCACTTTATTTTTCTTTTTTTTTTCTTTTTTTTATTATGCACTACTACATCTTTTTAGCTCAAATAATTATTTTCTACTTCAGACTATAGTTCCCTAAAATAAAGAAGGACTTTTATTAGGACGTAACGTAGGCTAGGACATAGCTAACAAAGGAGGGAAAATAAGGAAAACAAAATGTATGTTTGAGAAAAATGTAGAGATTTTTTGTTTGGGAAGTTGCAAGGTGGATTTCACCTATTATTTTATTTTTTATTTTTTCTCTTTTTTTTTAAACAACAATTTTTTTTTTGTTTGACATAACTTCACTTGAACAAAATAATTATTTACATTTTTCTCAAACATAAATAGTTGTTGGAATGTGTAAGATATTGGGTAATACTCTAAATCGGAGTGGGTCAAGATGATAAGTTGACGAAGAAAAGGTTTTATTTTTTTTAAAGGCTCAAAAGGGTTAACTATGAATATTTCACAAAATGGATGGATAGAAAGGCTCAAATGAATCAAAGATGGCATTTCCATCAGCTTTTAGGACTCTAAATAATCTTTCATATCTACTAGTTAGATGAGCCTCCAAATGTAGCAACACACATTTTTTTCTTTTTTTTTTAATTTTATAATTTTTTTAAGGGTTAACTCAAAAGAAATCTAAAGATCGTGTATAAAATAATAAATGAAAATTTACAATCATCCACCTGTTTATTTTGCCTTTTTCAAAAATATACAAACACTTTTTTTTTCAGCGCGCCACCTGAAGTTTATTTTTGGTTGCATTCATCCATTTCGTCTAATTTCCGTTAGTGAATTTAACGGAATGACCTTTTTACCCCTCAAAATTACAATTTAACCCAAAATAAATAGAAATTAGAGATAAATTGGATGGATTTAATTTGTATTTATTTTTTTGAAAGACAAAAAATAAATACACAAAAAAATTCAAATAAAACACAAGTCTTTAAACACAAAACTCTGAACAGTATAACACTATCCTCCAATTGGCTTGGTTCACAAGGTTTCTTACCACCAACCATCAAAGATTCCAAAGCCCAACAAACTTTCCTTAGTCAAAAATCCAAAGCCCAATCTCTTTTAGCCAGCGAAAACAGAAGAAGAATACTTCAAAGTCATGGAACAGCTCCTCACCTCAAGGTCCAAGTTTTCAGTAGCCGATTCCTCTGAAGAAGAAGAAGATGAAGAGCCATTCATTTCCCTCGGAGATGAAAACGAAGATAATTGCTTCGGTATTCTGTCTCCTTTAAAGCATTGTAAATAATTGCTATTTTCCTTAAAAAAAAAGAGTAATTTTATATTTTTTCGGGTGGTCCATTGGACACAAGTGAGAGCGCACATGTCTCTTCACCTGTATTTTGTATCTTGTATTTTGTACTTTGCATTTCGTATGTACAAAGCAACAGTCTACAGTGCAGATTTCCAAAGATTACTGTATGCTACAGCTCCGCCACAGTCTACAGTGCCATTTTCCAAAGATTACTGTACGCTATAGTTTCGCTACAGTCTACAGTTTCAAAATGTTGTATTTAAAGAAGGAGGAAGACTTAGACTCCTCATATTGCAATTTTTAGTTTCTTCTCTTCTCATCTCTCTCTCTCTGGGAATCCGATATCGATAGACAACAAGGAAATTTTTCCTGTCTTGAGATTATTTTCCCTTCTTTTTGTAATCTTCAAAAAGCAATCAGATCTAAAGCAAATCTTTAATTTCCAGTTTGATATCTTTAATTTCTTTTTGAAGATCCTGTATGTTGGGAACTTGTTTTTTAGTTTTCTTATTACCCAGAATCTCAGTAAGGTCATAAGAATTCTTTTTAACAATAGGAGCTTTAGAAGATTCAGCTTTGTTCAAATCTAAAGTTTTCAAAAGTTTATCAAGATATTTCTTTTGAAGAACAGGGTCAGAAATATGTTTTACAAGTTCAAGAAAAATTTCTTGGTCTTTAGTCAAAACATTGATTTTCTTTAAATAAGAATCTGATTCAGAATCGTTGCTGCTGGATGCAGAGGTATTTGAATCTATCAACTCATCGACCTGGAGAGGGTCACTATCTCCCGACATGGAAGACTCAGAGTCAGAAGACTCTATAAGAAAAGGGGAGATTTTGGAAAGGGTTTCTTCATCAAGGCCAAGCTCATGAAGCTTTTTATTCATACGACAGTAATTTGTAGTATGGCCTTTCATACCACATTTGTGACATATGGCGTCTTTGTAGTTAAAAGGAGTTTTGGGTTTGGCTCTAAACTTTTTTCTTTTAGAGAAATTGGGTTTCCTATAAGGCCTTGAAGGTTTCTTATTAGGAAATTCTCTAAATTCACGATAGGGTTTCCTATAGGCTTTAGATTTGTAATGTTTCTTGTAAGGTTTGGAAGAACACTTACCATTACAATCTTTGGAAGTAGAAGTTTTAAAGGGGTCATAATTAAATTGTTAGTCTAGTAAAGAAAGTGGTTTTGTAATCTTGGAATTCACTAAGTTTCCTACATCTCAAGTTATGTAGTAACTCAGCATTTTTGTCTTTAAGGTGCGAAGGGTCACCATTTTAATATGCGAAGGGTCACCATTTTACAAATCTAAAGCCTATAGGAAACCCTCTCGTGAATTTAGAGAATTTCCTAATAAGAAACCTTCAAGGCCTTATAGGAAACCCAATTTCTCTAAAAAAAAAGAGTTTAGAGCCAAACCCAAAACTCCTTTTAACTACAAAGACGCCATATGTCACAAATGTGGTATGAAAGGCCATACTGCAAATTACTGTCGTATGAATAAAAGCTTCATGAGCTTGGCCTTGATGAAGAAACCCTTTCCAAAATCTCCCCTCTTCTTATAGAGTCTTCTGACTCTGAGTCTTCCATGTCGGGAGATAGTGACCCTCTCCAGGTCGATGAGTTGATAGATTCGGATACCTCTGCATCCAGCAGCAACGATTCTGAATCAAATTCTTATTTAAAGAAAATCAATGTTTTGACTAAAGACCAAGAAATTTTTCTTGAACTTGTAAAACATATTTCTGACCCTGTTTTTCAAAAGGAATATCTTGATAAACTTTTGAAAACTTTGAATTTGAACAAAGCTGAATCTTCTAAAGCTCCTATTGTTAAAAAGAATTCTTATGACCTTACTAAGATTCTGGGTAATAAGAAAACTAAAAAACAAGTTCCCAACACACAGGATCTTCAAAAAGAAATTAAAGATGTCAAACTGGAAATTAAAGATTTAAAAGAAAAACAAAAATGTGATTCTCAAACTATTCAACTTCTTTTACAAAAGCAATTGGAAAATGATTCTGATAAAGAAATTGAGTCTGATGGTGATAATGATCAAAATTTAGGGAACATTGAATCTGTTCCAAATGATTTTTTATTTGTTTTAAAACAAGTCACCACCAGAAAATATTTGATTAAAATTTCTTTAATTTTTTCCAAAGATTTTGCTATTGATGCTATTGCCCTTTTTAACACGGGTGCTGATTTAAATTATATCAGAGAGGATATTGTGCCAAAACGTTTTCATGAGAAAACAAAAGAAAGACTTTCTGCCGCCAATAATTCAAAACTTAAGGTCACTTCTAAAGTTGAAGCCTCTATTCTTAATGGTGATTTTGAATTTAAAACCTCTTTTGTTCTTACTAATGATATTCATCATGCAATCATTTTAGGAACCCCTTTTATAAATCTCATAACTCCATATACTGTTAATTACGATAGTATATCTTTTAAAGTAAAAAATAAAAAGCTTGTTTTCCCTTTCATCGAAAAGCCCAAAACAAGAAATTTAAATATTGTCAAAGCCTGTTTTGTTTATCAAAATCAGATTCATAATCTTCTCAAATCAAAAGAACATGATTTAATGTTTTTACAAAAAGATTTGAGTTTACAAAGAATTGATAAACAATTACAAAATGATTTTATCCAAAGAAAAATATCTGATTTCAAAGATCTTATTCAAAAAGAAATCTGTGCTGATCTGCCTTCTGCTTTTTGGAATAAGAAACAGCACATGGTTGATTTGTCTTATGAAAATTCTTTTAATGAAAAACAGATACCCACTAAAGCTCGACCAATTCAAATGAATATGGATTTAGAACGACATTGTAAAGAAGAAATAAAAGATTTAGAAACAAAAGGTCTTATTGTTAAATCAAGGTCACCTTGGTCATGTGCCGCTTTTTATGTTAATAAAAATTCTGAAATTGAAAGAGGACACTCCTAGACTTGTAATAAATTACAAGCCCTTAAACAAAGCTTTAAAATGGATTAGGTATTCCATACCTAATAAAAAAGATTTGCTCCAAAAACTTCATTCTGCTTTCATTTTTTTCAAAATTTGATATGAAATCGGGTTTTTGGCAAATTCAAATCCATCCAAGAGACCGTTACAAGACCGCTTTTACTGTTCCATTTGGACAATATGAGTGGACTGTTATGCCCTTTGGTTTAAAGAATGCACCCTCAGAATTTCAAAGAATTATTAATGATATTTATAACCCTTTTTCTGAGTTTTGCATTGTTTATATTGATGATGTTTTAATCTTTTCTCAAACCATCGACCAACACTTCAAACATTTGAAGACTTTTTATTTTGCTACCAGAAAGGCTGGATTAGCAATTTCTAGCTTAAAGTCTCTTTGTTTCAAACTAGGATAAGGTTCTTAGGTCACAACATTTCCAAAGGAACAATTACTCTTATAAATAGATCTCTTGCCTTTGCTGACAAATTTCCTGACAAAATCCTTGACAAAACCCAATTGCAAAGATTTTTAGGAAGTTTGAATTATGTTCTTGATTTCTGTCCTAATATTAATAGAATTTCAAAACCATTGCATGATAGGTTAAAAAAGAACTCTGCTGCATGGACTGATGAGCATACTAAAGTTATTAAAATCATCAAAGCATCTATTAAAAGTATCCCATGTTTATTCCTTGCAAATCCTGCATTACCTAAAATAGTTGAAACTGATGCATCTGATTTAGGTTATAGAGGCATATTAAAGCAAAAAGAACATGATAAAGAACAAATAGTTCAATATGTTTCTGCACATTGGAATGAATGTCAGAAAAATTATTCTACTATTAAAAAAGAAATTCTTTCGATTGTTTTATGCATCTCAAAGTTTCAAAGCGACTTATTAAATCAAAAATTTTTACTTAGGATTGATTGCAAAGCCGTAAAATATGTTTTAGAAAAAGATGTTCAAAACATTGCATCAAAACAGATTTTTGCACATTGGCAAGGTATACTAAGTGTTTTTTATTTTGATATTGAATTCATTAAAGGTGATACCAATTCTATTCCTGATTTTCTAACTCGAGAATTTCTCCAAAACAGATAATGCCGCCAAAGCGCAGAGACAAAGGTAAATGTATTCTTAAAGATTCAGAGCCCATAAAAACCTCCAAAGAACCCCAGACTACTCCTTCCAAAGAAAAAATTCTATCTTCTGCCATGCCCATTAAATCTTGAATTGAAATGGTCGAAGAAGAACAAAAAAGCACATACAAATCTATCTCCTCTGAACAACAAGTTAAAGAGTGGATGGAATCCATTACTAAATCACCTGAGCTTATGCTTGCCTTACAAGACATTTTAAAATCCAAATCCCTTTCTCAGATCCCTGAGGAAGAAAAACCAATTTCCAAAGAAATCACAAAACCTTCTTCTTCACAAAGCCAAAATATTGTTCTTTCTGGTGAAAGTTCATCCTCTCAAATTGTCCTTTCACAACCAACACTTTCAAAGAAAACTTCTGATTGGTATGATAAAACCCATTTTCAAAACATTTTAACTATGGAAGATGGTTTTTACCACCTGATCCTTTCCAAGCAATCTCAAAGTTTTTTCCTAAAGGCTGGTTTTTTAAACCATGGGATTTAACAAAACCCCAGTCTTATTATCAAAGTATTTTAGAAACTACCGAGTCTGTAAAATTTAAACATTTCTTTCTCCATGAATCTCATTCTGAGCCGGCTTATTCCACAGCCACTATTCTAAAAGTCTTGAGCCCAAACCAGTGGGGTGACTAACTCCACAAATTCAAAACTTTCCCTCCAAATTTTCAAATGCGTTTACCACACTGTTTGGCCTATTCCTATTGGGACTATCAACAGGCCTGGTTTAACACATTTTTTTACCCAAAACCCTAAAAAATCTCATTCATGTTTATTTTTCTTTAATTCTAAAATAACCGTGCATAGCCTTCCAAATTGGTTCCAACAATAGTGGAATTATTTTGGCCCAACTCCACAAATCCTAACCCCAAATGCCACCAATTGTTTAAACCTTTTCAAGACTCATTATACCCCTTAAGATTCAGAGAAACGATTCTCCCCCTTTCTTTGTTTTTGCACCAATTTATTTCTCCCCTGGGTATGGATGTGGAATCTCAGATTTCATACTCAAGAAAAACAACTCATTATCCAAAGAATTTTCAAAGTAAAATGGTGGTCAAAATTTGATGAGAAAACCAAGTTAACTGAAACCCTTATTTAAAATTGGCTTGGTTCACAAGGTTTCTTACCACCAACCATCAAAGATTCCAAGGCCCAACAAACTTTCCTTAGTCAAAAATCCAAAACCCAATCTCTTTTGGCCAGCGCCAAAACAGAAGAAGAATACTTCAAAGTCATGGAACAGCTCCTCACCTCAAGCTCCAAGTCTTCAGTAGCCGATTCTTCTGAAGAAGAAGAAGATGAAGAGCCATTCATTTCCCTCGGAGATGAAAATGAAGATGATTGCTTCGGTATTTTGTCTCCTTTAAAGCATTGTAAATAATTGCTATTTTCCTTTAAAAAAAAGAGTAATTTTATATTTTTCTGGGTGGTCCATTGGACACAAGTGAGAACGCACATGTCTCTTCACCCGTATTTTGTATCTTATATTTTGTACTTTGCATTTCGTATGTGCAAAGCAACAGTCTACAGTGCAGATTTCCAAAGATTACTGTATGCTACAGCTCCGCCACAGTCTACAGTGCTATTTTCCAAAGATTACTGTACGCTACAGTTTCGCTACAGTCTACAGTTTCAAAATGTTGTATTTAAAGAAGGAGGAAGACTTAGACTCCTCATATTGCAATTTTTAGTTTCTTCTCTTCTCCTCTCTCTCTCTCTGGGAATCTGATATCGATAGACAACAAGGAAATTTTTCCTGTCTTGAGATTTTTTTCCCTTCTTTCTGTAATCTTCAAAAAGCAATCAGATCTAAAGCAAATGTGAGCAATTTATCTTTGTAAATTTAATTTAGAGCAATTTCCATTTTCATGTAATTTTAATTTCCGCAATTTACTTTAAAGCATTTATTTAATTTAAAGCACTTTAAATTTCAGTCATTTAAATTTAAAGCATGTTCTGCAGATTGATCTCTATCAGATCTGCCATATAAATTGTTACATTCCTCCGAGACATAGAGACCGGATCTCTCCCCTCGGTTGTATTTCTCTTCTCCCTCCTCCTTCAGAGCACCATTTCCGGGATCCGGATCTGGTACTGTGTATGTTCCCAAGCCTTAGATGTATGTGTTGCTAGGCTTGCTAAAGAATTTAATTTAGCAAAGTTTGTTGCTAGGCTGTATTTATTTTTTTGAAAGACAAAAAATAAATAAACAAAAAAATAAATACAAATTTTCTAAATTTAGCAAGCAATAAACATTATTTTTCTCCAAAAAAATAAATAAAAAAATTAAAACCATCCAATTTATCTTCAATTTCCATTTATATTGGGTTAAATTGTAATTTTGAGAGGTAAAAAGGTCATTTCGTTAACATTCTGTTAAATCCACTAACGGAAATTAGACGAAAGTGGATGAATGCAACAAAAAATAAATTTCAGGTGGGGCGCTGAAAAAAAAAGTGTTTGTGTATTTTTTAAAAAGACAAAACAAATAGGTGGACGGGTGTAAATTTCCCTAAAATTGCTAAACTGTATAAAGAATGGGCAAAAATGTTACTCTTCAAGAAAAATAATAGACTCAAAAACTCACTTGCTACTTATTATGACATGTTCATTCCTTCAAACAACTCATATTTGTCTCCGACATCAACATGTAGAGTAGCAAACATAGCGTAATATCACTTAAGACAAAAGATAATACAAATACTAAAATTTAAAATTCATTATGTCATCCAATGTTAAAACAAATCACACAATTTTTTTTTGAAACAACATTCTACCCCCCAACCTATTCTAAACATGAAAGAAAAATATGCATGCAAAAATGTGAAAATGATGTAGAAAAACTAATTAGAAAAGTTACATTTAAAATGATAGAAAAAGAAAATAGGTTTTTTTTTTAACTAAGAAGATGTGTTTCTAGAAGCACTACACTTCATATTCAGCCATCTTTAACTAAAAATTTTGAAAATGTATATTTATAAAGGAGAAATTAAAAAGAAGAAGAAAATGAGCATCAAAATATAATAAAGAAAAAGAAAATGTCTGAATTTTTTTTTGTTTTTTAAATTTTTTTTACAAATGATGAAGATGTGTTTCTAGAATCACTACACTCCATATTCAGCCATTTCAACACAAAAAGTTAGCAACAGTTAGTTTTTACAACAAAAAATCAGTAAAAACTTAACGAAGATTCTACAATTGTCGACTATTGCCCCCCAATCAGAACGAAATATTGTTCTCAATATTTTAAAGGAAAGAAGTAGAGTTTAGAAGACATCACTTGGGTGGTGCAACACAGAAGAAAATATTTACAGGCGGAGAGTTAAATCTAATTTGTACTTCTTATTTCTGCTACTGTTACCATCAACATTTGGACGCTCCAACACAAAGGTCCAGGGGTCTGGCTCCGGTCTATAAGCTTGTAACAGATCAAGTAGCTCATTAGCAGTGTGAGCACAAATAAAAAGGTTTTTCACATTGGAAGAAATGAAATAGTTTTTTATTGCATGGTTAAAAATGCGATAAATCCATCATAAAAGTTATTGACATTTAACAAACCGATGGGTTTCTGATGGATGTGCAGATGGGCCCAAGATGCTAGTGTGATAAGTGCCTCTAGTGTTACAAGATCTCCTGGAAGGAAAATAAAAGCATCAGCATGATTAAGTATTTCAGTTATTCTTTCTTGCATACCTGAGACGACTAACTCTTCTCCAGTTGTTGTGCAAATTCTATTGAACTCGCAAGCGCACGAATCTATTGTAGAATAGACTAATAGTGACGAGTGTCGACCCCACGAGGAGGCCAATTTTAATTGTATGTAGAATTAATTTTGTAAATGGGTGGTTGGATTTGTAGTGAAAATGATTTGAATTATCCTAAAATTCGAATTAAAATGGCAAGAATAAATTGAAGTGAAAATCTATTAAATTGACATACTTGGGTATCTGGATCCGTATCAATATGCACCATGAGCTAAATATTCCTTATTAATACCAATTAAATCATGAGAGTGGAATCCATACCTCATGAACCACACTCTAATCAATATGGTGCTAAGGGCTTATCGTGCCAAATAATAATAACTTTGTACTAGGGTGCTGGTGAAACCAAGGCGGTATCTAGACAAGACTATTATTATTTGTCAACGAGAAGTCAAAACATCCACAAAAACTAGAGGGAAAAAGAAAATAAATTTACCAAATAAAGCCCATGACACATGTTGAGACTTCACCTTCAACCCAAGTTTGAACGAAAATTAGCCACTCATAATTGAACTAGGGGTAAAATGAAAATTTATTAAAATACGTAGAAAATACAAGATGGAGAATGAATTATAGAAAATGGAGCCCAAAAATGGATTCAGAGATGTCAAATTAGGGGGAAGAGGTTCCTTTTTTATAGATACATTGAGTAAATCATGGTTATCGGATTAAAAATAGTTTAGGCGCTCAGGCTTGCACCACGTCATCAATCAACAGTACGCAGTTTGACCACGCGGTTTGAACAGTAACACGGCTTGACCACACAGTTTGAACAGTAACGCGGTTTGGTTGAAAATAATCCCATGTGTTGCATGTACCGTACGCGCATTTTTTAGTCTACTAATATTCTGCCACGTCACCATCAACAGTACATAAAAATTTTAGTCCAACAGGATCATGACACCTCATCAGTCAATGCCACATCATCGGTCAATGCCATGTCATCGATCTGTTTATGTGAGCAGTGCCGTGAACAGTAACGTAGACAATACCCGTACATGTGAACAGTGCCATTTTTTCTTTTATGCTCCTCCTAAGGTTTTCGACCGTCCTGAGTTCAAAAGTGATGTCCGTTTTGCCGTTTGATCTCTCGTTTATTGTGAAATGACTATGATGCCCCTAAAATACACAAAATACTTAATTAAAATAAAACACACATAATTAAATTACAAGAATCTTAAAAACATAAAAGTAAGGGTTGTTAGTAAAACTTAAAATGTAAAATGACAATTTTCTCCTTTATAAATATACATTTTCTAACACTCAACGCACCCCCCAACCAGCTTATTGTTAGTCCCTAGCAAGTAAAGCGAAAACAAAAGTCAAATCCAAAATGATTTTTTTTTAGAATTAGATTAACGATAGCAATCAAATAAAAGTATAAGCATTATCTCCAGTCTAAAGCAACATCACACCCACATCAACCATCCACATGAATCAGTCCAGTAGCCTTTGTTATAGCTACTTTCAAGAATGACATGTCAAACCCCAGAATCTCACTGGAAATAGTGACACTCTCACAAAGAAATTAAACCCAATAACAATAGTCACTCCAATGAATGGTAATTGAGAGAAAATAATAAAGAAGTGATATCACATGCTCTCACCAAAATGAAAGAAATATGTCCTCAACTTAGAAATAATACGATCTTAAGTCAAATAAAAATGCTAGTCAACCTAATTTATTTATTTATTTATTTATTTATTTATTTTTTATATGCACCACTATATCTTTTTAGCCCATATAATTAGCTTCTTCTTCAGATTATAGTATGGACATGGCCAACAAAGAAGGGAAATAAGGAAAAAAAAATGTATGTTTGAGAAAAATGCAGAGAATTTTTTTTTTTTGAAGTTGCAAGGTGGATTTCACCTTTTATTGTTATTTTTTTCTTTTTATTTTTTTTTAAACAACAATTTTTTTTTTGTTTGGCATAACTTCACTGAACAAAATAATTATTTACATTTTTCTCAAACATAAATAGGTGATGGAACTTCTAAAATATCGGGTAATACTCCAAATCAAAGTGGGTCAAGATGATAAGTTTGACAAAGAATTTTTTTTTTAAAGCTCAAAAGGGTTAACTATAAATATTTAATAAAAGGGATGGTTAGAAAGGCTCAAACAGATCAAAGATGGCATTTCCATCGTCTTTTAGGACTCTAAATAATCTTCCATATCTACTAGTTAGATGGGCCTCCAAATGTAGCAACACACATTTTTTTCTTTTTTTTATTTTATAATTTTTTTAAGGGTTAACTCAAAAAAATCTAGAGATCGTGTACAAAATAATAAACTGCTAAGTTGTATAAAGAATGGGCAAAATAGTTACTCTCCAAGAAAAATGATAGGCTCAAAAACTCACTTAGTACTTATTATGACATGTTCATTCCTTCAAGTAACTCATATTTGTCTCCGACATCAACATGTAGAGTAGCAAACATAGTGTAACATCACTTAAGACCAAAGATAATACAAATACTAAAATATGAAATTAATCATGTCATCCAATGTTAAAACAAATCACACAATTTTTTTTTAAACAACATTCTACCCCCCAACCTATCCTAAATATGAAAGGAAAATTGCATGTAGAAATGTAAAAATAAAGCAGAAAAACTAATTAAAAAAGTTACACTTAAAATGATAGAAAAAGAAAATGGCTTTTTTTTCTTTAACTTAGAAGATGCATTTCTAAAGGCACTACACTCCATATTCAGCTATTTTCGACTCAAAAATTTGAAAATATATATTTATAAAGAAGAAATTAAAAAAAAAGAAGAAAATTAACATCAAAACATAATAAAGAAAAAGAAAATGTCTGAATTTTTTTTTTGTTTTTTTTTTAAACGATGAAGATGAGTTTCTAGAGTCACTACACTCCATATTCAGCCATCTTCAACACAAAAGGTTAGCAACAGTTAGTTTTTACAACAAAAAATTAGTAAAAACTTAACCAAGATTCCACAATTGTCGATTATTCCCTCCCCCCAACCAGAACGAAACATTGTCCTCAATATTTTAAAGAAAAGAAGTAGAGTTTAGAAGACATCATCTGGGTGGTGCAACACAGAAGAAAATATTTACAGGCAGAGAGTTAAATCTAATTTGTACTTCTTATTGCAGCTACTGTTACCATCATTATTTGGACACTCTAACACAAAGGTCCAGGGGTTTGGCTCCAGTCTATAAGCTTTTAACAGATCAAGTAGCTCATTAGCAGTGTGAGCACAAATAAAAAGTTTTTTCGCATTGCAATGAATGAAATAGTTTTTTATTACATGGTTAAGAATGCGATAAAGCCATCATAAAAGTTATTGACATTTAGCAAACCGATGGGTTTCTGGTGAATGTCCAGATGGGCACAAAATGCTAGTGTGATAAGTGCCTCTAGTGTTGTAAGATCTCCTAGAAGGAAAATAAAAACATTAGCATGATTAAGCATTTCAGTTATTATTTCTTGCATACCTAAGACGACTAACTCTTCTCCAGTCGATGAGTTAGACAAACTGCCCAAAGGTTTTAAGGCTCTTGGGATGATGCCTAACACTTGACTTCCTCTAACAAAAGCAGCTTCTGAGACCAATTTTGATAACTCTCAGTTACCTCCTCCATGCACCAAGTCTAATTTTCTCTCTGCTATGCTTCGACTAAGATCTATGGCTGCCTCAACGAACTCTTTATGTTTGTCATAGTTAAATCCAGAAAGCACACAAATGTTCTTGAATTATCTATTGAGAGTAGTTGCCATTGGGATACTTCTCAAAAAAAATTTGTGAGTTCTTGACAAAAAATCATATTTAAGAATTTTGGTGATAGTGGGTCACAGCTGTGTATGAGGTAGCATGTCAGTGTCAAATAACGCGTAAAGCACATGGCTCGATAGTAAAAAAAGAAACAGTAAAAAGGAAAAAGCAAACAGTAATAAAATTATTAAAGACAATAATGCAAATAATAAAACAATAGTGAAATAAAATAACAATAAAGTAAAAGGATATTTACTGATAATTGCGACTGTGGCTCACATCTTCCTCTAGTTTTACGTTCAGAAACGGCTTGAACGCCCTCTATGGGTCGAGAATAGGCTTCCTATCCAGTTTTCTTATAAACTGGCAAACAGGGTCATTTATAGTCAGATTCCTGAGACTATATCGTGTATGCTCTTTCTGGAATAATGGCCATAACTGGAGAATCACTCATTTCATATATCGACTGGGATGCGTTTCAAGAGACAAAAGAATATCAAATTGTACCTGTGAATGCTAAGGACTCACCATCGGAAGAGAAAGAAGAAACCAACCCACGAGAATATGTTCCTAAAGCTCAATTTTCTCAAAGGTTAGCTAAAGGAAAGAAGGGAAAATCCACAGGTGAGATTCTTGAAATCTTCAAACAGGTAAGTGTTAACATCCCTTTGCTTGATGCTATTAAACAAGTTTCATCTTATGCAAAGTTTCTTAAAGACCTTTATACTAAAAAGAAAAATATTCATGTTTAAAAAAAAGCATTTTTAACAGAAAACGTTAGTTCTATACTCCAACACAAAATTCCTTTAAAATACAAAGACCCAGACTCCCCCACTATCTCATGTAGTATAGGGAATCACACAATTAAGAATGCTTTGTTGGATTTAGGAGCTAGTGTAAATTTGTTGCCTTATTCAGTATTTGTGAAACTTGGACTGAGAGAATTACACCCAACTCCAGTGGTGTTACAGCTTACAGAATGGTCCACGAAAATACCTCGTGGCATTGTGGAGGACGTGCTTATCCAGGTAGACAAGTTTTATTTTCCTGTTGATTTCATTATAACTGACACTCAACCAATACAAGATTCAAGGAAGCACATCCCCATAATTCTAGGTCGACCTTTCTTGGCAACTGCGAATGCTCGCATTAAATGCAAGACCGAAAATATGCAGTTGTCATTCTGCAACATGACTATGGAGCTGAACATCTTCAATATTGTCAAACAACCTCACAATACAAATGATGGAATTGTTGATATGGATTTAATAGAAGCACTAGTTAATGATACTTTTGATTCAAACCTTAGTAATGACCATTTACAAACATGCTTAACTCACTTTGATTTTGATTTTGATATTGACAGACTGGTTGATGAGGTCAACGGCCTGGTTGACTCCGCACCATCCATGGACACTAATAAATGGAATTCAAGAGTATAACAACTAGCACCATCAGAAAAGAAATTCATTCCATCACCAGAATCACCACTGAAACTTGAGCTTAAACCATTACCTAACACATTAGAATATGCGTTTTTGGGAAAAGAAAGTACTCTACCAGTAATCATCTCATCATCCTTCAATGACGAACAAAAAGGTAAGTTGTTGGATGTTTTAAAAGAGCACAAAGGAGCATTAGAATGGACCATAGCAGACATAAAAGGTATAAACCCAGTAGACTGCAAGCATTACATTCACCTTGATGAAAATACTAAACCTACTAGGGAAATGCAACGTCGGTTAAATCCTAATATAAAAGAAGTTGTTAGAACTGAAATCCTTAAACTATTAGATGTAGGTATCATTTACCCTATTTCTGATAGTTCATGCGTCAGTCCTGTACAAGTTGTCCTCAAAAAGTTAGGAGTCACAATTGTTACGAATGCTGATAATGAATTAATACCCACTAGAGTGACTACAAGATGGTGTGTATGCATTGATTATAGAAAGTTGAATTCTGTCACACGTAAAGATCATTTTCCTTTACTATTTATCGATTAAATGCTTGATAAATTAGCAGGCCATGAATTTTATTACTTTCTAGATGGCTACTCAGGATACAATCAGATCCCCATAGCACCAAAAGATCAAGAGAAGACCATTTTCACTTGCCCTTTTGGCACTTTTGCATATAGGAAAATGCCATTTGGATTATGTAATGCACATGCTACATTTCAACGATGCATGTTGAGTATTGTTTCTGATATGGTTGAACGATTTCTTGAAGTCTTTATGGATGACTTTTCTATCTTTGGTGACTCGTTTAATCTATGTTTACATCATCTAACACTAGTTCTGCAGAGAAGTATCGAGAAGAATTTAGTCTTAAATTGGGAGAAGTGTTATTTTATGGTAAAACGAGGTATTGTTCTCGGTCACATCATTTCGAGCAAAGGTATTGAGGTTGACAAAGCTAAGGTGGATCTCATTTCTAATCTTCCTCCACCTAAAACAGTCAGAGAAGTAAGATCTTTCCTTGAGCATGCTGGTTTTTATAAACGTTTCATTAAAGATTTTAGCAAAGTTTCTAGACCCTTATGTAATCTACTTGCTAAGGATGTACCTTTTGTCTTTGATGATTCATGTCTTGTGGCGTTTGAAAAATTAAAGCAGTTGTTGACATCATCACCCATCATTCAACCCCCAAACTGGAGCTTACCATTTGAGCTCATGTGTGATGCATCTGATTATGCAGTAGAAGTAGTATTATGACAAAGGGTTGATCAAATTCTTCATGTTATTTACTATGCTAGTATGACATTGAATGATGCACAGTTGAACTATTCAACTACTGAAAAAGAAATGCTAGCAGTAGTGTTTGCATTGGAAAAATTTCGATCTTATCTCATTGGTTGTAAAATAATTATATTCACAGATCATGCTACTCTTATATATCTTCTCACAAAGAAAGATGCAAAAGCTAGACTAATTCGTTGGGTGTTATTTTTGTAGGAATTTGACATGGAATTTAAAGATAAGAAAGGCACAGAGAATGTCGTGGCGGACCTTCTCTCTCGTCTCCATTTTGACACAATTACAGAGCTATTACCATTAAATGAGTCATTTCCAGATGAACAATTAATGAGTGTGGAAGTATTACCTTGGTATGCTGATATAGTTAATTATCTTGTTACAGGTCAACTTTCAGAGCATTGGACCAAGCAAGACAAAAGTAATTTTTTTGCAGAGATAAAGAATTTCTTTTGGGATGACCCGTATTTGTTCAAGTATTGCGCAGATCAAATTGTTAGACGATGTGTCCTAGAAAATGAAATTCAAAATATCCTTTAATTCTGCCATGAACAAACTTGTAGAGGCCATTTCAGTGCTAAGAAAACAGCAACTAAAGTTTTACAATGTGGTTTTTATTGGCCAACTATATTTCGAGATGCTTACACTTTTTGTTCTTCATGCGATAGGTGTCAACGAATGGGGAGCATTACGCGAAGGAACATGATCCCATTAAATCCAATTTTAGTCGTTGAGATATTTGACGTACTTGGGTATCTGGCTCTATATCAATATGCACAATGGGCTAAATATTCCTTATTAATAACAATTAAATCATGAGGGGGGAATCCACACCTCATGAACCACACTCTAATCAATATGGTGCTAAGAGCTTATCGTGCCAAATAATAATAACTTTGTACTAGGGTACCGGTGAAACCAGGACGGTATCTAGACAAGACTATTATTATTTGTTGATGAAAAGTCAAAACATCCTACAAAAACTAGAGGGGAAAAGAAAGTAAATTTACCAAATAAAGCCCATGACACATGTTGAGACTTCACCTTCAACCCAAGCTTGAAAGAAAATTAGCCACTCATAATTGAACTATGGGCAAAATGGGAATTATTAAAATATGTAGAAAATATAAGATGGAGAAGGAATTACAGAAAATGGAGTCCAAAAATAGATTCAGAGATGTCAAATTAGGGGAAGAGGTCCCCTTTTTATAGATACATTGAGTAAATCATGGTCATCGGATTAAAAATAGTTTGGACGCTCAGGATTGCGTCACGTCATCAGTCAACAATATGCGTCAACAGTACGTGTGAACAGTACGCGGTTTGAACAGTAACATGGTTTGACCACACGGTTTGAACAGTGACACGGTTGGAACAGTGACACGGTTGGAACAGTGACACGGTTTGAACAGTAATGCGGTTTAGTTGAAAATAATCTCATGTGTTGCATGTACCGTACGCACACTTTTTGGTCTACTAATATTCTGCCACGTCACCATCAACAGTACATAAAAATTTTAGTCCAACAGGATCATGACACCTCATCAGTCAATGCCACATCATCGGTCAATGCCATGTCATCGATCCGTCTATGTGAGCAGTGCCGTGAACAGTAACGTAGACAATACCCGTACATGTGAAAAGTGCCATTTTTTCTTTTATGCTCCTCCTAAGGTTTTCGACCGTCCTGAGTTCAAAAGTGATGTCCATTTTGCCGTTTGATCTCTTGTTTATTGTGAAATGACTATGATGCCCCTAAAATACACAAAATACTTAATTAAAATAAAACACACCTAATTAAATTATAGGAATTTTAAAAACATAAAAATAAGGGTTGTTAGTAAGACTTGAAATGTAAAATGACGATTTTTTCCTTTATAAATATACATTTTCTAACACTCAATACCAGTCGATGAGTCAGACAAACTGCCCAGAGGTTTTAGGGCTCTTGGGATGATGCCTAACACTTGACTTCCTCTAACAAAAGCAGCTTCTGAGACCAATTTTGATAGCCCTCGGTTACCTCCTCCATACACTAAGTCTAATTTTCTCTTTGCTATACTTCGATCAAGATCTATGGCTGCCTCAACGAACTTTTTATGTTTGCCATAGTAAAATTCAGAAAGCACACAAATGTTCTTGAATTATCTATTGGGAGTAGCTGCCATTGGGATACTTCTCAGAAATAATTTGTGAGTGCTTGACAAAAAATCATATTTAAGAATCTTTGTGACAGTGGGTCACAGCTGTGTATGAGGTAACATGTCAATGTCAAATAACGCGTAAAGCACATGGCTCGCGAGTCAAAAAAGAAATAGTAAAAAGGGAAAAGAAATAATGATAAAATAAAATTATTAAAGACAATAATGCAAATGATAAAACGATAGTAAAATAAAATAACAGTGAAGTAAAAAGATATTTACAGGTAGTTACGACTATGGCTCACATCTTCCTCTGGTTTTATGTTCAGAAACGGTTTGAACGCCCTCTATAGGTTGAGGATAGGCTTCCCATTCAGTTTTCTTATAAACTTGCAAATAAGGTCGTTTGTAGTCAGATTGCCGAGACTATATCGTGCACGCTCTTTCTGGAATAATGGCCATAATTGAAGAATCACTCATTGCACATATCCACTGGGATGCGTTTCAAGAGACAAAAGAATATCATCCAATGACTCCTTATTCAAGCCATCCCTAATGAACTGAATCTTATCTTCCCTGTTATCAGACACCATTCCTAAAGAACGTGGTTTTTTATCGCAACTCATTCTGGCACACTTATAATAAGCAACAGAAATTTTTCGAGCTCATCGTTTTCTTGCATAATTTTCTTTACCACAACCAGGCATGTATGCAATAAATTTTAGAAGTAATTCACCTGCTAATCATACTTAGCCTCAATAAACCAACGGATGTCAGCATGTATGTTATTCCTCATGAGCAATCGCATGCGTTCGGACTAAAAAGGCAATGCAAATTCCTCCTACAGATGTATAATGCTCGGCACGATGATTGGAGGGGAATTCTATGTTAGAATAAAATACTCGAACTAGATTTTCATAAATTGGTTCTTCAATACTCAATGCTTGCTTCCAATAACTAAGCATTTGAGTAATAGAATGACCACAAATAGAGATATCCGTAAACTCCGAAATATTAAGAGAAAAAGAGGGAGTTACGGGTTTACCCATGAATTTTTCACGAAACCTCTGAGCAGAAGTGTCATCGGAGAAATGGAGACTTTCAAAGTCTTGAGGGGGAGACCTGGGGGGACTAGAACGTCGTGGAGCAGTGTGCTTGGTGCGAGCACGCCTTGGAGGTCGTTCCGCCATGGATGAATTGAGAGAAAAAATTGTGGAAATGAAGTTTGAGAGATGAGAGAGTGATTGTGGGTGGAAATGTGATTGAAGAAAGGAAGAAATTTGGGTCAAATTAAGCAAAGAAGGTTCGGCTAGTTCTAGGGTTTCAAGAAGAGATTTTTTAATTTTAGAAGAAAAAGAAGGATTTGAATCGGTTAAAAGATTCTAGTGATGATAAAAATGGTTTGTAATGCTTCAATTTGGTGAAAAATGACAAGAAAAATGAAGGATTTGAGAAGGGAGAACCGGTGCAGTCGCGGGTTAAAGTGAGAGAGAGAGAGAGAGAAAGAGAAATCGTAATGGAGAGGAAGACGAAAACTGTTCAGTTAACGCGAGATAACGGTGAGCCGTTATAGAGAAAACGGCGAGCCGATAGGGTCCAGAGAGTTCTCCAAAAATTAGCATCATAACGGCGAGCCGTTTATATAGATAACGGCAAGCCGATAGGGTCCAGAGACTTCTCCAAAAATTAGCATCATAACGGTGAGCCGTTTATAGAGATAACGGCGAGCCGATAGGGTCCAGGATTCTTCCCATTGTTTCTGCCCCAAAACGGTTAGCCGTTTATTGAAATAATCGGCAATCCGTTTTCTATAACTTATGATTTCGCACGTTTATTTTGATATTTAGCTACCTATTAATACATTTCGAAATCATTTTATTGATCCAAAATGATTTAAGTGTCAGTTCAATGCATAATTCATGAACATAAATATGTATTGCAACAATTAACTCATATATTTTCAAATATACATACACACCACATGTATATTATTATTGAGCATTCCATAGATATTAAAGCATCAACTCATAAAACAAACAATGTTAATAGACTCAATAGCATGAATAAAGATGTTAATGTGAAAATTTCATCATCCTAAGTTCATGCCGAATTTTTGAAAATTGTTCTTCGCAAAGAGGTTTTGTAAAAATATCGACAAGTTGATTTTCCGTAGAAATAAACTCTAATGCAATATCTCTCTTTTGAACATGATCTCTCAAGAAATGATGTCTTATTTCTATATGCTTGGTTCGAGAGTGTTGAATGGGATTCTTTGAAAGATTTATAGCACTAGTATTGTCACACTTAATAGGAATTTGTTCTAGGTTTATACCATAGTCTCTAAGTGTTTGTTTCATCCAAAGGGCTTGTGCATAACTGCTTCCTGCAGTTATATATTCGGCCTCGGTAGTTGAAAGTGCAACAGAAATTTTTTTTCTTACTACACCATGAAACAAGTGAGTGACCTAAAATATGGCAAGTTGAACTAGTGCTTTTTCTATCAACTTTATAACCAGCAAAATCCGCATCCGAAAAGCATGTTAGATCTATATGAGACTGTTGTTGTGCTCATTGGTGTATTTTTGGTCTTTGAGTCGTCAATGCCAAATCGTTTAAGTAGATCTCTTACATACTTTGCTTGATTTATGAATATTTCTTCCTCATTTTGTTTTATTTGCAGCCTAAGGAAGTACTTTAGTTCTCCCATCATACTCATTTCAAATTCATTGCTCATACAAGATGAAAACTCTTTGCACAACAATTCATTAGTAGAACCAAAAATGATATCATCAACATAAATTTTAACAACAAGTATGTCTTTGTTTTTATGTTTAACAAAGAGAGTGATATCCGCTTTACCCATGGAGAATTCATTTTCTAATAGGAAATTTTTAAGCCTATCATACCATGCTCTAGGTGCTTGTTTTAATCCATACAAAGCTTTAAACAATTTATACACATGATTTGGAAATTTTTCATTTTCAAAACCAGGGAGTTGTTTTACATACACTTCTTCCATGATATAACCATTTAAGAAAGCACTTTTCTCATCCATTTGAAATAAAATGAAATCTTTATGACAAGCAAAAGCCAACAACATTCTAATTGACTCTAGTGTAGCTACGGGTGCAAAAGTTTCATCAAAATCAATTCATTCTTCTTGGTTGTAACCTTGAGCCACTAATCTAGCTTTATTTCTTACAACCACACCGGATTCATCCATTTTATTTCTAAACACCCATTTAGTACCTATCACAGATTGATGTTCCAGTTTAGGAACTAATTCCCACACAGTGTTTCTTTCAAATTGATTTAACTCCTCTTGCATTGCCATAATCCAAGATTTATCATTTTCCTCATCCGCAAAAGATTTAGGTTTAATTTGAGAGATAAATGCATTATGTTCACAAGTATTCTTAAGAAATGATCTAGTAGTAACACCTCATGAGAGATCTCCTAAAATTACATCTATAGGATGAGAAGAGACATACCTCCACTCCTTATGGAGTGTTTGGGAAATACCTTCTTGTTGCTCCAGCTCCGTATTTGTTTGTTCTTCTTGTCTATCCTCTTGATTTTCTTGTGGTGCATTTTCTTGAATCTCTTTTGATGATTCTTCTTGTAAGTTTCCATCTGCATCATCATTAGCAACTCCTTTCTCCGCAGAGGAGTGGTTAGACTCATCAAACGTAACATGCATGGATTCTTTCACAACTAAAATTCTTTTATTATAAACTCTATAAGTTTTGCTTGAGTTTGAATAACCAAGAAAGATGCCAACATTATATTTTGGATCAAATTTACCAAGATTATCTTTTGTGTTTAAAGTAAAACATTTGCACCCAAAAACTTTAAAATAACCAATGTTGGGTTTTCTATCTTTCCAAATCTCATAGGGAGTTTTATTGAGATGAAGTCTAATCAACACCCGATTTAAAACATAACAAGCGGTGTTGACGATTTCGGCCCACAAATATTTAGGTAATGTATTTTCATTTAACATAGTCCTACCCATTTCTTGAATAGACCTATTCTTTCTCTCAACAACTCCATTTTGTTGTGGAGTCCTAGGTGATGAAAATTAATGCTCAATGCCAAGATTATTGCAAAAATTCTCAAATGCATGATTTTCAAATTCTCCTCCATGATCACTCCTAATGCATATAATACCATGTCCTTTTTCATTTTGTAATTTCTTATAAAGTACTTTAAAAGCATCAAGAGCATCATCTTTATTGGCTAAGAATAGTACCCATGTATATCTAGAATAATTATCCACTATCACAAATGCATAATATTTGCCATTTAGACTAGCATATTTAGATGGCCCAAATAGATCTATGTGAAGGAGTTCAAGAGGTTTTGAAGTAGAAAAATGGTTTTTATTTTGAAAGAAGCTTTGATTTATTTACCAAATTGACAAGCTTCACAAATCTTATCCTTTTGAAAACCAATTTTCGGAAGACCTTTAACTAAATCATTTTTCAAAATTTTCAAAATCAAATCCATACTAGCATGTCCTAACCTTCTATGCCATAGCCAACTATCATCATGTAATGTGGAAAAACATTTATCAAGAGTGGATGCACATTCTATATCAATGGTATAAACATTTCCACATCTATTGCCAACAAACAAGATTTTGCCATCACATGAGTTCTCAAAAACACAACTAAATTTATCAAAGATAACTTTATAACATTTGTCACATAATTGACTAATGCTAATTAACTTGTGTTTCAAGTTCTCAACCAAACATACATTCTCGATTAGAGTTGAAGAGACTTTACCAACATTTCCAATTCCAAGAATTTTTCCTTTTGAGTTGTCTCCTAAAGATACGTCTCCACCATTTTCAATTTTGGTGAAGCTTGAGAACCATGCATAGTTTCAGGTCATGTGCCTTGAACAACCGTTGTCCAAGTACCATTTATTTCTCTTCTTCTTTAAGCTCTACAAAGAAAATCTCAAGTTTTAGGTACCCAAAACTTTTTGGGTCCTTGAGAGTTAGCAATGGTTACTTTTGGAACCCAAATACATTTGACACCATAATATACATTCCTTTTCACAGGACATCCATATTTCATGTGACCATTTTGATTACAATAATAACAGACAATCTTATGATCAGTTGTGGAGGTAACTTTAACAAAATAATTCTTATAATACTTTTGCTTCAAGTTAGGCTTGTATCCAAGTCCTCCTTTATCAAAAACATATTTTTGTGAGTTAAGCATATTATCCAACATCCTTTGACCATTTGTAAATTTCAAAACAATTTCATTCAAATCATTGTTCTTTTTCTTGAGCATTTCATTTTCATTTTTCAAATCATCCATGTGTGATTCTAAATGCTGATGTGAGGTACTGGGTTTCTCATTTGATAATTCAAGTTCATCATGCAATGTTTTGTTCTCTACTTCTAGGCATGCAATTTTTGCATTTAAAGATTCATTTTCATTTTTAACTGTTGTCATTTCCTTTTTAAGATATACATTCTTTTTACCAATCTTCATCAACTCATTATGCAATTCTTCAAAAGCATCATACAATTCATCATAGGTGGGATCACTTGCCTCATTGAGATTATCATCCTCTCCTATTGCCATAAGCGCTAGGTTTGATTCCTCTTGCAATCCTTCTTCATCACTTAAATCTTCATCGCTATCATCCCATGTTGCAACCATGGCTTTCTTCTTGAGTTTGTTGATAAGTGGATACTCTGATCTTATATGGTCAGGCTTCTTACACTCATAGCATGTGATCACTTCTTTCTTCTCCCTTTGGTTCTTGAAGTTTCTGAATTTTCTTCGCTCTTTAGTTTTCTTGAAAAACTTTCTGAACCTCCTTGCTAGCATGGCTAACTCTTCATCATCCGGTTCACTACCTCCATCACTCTCATATTTTGAAGCTTTGAGAGTGATGTTTTTCTTCTTCTCCTCATCTCCTTTTTCTACTGCCAAGTCTTCTTCATATGAAATGAGAAAACCAATTAAATCATCAAGAGGTAAAGTATTTAAGTTTTTGGCCTCCTCAATGGCAGTTCTTTTAGGTCTCCATTCTTTTGGAAGTGACCTAATTTTTTGCTTAACTTTCTCACTATTTGAGAATGTCTTCCCCAAGGCACCTAGAGTGTTCACTATGTCTGTGAATCTAGTATATATAGAATACACATTTTCATTTTGTTCCATTTAGAACAACTCATATTGACGAGTGTATCTACTGATTTTAGACTCTTTAACTTGATTTGTCCCTTCATAGACTACTTCAAGTTTATTCCATATTTCTTGTGCACTTTCACAACTAGATACTCTATGGAATTCTTTCTTATCAAGGGCACCAAACAAAGCATTCATAGCCTTGGAGTTTAGAGACATCTTTCTCTTTTCTAACTCACTCCATTGACTCGATGGTTTAGGAATATCATCTCCTACTTCATCTTTAAACGTAGGCATGAATGGACCATCACAAACAACTTCCCAAATTTCATAATCTAAGGCTTGCAAATAGATTCTCATTCTAGTTTTCCAATAAGCATAGTCATTACCATCAAAAAATGGTGGTCTAGTTGTAGATTGCCCTTCTCTAAAGGTTGAGTCATTTAGGGTTGCCATTGATCTTTTACTCTTAGACGATTAAGTCCTAACAAGAGAACAAGGCTCTGATACCAAATGAAATACTAGTTATGCAACCCAAGAAGGGGGTGAATTGGAATTCTAAAAATTATTCAATTTATAATTAAAAACTCAATGCAAATATGAAACAAAATCAAAGCAATAACAAATGAGTTAACCACAACAAAAAAAAGAGTAAAGGAAGAGAGATTCAAACACTGAGATTTTTACGTGGTTAGGCCAACCTTGCCTACGTCCACGCCTCCAAGCTTTCCAAGCTTGAGGATTCCACTAAGCAAGCCTCCAAGGCTTCAAATGCTTACACTTGACTTCTAAGGTGTCAATAACCTTTACAACAAGAGATTATCCCAATCTCTTAACCCAAGTGTATCCCAACACTTACAATCACTCAAAGATAAAAGATTATAAACTTATTTTGCCTCTCACAAAATTTAAGATTACAAAATAATGCCCAAGATGTGAATAGATGAAGCAAGAATGTGTTTAAAGCTCAATGAATATTGTTTTCTCAAGTATAAGCTCAGTAGTCGTGTTGTGATCAACATTTGTTTGAATTTGAATGAGCTTATTTATAGTTGGAGCTTAAAACTAGCCGTTATAGACTGTCTGCACACTGTCGGATCGCCGTTAACTAGATGTCGGATCGCCGTTTGACTGGTCAATATGACCGTTGGGCTGATTTATCAAATTGTCGAATCGCCGTTATTCTAGATGTCGGATCACCGTTTAGGTCCAGAGGCTACCCTTCAGTTCTGGTTGATGTCGGAGAGCCGTTTATCAAACTTGTCGGTTCGCCATTTAGGTCCAGAGACTAATCTCTATTTCTGCTTGATATCAGCAAGCCGTTTATTACACATGTCGGATCGCCGTTTAGGTCCAGAGGCTAATCTCTATGTCTACTTGATATCGGCGAGCCATTTATTACACATGTCGGATCGTCGTTTAGGTCCAGAGGCTAATCTCTATGTCTGCTTGAAATCGATGAACCGTTTATTGCATATGTCAGATCGCCGTTTTCCATAAAAATCTGCTGCAGTGAGCTATTTTGCAAGATGACTGTTTTGACTTCAAATCTTTATAGACATATTTTATGAAGCTTGTCAAAGATAGATGAAAATTATGTTGAGCTCTTAAAAGATTAATCAAACATAATCATGTTTGTTATCATCAAAATCAATAAGGAGTTATTTAAGTTAACACTAGTTGTTCAACTCTTGACTGCCATTTATTAGTGTCCATGGATGGTGCTGAGTCAAGTAGAACGTTGACCTCATCGACTGAACTGTCAATGTCAAAATCAAAACCAAAGTGAGTTAAAATGTTTGTAAAGGATCATCACTAAAGTTTGAAATAAAAGTGTCATCAACTAATGCTTCAATTAATTCCACGTCAACAATTCCATCATCTCCATTGTGAGGTTGTTTGGCAATGTTTAAGATGTTTAGCTCCATAGTCATGTTGCCAAAGGACAACTACATATTTCCAGTTCTACATTGAATGTGAGCATCGGCAATTGCCAAGAAAGGTCGGCCTAGGATAATAAGGATGTGCTTCCTTGAATCCTGTATTGGTTGAGTGTCAATTACAATGAAATCAATAGGAAAATAAAACTTGTCTACCTGGATAAGCACGTCCTCCACAATACCACGAGATATTTTCATTGACCGATCTGCAAGCTGTAACACCACTGGAGTTGGGTGTAATTTTCCCAGTCCAAGTTTCACGAATATAGAGTAAGGCAACAAATTTATACTAGCTCTTAAATCCAACAAAGAATTCTCAATTGTGTGGTTCCCTATACTACATGAGATAGTGGGGGAGCCAGGATCTTTGCATTTAAAAGGAATTTTGTGTTGGAGTATAGAACTAACGTTTTTTGTTAAAAAATGCCTTCTTTTGAACGTGAATGTTTCTCTTTTTAGTACAAAGGTCTTTAACAAACTTGGCATAAGATGGAACTTGTTTAATAGCATCAAACAAAGGGATGTTAACACTTACCTGTTTGAAGATTTCAAGAATCTCACCAGTGGATTTTTCCTTCTTTCCTTTAGCTAACCTCTGAGGAAATAGAGTTTTGGGAACGTATACTTGTGGGTTGATTTCTTCTTTCTCCTCCAATGGTGAGTCCTCAACATTCACAGGTACAATTTAATTTTCTTTTGTCACCAGTATCTCCACTTTGTTGTCGACTTCTTTTCCTTTTCGGAAGGTCATGACTGCTTTGACCTCTCCATACTGCTGTGGTGAACTAGTACTTGCTTCATGCACTCCTTTAGTATTAGGCACTGGTTGACTTGGAAATTTACCTTTCTCAACAGTCATTGCCAAGGTCTAAACTGAATAAGTAAGCTGTCCCACCATCTTCTCGAGGCTTGAAACTGATTGGGCTTGTGAGTTGCAGTCTGCTCTCAACTCATTTCATAGTCCATCAATGGTGCGGTTCTGTTGCTCAATCGTAGAGTGAGTAAGATTCTTGAGATCCTAGAATGAATCCTCCCATGGTTAAGGTTGAGAGTAGTTTTGGTTCTGATTGTATGATCTAAATGATGGCTGAGAGGCTTGAGGAATTTGTTGCATTGGTGGAGCTAGAGCTGCTGGTCCACTCTGTTGGAATCCTTGAGATCATGAAAAATTGGGGTGGTCTTTTCATTCAGGGTTATATATGTTGGAGTATGGGTTGTAATTTGATGGTTTTCTCATTACACTTATGGCATTGGTTTGATCTGGGTATGAGTCATGGTCATGTTGTTCTGTTGATTTAGCAATCGATAACGATGCTATTTGTCGAGAGAGACCTTCAATTATCGCTTTGACTTCTTTAATTTCTAAACTTGACTCGCCAATGTAAACCTCATTCACTCCTTTAATTCTTCTAGTATTCCTGAGTGATTAACTTCGTTGTTGGGAATTATCTACTTGTCACTGGAAAAATTCTCAAATCTCTATTGCACTTTTTGACATTAGCTCTCCTCCACTTGCTGTCATTCGTCATTCTTGCACATTCAGCAATAATCCCTCTAAAAAGTATTGGCATTGGTGTCATTTCTCATACCCATGATGTGGACACTTCAAGAGTAGCCCATTGAATCGCTCCCATGTTTCGAAAAATTGTTCTTCCTCTCTCTGGGTAAACTCTGAAATTTCCTTGCGAATAGCATTGACTTTATGCACTGGAAAATATTTATTCAAAAATTTCGTTACCATTTATTACCATTATGTAATGCTATTAGCAGGCAAAGTATTTAACTATGAACGAGCTCTATCCTTTAAAGAAAATGGGAATAATCTGAGTTTAACATCATTGTCTGAAAAATTCTCGTACTTAAAAGTTTGGCAAATAGTATAAAAATCATTCAGATGATTATATGGGTACTCATTTTCTAAACCATAGAATGTTGGGAGACAATTTAGCACACTAGGTTTCAGTTCAAAACTCCTATCAGTTACATTTGGGTATCTTATGCATGATGTGCTCAAATTAACTAAGGGACTAAAGTAGTCCTTAAATGGCCTCTCCTGTGGTGCTTGTTGTTGTTGCAAATCCATTTTATTTTTAACGTGTTTGTGTGTGAGCAGTGTTTTTTCTAGTTCAAGGTCTATAGGTTCAAGATTAGGTAATAATGATCTACGACCATGCATGCAAAGAACACAAAAATAAATGGGAACAAAACGAATAAAAATAAAGAAAATTGAGAAATTACGATACTAACATTATCGCGTTGTTACAACTTTTCTATAAAAACACATTAAAACAAATACGTAAAATAAAATTAATAAAATAAACAAAAAAATTACAAAGAAAATAACTCAAAAATTAAATTACAGAATTGTAAAGAATAGAGAAAGAAAAGAAATTGTTACCTCTAAATGCATGTTCACTTTTTTTCTTTTTTTTAATAAAAAAAATACAAGAAAATAAATAAAAGAAATTATACACAAAAATTAATTTTATGAATTAAAATTACTTATTTCCCTAGCAACGGTGCCAAAAACTTGTTGTGCAAATTTTATTGAACTTGTAAGCGCACGAATCTATTGTAAAATAGACTAATGGTGACAAGTGTCGATCCCACAATGAGGTAGATTTTAATTGTGTGTAGAATTAATTTTGCAAATGGGTGGTTGGATTTCTGGTGAAATTGATTTGGAATATTCTAAAACTTAAATTAAAATAGCGAGAATAAATTGAAGATAAATTTATTGAATGACGTACTTGGGTATCTGGATCCATATCAACATGCACCATGAGATAAATATTCTTTATTAATACCAATTAAATCATGAGGGGGGAATCCACACCTCATGAACCACACTCTAATCAATATATGCTAAGGGCTTATCGTGCCAAATAATAATAACCTTGTACTAGGAAGCTGGTGAAACCAGAGCGGTATCTAGACAAGAATATTATTATTTGTCGACGAGAAGTCAAAACATCCACAAAAACTAGAGGGGAAGAGAAAATAAATTTACTAAATAAAACCCATGACACATGTTGAGACTTCACCTTCAACCCAAGCTAGAAAGAAAATTAGCTACTCATAATTGAACTAGGGGCAAAACGGAAATTTATTAAAATGCGTAGAAAATACAAGATAGAGAAGGAATTACAGAAAATAGAGCCCAAAAATGGATTCAGAACTATCAAATTAGGGGGAGATGCCCCATTTTTATAGATACATTGAGTAAATCATGGCCATCGGATAAAAAATATTTCGGACGCTCAGAATTGCGCCACGTCATCAGTCAACAGTACGCGTTTAACCACGCGGTTTAAACAGTAACACAGTTTGACCCAGCTTGAACAGTAACGCGATTTGGTTGAAAATAATCTTGTGTAATGCATGTACCGTACACGAGATTTTTGGTCCACTGATATGCTGTCACGTCACCAATCAACAGTGCATAAAAATTTTAGTCTACTAGGATTGTGACACCTCATCAGTCAATGCCACATCATTGGTCAATGCCACATCATCGGTCCATTTATGTGAACAGTGTTGTGAACAGTAACGTAGACAGTACCGTACATGTAAATAGTACTATTTTTCCTTTTAGGCTCCTCCAAAGGTTTTTGATCGTCCTAAGTTCAAAAGTGATGTCTATTTTGCCGTCTGATCTCTCATTTATTATGAAATAACTATGATGCCCCTAAAATACTTAATTATAATAAAACACACATAATTAAATTACAAGAAGGTTAAATACATAAAAGTAAGGGTGTTCGTAAAACTTGAAGTGTAAAATGATGATTTTCTCCTTTATAAATATACATTTTCTAACACTCAACACTAGGTCGTCATGATTATGCATAAAGTTACTTACCTATATCTAAAACAACCAACAATCAACTTAATTACACAAGCTCACTCTTGACCTGTAATTATATGTTGGACCATGCTAATATTATCTATATCAAAGTGGCGCATTGGAAGCATGGTTGGCCTATAACCCACAGTTCGTAGGATAGCTTTATTATAATATTAAAAAAAGATTTTATGAGTATACTTGAAGGGTGTAAATAGTACCACTAAAAAAGAAATCCTTAGAGTACATATGCAACTGAATGGCATGCTGAAAGATAAAGTAAATAGTAAAAGCCCAATATAGAAAGAATTATGTGATTTCATTTTTTTTTGTAACCCCAAAAGAACTAAAATTGTTTACCATGACTCATATATCCAACCATTTGCATGACCTATCTAATTCAGTCTATTTCACTGGTATCTCTAACATTCAAAGGGTAAAATGAGGAAGTCAATAATAAAAAAATTAATCAACCAATTTATTTCTATTTTGCTTTTTCTTTTTTCTCTTCTTGTTCATTTCTTCTTTTATAAAAAATTATTGTCTTTGTTTCATTTTCTTAATTTCTTCTTCTTCTTCGTGTCATCTATCTTCTTCTTCTTCTTTATTAAATTTGTTGGTGGCGAAGTTTGAGATCATGTAAATAGAGTGTGACACATGTGCTTTAGCCCCTATGTCCAATGTACCTTTGCAAAATGTGAAGAAAAAATTGAAAAGGCAAGGGTAAAACAAAAAGATCTTAGGAATAGAGCATGAGCCACCTTAATAACCTTAAAAGTGCAAAACATGTCTCTCAAAATACCTTAAACTTGCCACATTTCAGTAAAGAACCACTATAACAGTGACAGCCCCCCCCCCTCAAACTGTTACATGTCAGCAAAATTTGGTCCCTACTGGACTACCTCAAAATATTTCTCCAACAGTCACATGCATCAAGAATAAAATAGGGAACTAAATCAGGTGCTACCTGAACCACCACCAGTGAGGTCAGTAGCTCCTCAACTCAATTGGCTCATTTAAATAAGTCAATCAGATGTTGAGACATATTGTTAGTGAGAACATTCTCGCAGGCTACAGATGTCCAGCCCTAAAGAGCTTAAAGAACTCAAGTTTCAATAGTCAAATTACTCCAATACCCCTACCTAAGGAGGGAAACAACTTATGGCAGCTCGTCATGTGTCCAAAAAGACACTAAGATGCCCTCAGGGACACTTCCTTTGTAAGGTCAGGTAAGTCTCACAAGTAAGGGAAGTTCTCTCACTCCTATAAACACTCAAATTTTCTCTTATTCAAGGGTTCATTTGACGCTCATAATCTTTTCAAGCCTCTATCTAACTTGATTGTCGAGTGTAACCACCGACCACCACCAACATTGCCTCTAACTGCATTTTTCTTTATTTTGAAGATCGTCCTAGCTCTATACATCCCTAAAAGACTATCTTGAAGAAGAAAAACCCTCACCATTCATGAAATCCCCCAATAGAAAGTTGTCATCTGGCTTATGTTCTTCATGTAGCATTTAAACCAAATGACTCTATTAAACAACATGAGTCTAGGGTGAAGTTTAAGTAGGTTCGGATAAGGGAAAACTCCAGAGATTGCTTCGAAGTAAGATCCTTGCATTGACCTTTTCCCGAATCCTAAACTAGAAAAATGGCTCGACGGTATGTTAACCAATTGGGATATGCTCCGAGCATATGTCATGCAGTTTCGAGGTAATTAGGATATGTACCTACCTCTGATGGAGTTTGCTTTTAATAATAGCTATTAGTCTAGTATTCAGATGGTACCATTTAAAGCTCTATACAGAAGGATATGCAGGACTTCAATTTGTTGGGATAAAGTCAGGAGAAGACAATTATTAAGGCTAGAAATTGTCCAGAGTACTAATGAGAAGATTAATGTAATCAGAGAAAAGTTGAAGGCAGTACAAGACAGACAAAAAAGTTATGTAGATAAGCGTCGAAGACCACTTAAGTTTATAGTGGATGATAAAGTTTTCTTACTAATTTCTCATTGGAAGGGCATTCTTCGATTCGAAAAGCGTGGAAAGTTGAGCCCTCATTATATATGCTCATATTAGATTATTCAACGCGTTGGTCTGGTTGCTTACCATTTGGCTTTACCTCCAAAGTTATCACGAGTCCATGACGCTTTTCATGTTTCGATGCTACAAAAGTATATTCCTGACCCTTCTCATGTTTTAGATACAGAACCAGTCTAGATGACAGCAAATTTGACTTATGAAGTAGAACCAGTTCAGATACTTGATCGAAAATAGAATGTGTTACGTAATAAGACGATCTCACAAGTTAAAATGATGTGGAAAGGTCACACTGTAGAGGAAGCCACTTGGGAGCGTGAAGAACAGATGCGGTCACAGTATCCATATTTATTTAAGTCAGGTATGTGAATTTCGAGGATGAAATTTTTATAAGTTGGGAAGAATTGTCATGCAGCGCTTGCCATGCATTGCTTTGGAAAAAAAAAAGCCAAATGTGGCAATCTTCAAAAGCAACAGCCAGCTGCCTACTTCATAAACTGCATGCTTCATTCGTGAGTCAATGGCCATGTATATATAAATTGAAATAATTGAAAAAAAAAACTCTCGTTTGTGCTTCTATTGTCAAAGTGAGAGCAAAACTGAGAGAACAAAAAAGAAAAACCAAGAGAAAAGAAAAGGAAAAAGAAAATAAAAGAAGAAAGGAAGAAAATGAAGAAGTTGAGAGTGGGAATAGAGTAACTGAAAAGAAAAGTTACAGAAAATAAAATTGGATAGTTAAATTAAAATCCAGTAAACCAGTGGATAATAGATTTATGAAATTTGAACAGTTATGTTACAGTTTGCATGATACGTATAAGTTTTTATATCAATTCTAACAGTTAATCTTTGAACCCTATATTCTAGGAAAAATCCACTAGTTCAGAGACCCACAATAGCCTCAATGAACCCTAGAGTGAAATAGGATCTGTGAGTGGATATTATTATTACTATTATGTATTCCGTGAAGCATTTATGTTTGATATTATGATTTAATATCATGTTATGATCATATGTACACATATTATATGTTTGATAAAGTCATGAGATGTGATTACCAGTCACCATATATGTGCCATTCCCCATAGACCTTGCGCATGCGTATTGAGAGTTAAGTTACTCTACCCGTGCGGGATAGTTTAATTACGCCGGATATTGAGAGGTTTTTTCCCCACTCTACTCGTGCGATGATGATTCCGACGAGTATTGAGAGTTATTTCCCCTTGGTATTATTTGGTGCAGTTTGTGATGTATGTATGTATGAATTTCAAGTTTGCTCATGTATAATATTCAATGTGGAGTTATGTCACATAATTATGCATAAGCACTAGTACAATATTATTATTATTATTATTATTATTATTATTATTATTATTATTATTATTATTATTATTATTATTATTATTATTATTATTATTATTATTATTATTACATCCATTCACTAAGTCGCAAGCTCACTAGTTTACTATTTACCCCTTTCCTACCAGGATTCCAAAGGATTTCGTGCAGATCAGTTCTAGTTAATTGAGGTTTGGCCACAAAATGCATTACTGCATGTCTTGCATTTTGAGCACGTTTATGTTGCTTATGTTTTATATGTAAATATACTTGTAATGTCAGTATGTACAATGAGACATGAGCTATGCAAGTTTTGAATTCATGTATGGTTTCATAATAATGTTTTTGGGCAGAACTAAAATTGAGCCAAAACAAATTTGTTGTCTCTTCTTCTTTATTTTTCTTTACTTCTTTTTATTTATTCTTCTTTCTTTTCTCGGCATCAATCTTTTTACTTTTCTTCTAAACAAATTTGTGTGACATTGGTGCTCCTAGATTGCGATTGAGCCACTGTGATAATTACTGCTACCGCTCCTTAATCCCTTTTAGAATCTAGTATTCTTGTTCAGAATTTCATTTGTTACTTATAGTTGTCTGATTTGGTGAATTTGTTTCTTTATTGTTTGATTTTATGATAGAATAAATCATATATATCAAATTAATTTACATAAATTTTAAAGAAGTTAAAACCTATTAAAAGTGTTGTTGGAGGAAATATTTAGGCTAAGCAGTAAAGGCATGACGTTGTATTGATGGTTCAATTGTCAAGATTCCCTTCATAAAACATGAAAGGGAAGTTTAAAGTCAAGGGTAGAATGTGAACATCTCAAAAATTGAATAACAACCACCTTATAAACCTAGTAAAACTAAAAAAATGTTCCTCACAAAGCTTTAAAATCACTACAGATCCTCAAACGACCATTGAAATTAAGGTAAGACTTCCACAAGACTTATGATATGTCATTTTGAGAAGGTCCTACTGAGACCATACCAACAATGTATCACCTTAAGTAACGATACTACAACTGAATATAATTGGTGCCTATACTAATAAATTTAAGTGCTCTCTTATCCAAATTTTGGTATATTCAAGAAAAACCCATAAGCAAAAGGCGCCTACTATCCTGCAAACACAATCACATGGCCAAAAAGGGATCCTCTCCTCTAAACCCCCCATTTGTCCAAATCAAGCAAAGGTAGTGGATTCAAAATTTCAAAGGGCGATGAATATTATGCAATTGCCTCTATCTAAGAAGAAAGATGCTTGCCAAGTAAGGTGAAACTTTGAAGGTAAAGTCTCTACTTGCCTAACATTCCACACACTCTTCACTAACTTAAACATTAAAATGTCATTGACGGCCATCACCTGTGCCAATTCTAATGCTACCTTCCCTCTTTTGTAGGTCTTGAGCGATTCTTCCCCCCCCCCCCCCCCGGCGCGAATCTTTCACACCACTTATAAGACTATATCCTTACAATCATCTTCATAAACTCTGATAATGTCTTTGGTCTAACCTAAAATTAGACTAAAACAAATGTATTTATGCTAGTTGTTGGATGGTCTGATGGTCAAATAGATAAGTTTAAGGTTTTTTATTTTCTTGATGGTATGGATAAGGATTTTGTAAAGATGAAAAAGGACGTGGAGGGCATTGAATTTGAATTTTGATTGCAGGTTGTTTCAAAAGGAAGCAATTTGTAAAACTTTTTTATCTTCTGATTTATTACCACATAGAAACAGTTATTGTATTTTATCTTTTAAGGCATTAACTATGTAAAATGTCAGTATTTAGGGGTAGGTAGCAAACTACCCTATTTTTAGTTGGTCAATTGTTGAGTGTTAGAAAGCGTATATTTATAAAGGAGAAAATTGTCATTTTGCATTTCAAGTCTTACTAACACCCTTACTTTTATGTATTTAAGTCTCGTGTAATTTAATTATGTGTGTTTTATTTTAATTAAGTATTTTATGTATTTTAGAGGCATCATGGTCATTTCACAATGAACGAGAGATCAAACAGTAAAACGGACATCATTTTTGAACTCAAGAGGAGCATAAAAGGAAAAATGGCATTGTTCACATGTACGGTACTGTACATGTTACTGTTAACGACACTGTTCACATATACGGAACAATGACGTGGCATTGACTGATGATGTGGTATTGACCAATGAGGCGTCACAATCCTATTGGACTAAAATTTCTATGTACTGTTGATCAGTGACGTGGCAGCATGTCAGTGGACCAAAAATCATGAACGGTACATGCATATACACGGGATTATTTACAACCAAACCGCGTCACTATTCAAGCCGCCCAATTGTTCAAACCACGTGGTCAAATCGTGTTACTATTCAAACTGCATGGTCAAACCGCGTACTGTTAACTAATGACGTGACACAATCCTGAGCGTCCAAAATGTTTTTAATCTGATGGTCATGATTTACTCAGTGTTTTTTTTTATAAAAAGGGGGCTAGTCCCCCCTAAATTGACATCCCTGAATTCATTTTTGAATTCAATTTTCTGTAATTCATTTTCCATCTTGTATTTTCTACGTATTTTAATAAATTCTCATTTTACATCTAGTTCAATTATGAGTAGCTAATTTTCTTTCAAGTTTGGGTTGAAGGTGAAGTCTCAATATGTGCCATGGGCTTTATTTGGTAAATTTATTTTCTATTCCCCTCTAATTATTGTAGATGTTTTGACTTTTCATCGACAAATAGTAATAATCTTGTCTAGATACCGTCCTGATTTAACAGGCTCCCTAGTACAAGGTTATTATTATTTGGCACGATAAGCTCTTAGCACCATTTGATTAGAGTGTGATTCATGAGGAGTGGAAACCCCCCTCATGATTTAATTGGCATTAATAAAGAATATTTATCCCATGGTGCATGTTGATACAGATCTAGATGTTGAGTGTTAGAAAATGCATATTTATAAAGGAGAAAACCGTCAGTTTATATTTCAAGTCTTACTAACAACCCTTATTTTTATGTATTTAATCTTCTTGTGATTTAATTACATGTGTTTTATTTTAATTAAGTAATTTATGTATTTTAGGGGCATTATAGTCATTTCACAATAAATGAGAGATCAGACGGCAAAACGGACATCACTTTTGAACTCAGGACGGTCGAAAACCTTAGGAGGAGTACAAAAGGAAAAATGGCACTATTCACATGTACGGTACTATTCACGGGTACGGTACTGTCTACGTTACTGTTCACGACACTGTTCACATAGACGGACCAATGACGTGGCATTGACCGATGATGTGCCATTGACTGATGAGGTGTCACGATCCTGTTGGACTAAAATTCTTATATACTGTTGATGGTGACGTGGCAGCATATCAGTGGACGAAAAATATCTCGTACGGTGCATGCATCACACAGGATTATTTTCAACCAAACCGCGTTACTGTTCATCCGGGTCAAACCGTGTTACTGTTCATCCACGTGGTCAAACCGTGGACTGTTGACTGATGACGTGGCGCAATCCTGAGCGTCCAAACTGTTTTTAATCCGATGGCCATGATTTACTCCATGTATCTATAAAAAGGGGGCCTCCCCCCCCTAATTTGATATCTCTGAATCCATTTTTGGGATCCATTTTCTGTAATTCCCTCTCTATCTTGTATTTTCTTCATATTTTAATAAATTCCCATTTTGCCACTAGTTCAATTATGAGTAGCTAATTTCCTTTCAAGCTTGGGTTGAAGGTGAAGTCTCAACATGTGTCATGGGCTTTATTTGGTAAATTTATTTTCTCTTCCCCTCTAGTTTTTGTGGATGTTTTGACTTCTCGTCGACAAATAATACTAATCTTGTTTAGTACCGCCTTGGTTTCACCGGCCCTCTAGTACAAGGTTATTATTATTTGGCACGATAAGCCCTTAGCACCATATTGATTAGAGCGTGGTTCATGAGGTGTGGATTCCCCCCTCATGATTTAATTGGTATTAATACGGATTATTTAGCCCATGATGCATGTTGATACGGATCCAGATACCCAAGTACGTCAATTTAATAGGTTTGATCTTCAATTCATTCTCGCCATTTCAATTCCAGTTTTAGAATTTATTCTTGCCATTTTATTTAAATTTTACCATATTCCAAATCATTTCCACCATAATTCCAACCACCCATTTACAAAATTAATTCTATACACAATTAAAATCCACCTCCTCGTGGGATCGACACTCGTCACCATTAGTCTATACTACAATAGATTTGTGCGCTTGCGAGTACATTAAAATTTGCACAACACTAGATACCCAAGTGCTTCAATTTTAATAGATTTCACTTCGATTTATTCCCGCAATTTTAATTTGAATTTTAGGATTATTTAAATCACTTCCACCACAAATCCAATCACTCACTTATGAAAATTAACTCTACACACAATTAAAATCTACCTCCTCGTGGGATCGACACTCGTCACCATTAATCTATTCTACAATAGATTCGTGCACTTGCGAGTTCAATAAAATTTGCACAACAAGTTTTTGGCACCGTTGCCGGGGAAGTAAGTTATTTTAATTCGTATAATTAATTTTTGTAAATAATTTCTTTTAGTTGTTTTATTGTAATTTTTTATTTTAAAAAGAAAAAAGTGAATCTGCATTTTGAGGTAAGAATTTCTTTTCTTACGATTCCTTCTTGCCTAGAAACATTCAACTTTCTCCTTACAATTGGAGGTAGCTTCCTAATCCATTTTCTTACATTGGAATACCTTTTGTACAAACTTTTCATAACATTTTTCTTAATGAATTCCATAAATGTCAACACAGGCTTGTCTCTATATTCATTTAACCACCTGTTCCATGACTCAGTTAAGTTGTTGGTTACATGATCAACTTTTACATCATATTTAGCCCACTCTTTCTTGTCAATCTTGATCAAATAATCGTAAGCAGCTTGTGTGTCGTTTTTAGCTATTTTTATCTTCTTCATGTTGTCTTCCTATTCATCTTCACTTGTGGCTCTTATTGCAACCCAAAAAATAGTTTCTGTCAATGATATCAGGATGATAACTTCTTAAGTTAGCAAACATATGCCTGGCACAATGCCTGACCATGCCAATATGCTTCCAAGCCTAGCAATATTCATTTTTGCCTATCTGTCATAAATGTCACTTGACTTTGATTCCTTTTATTCAGCTACTCACTCAATATTAAGAAAAACAATTTCCATCTATCAGCACATTCTGATTCAAATATACAAACTGCAATTGGAAAAATTCCATTTTTTTGTATCTAATGCCATTGCTAACAATAGCACACCTCCAAAAGGCCCATTTAAATGACAATTGTCTAATCCTATAAACCATCTACATCCATTAATGCTTCAAAGCTGCAAAGCTGGCCTTCTATCTTTATCAAAACTAGACACGAATTTCATCTTTACTAACACATCAAGATTCCTTTGTCTAAGTATTTAGGCATAATCCCTTAGTCTCTGATAAGAATCTGTATAGTTCCCATTTAATTTATCTATTGCTCTTTTATTGGCCCTATACATTTTCTTCATGTTTGCCTTAATCCCTAGGTTGCTAACTAATTCATCTTTCATCGCCTTTACAAGCATTTTGGGGTTATTCTCCAAGGTTCTCTCAAATTGAGAGGCAATCCATTTATATGATGCCTCTTTGGTCTCTAACACTCCATTACACTCATGTACCTTATTCTGCTTTTAAATTATGGATTTGGTCCCATATTCTACTTGTGCTGCATAAATAAACCAAGGACAACCCTTGTTCGAACACTTTGCTTTGAACCTTTTGTTGTCATTCTTGATCTTGTTAAGATCAAACCCACTCTTAAGACTGTAGTTTTAAACTACTCTTATGAAATGTTGGACATTTTCAAACTCCTGCCCAACGGCCGCTCCAGCTACTTCATTAGGATTAGTAGTGTAATAGTTACTTATATTATGTTCATTTATCTTATTGATTGTTTGCTCATCTTCAGAATCTGAAAGCAGGCCATGTTCTCTATCATCTGACTCACAGTTGGAAAGAATTTCATTTCCTTCTTCACTACCTTCACAATCCACTTCTTCACCACCTTCAATGTGTCTAACAACCCTTCTATCATCATCCCAATTTAATTCACTTTCATCATCAACAAGTGTTATCTCTTCATTGTCATCATTTGACTACTATGCTTCATCATCTTCTTGTTCAACAAAATAAAGTGGGTTAGTATTCAAGTCTTGGGATGATCAACCTGAGACTTTGGATTTATGTCATGAAAGTCGATCTTAGTTTGAAATGATTGTTGTAGTTGGCCATTATTTCTTGTTATATGTACACTAGTACATGCTTTTCATTTGTAAAGTTAAGCATGAAATTCACATGCTTCATGACCATGAACAAAAAGCAGAAAATGCATAATATAGCACCTAGGTGAGTATTCTAACAAAAAGAAAAAAAAATAGACAGGTGAAAGAATATAGATTTAATTGCATGTGTTCAATTCTGGATACATGTATAACTATAAAATGTAAAAAAATAATTCAAAGTGAAATTTTTGATGAAACAAAGTTCCACATTATGTTGTTAGATATATTATTTTTTGGATAATAGAGCTAAAAAGTCATTAGATGTATATTTTCTACAATCATGCAAAGAAATAAGTTATAGTAGCAAAGACAACCATTTAAAATTATAACATTATTAAATTATTCCTTTATTTTTGTTAGGCTTATGGCGAAAGCTCATCTCTTAATAAGGCTCCGTTTGGTACAGCTTATTAAATAGAGCTTATACCAGTAGAGGTTATAGCACTAGAGCTTATACCAATAGAGCTTTTGGACAAAAAGTCATTGGGTGTTTGGATGTCAATAAAAAAAGTACTTTTGAACCATTAAATTGTGTTATATTTTTTATATTATATATTTTTAGAAAAGCTCTATAACCTCTACTCCCAAAAGCTCAAATTTTTTGCTTTTGCTGGTAGAGGTAAATTAGTTTATTTAAGCTAAAAAAACTCTACTAAAAAAATAACCAAACACCATAAAAATTTTTAAAAAGTGCTTATACGATTAAATAAGCACTTATACCTCTTAAATAAGACATACCAAACAGGCACTAAATCCATACTAAAAGAATAAACATGTATGGTGAAGCAAACTCAATTAATTAAAAAATAATTATTATTATGATGAGAAAAAGCATAGCTTTTGTCCATAGGCATCGTGATTTTAATCTATCAAATATAAATGTAAATTTTGATTCAAGCTTCTATTTAAAAAAAAAACTTCTCTTCTACTGCCAAAGAAAAAAAATTGATAAGTATAATAATATATTAATTAACCTAAAACTTTATCCTGTAAATGTTGTTCAATTTTGAACATATATTGTTGTTATGATCAGGAAATATTTAGGTAATATTTCTTTTTTGATGAAAAATTTTAAATCAAAAGAAAAAATTAATATGTTTTGAACATAAATACTAACCAGAATTTTTCACAGAGAGCGAAAATACCACCACCGACAATTGCAAAGAGTGAAACTACCACTGCTAACAGCAGCCGTGCTGATGCCAGAACAGGAACATGAACTAAAATAAAGGGTTTGTGACTTTCCGACGGGGGGTGGGCGTTTGTGATTTTTGGGTTTATTTAGGTTATGAAGATGAATAGTTTGACACAGCTTCTAAGCGCGAAAAGATCTACACAAATCAACTTAAAATGAGTGTCATTATTTTAAATATATTGATTGTGATTTTTCAGATGTGGCAAGCTGTTGAGTGTTAGAAAATGTATATTTATAAAAGAGAAAATCTTCATTTTACATTTCAAGTTTTACTAACACCCTTACTTTTATGTATTTAACCTTCTTGTGATTTAATTACGTGTGTTTTATTTTAATTAAGTATTTTATGTATTTTAGGGGTATTATAGTCATTTCACAATGAATAAGAGATCAGACGGTAAAATAGACATCATTTTTGAACTCAGGACGGTCGAAAACCTTAGGAGGAGCATAAAAGAGAAAATGGCATTGTTCACATGTACGGTACTATTCACATGTACGGTACTATTTACATTACTATTCACGACACTGTTCATATAGACGAAACGATGACGTGGCATTGACCGAATATGTGGTATTGACTGATGATGTGTCACAATCCTGTTGGACTAAAATTCTTATGTACTGTTGATCGATGACGTGACAGCATATCAGTGGACCAAAAATCTCGCGTACAGTACATGCATTATGTTAGCCTAAAGAGTTACACATAATATAATTTTGATGATAACAAACATGTGTCTTAAGTAAAAATAATAAATATTGTATTTCACATTTTCACTAGTTTTTTAAGGATAATATTTATGCAAGTGAATCAAGTGAAATCAATATTGAAGACACTCCACGGACAACGGCGACATTAAGAATATAGTTTAGAGCTCAACGAACAAATTAGTGTGATAAATTCTTGGAAAGCTGGTATGATTTAATTGATGTATGATTTAGCATTTGAGAAGCTCAAGAGATTAATTTAATTAAATACTTTTCATAAACTAAAAGGTTTTATTTGTATAAAGTAAAGTATTTTGTGGATTTGAGTAATTTGGACTTAAATGCTAAGTTTTGAAATCTTTGATTATTATTAAATTTTGGAGTTGGACGTTTTTATAAACATTTGAAATGTTTTGAGTCATACTATAATTTATGAATATTGTGGACTAAAGTGAAAGGATTTGAGAACTTTGAAAAATATAGATATTATGTTAAAAATGATCTTTTTGCAAAATAATAATATCTTTGGGGCCATTTCATAATTTTAAAAAGTTTGGGAAAGACAAATATTCTGAGAAAATTCTGAAATTGGACCTATTTGTAAAGTTTTATGACTTTTTGGGCCATAGTATAATTATAGAAAGTTTTAGACTAAAGTATAATTTCAGTGAACATTATTACTGTAGTAAAATTCAAAAATAACGGTAATATCACTGTTCATTAGCGGCTAGCCAGATAAATCAAGCGGCTAACCGCTTGGGCGCAGGAATTTGTCTATAACAGCTAGTTTTCGGGTTTTAACTATAAAAACTCAACTCAAACTTCATTTTAAGGACTAATGCAAGCAAATATAAGATCATACAATATATATTGAGCTTCTAAAAATATAAATCATCATTGATTGAATCATTATTGAGCTATTATTTGTATATCCACTCTTAAAGAGAGTTTTTGTTGTAATTTTCATTTCTTATCAAATAGTGAGTGTATAAGTGTGAGAAACACTTGGGGTAAAGAGATTGGAGAGATAATCTCTTGATTGTAAAGGTTCATAGACACCTTGTAAGTCAATTGTAAGAACTTGAAGCCTTGGGAGGTTTTGATAGTGAAATTATCGAGCTTGGTTGGTTTGGAGGCGTGGACGTAGGCCTGAATTGCCAAACCACATAAACATCTGTGTGTTTATTTTTCTCTTCCCTTACTCTTTTATTTTTACGCTTGTTTGAATTTATTGGTTTCTATTTCATTAAGACGTTAGATTGATTTGTTGAGCGAATTGTATTGTATAATTTTTAAAAACTCAATTCACCCCCCCTCTTGGGTTGCGTTACTTGTATTTCACATTACACATGATTATTTTCAACCAAACCGCGTCACTGTTCAAACCGCGTGGTCAAACCGTGTTATTGTTCAAACCGCGTGGTCAAACCGCGTACTATTGACTGATGACGTGGCGCAATCCTGAGCGTCCGAAATGTTTTTGATCCGATGGCCATGATTTACTCAATGTAACTATAAAAATGGGGCTCTTCCCCACCTAATTGGATAGCTCTGAATCCATTTTTGGATTCCATTTTCTGTAATTCCTTCTCCATCTTGTATTTTCTACGTATTTTAATAAATTTCTATTTTGCCCTTAGTTTAATTATGAGTAGTTAATTTCTTTCAAGCTTGGGTTGAAGGTGAAGTCTCAACATGTGTCATGGGCTTTATTTGGTAAATTTATTTTCTCTTCCCTTCTAATTTTTATGGATATTTTGACTTTTCGTCAACAAATAATAATAATCTTGTCTAGATACCGCCCTAATTTCATCGACTCCCTAGTACAAGATTATTATTATTTAGCACGATAAGCCCTTAGCACCATATTAATTAGAGTGTGGTTAATGAGATGTGGATTCCCCCCTCATGTTTTAATTGGCATTAATAAGGAATATTTAGCACATGGTGCATGTTGATACGGATCCAAATACCCAAGTGCGTCATTTCAATAGAATTCACTTCAATTTATTCTCGCCATTTTAATTTAAGCTTTAGAATATTCCAAATCATCTTTACCATAAATCTAACCACCCATTTAGAAAAATTAATTTTATACACAATTAAAATCCACCTCCTCATGGGATCGACACTCGTCACCATTAGTCTATTTTACAATAAATTCATGCGCATGCAAGTTCAATAAAATTTGCACAACACAAGCCATGTATCATACCTAAGTGAATGTACAATATTAACATTTTAATTACTTAAACAAATGGAATCTATTAAAAAAGAGGGATTTAAGTGTCAAAATGTTAGGGACTTTTATGTCCCTTTCCCTAAACGTTTGGGATGTATCAGTCATTTTCTCATGTATCAGTCATTTTCTCTTTTTTCTTTACAACTATAAAAACAACCTTGCAATCAATAAATAAAAAATATCACAATTGATTGTTATATAATAGTCATTATTTTGTATTAATAATTCTCTATTATTATTTTGTATTAATAATTCTCTGTTTTTTCTCAATTATATATGCTATGTTTATTTGAATGATTAAGTTTGTTTTTATTTTATCAAAATTGACTAAAATTGTCTAAAAACTAGTAATTTGTCATTTTTGTTGTTAAGATATTAAAGAAAAAATACTATCCATACGGTTTAAAAAATATGTAATATCTATGTAGTTTATTCTCTAATTTTATGTCAATTAAAATAAATATAACTTAATACTAATTTATCCTTTAATATTTCAAATCAATGAACCTTAAGAAATTTAGTATAAAAGCAATTACAAGTCATAGATGGTGTTTATTTTTTTATTAAATACTAAATAAAATTGAATTTAGAGAAGGCCTAAAGTCATCTGAGTGCATATATCTTAATGATATGTTTGTTTCTTTTTTTAACTTTTAAATAGGTTAGTAATTTGACAATTATTCTCTTCACATAATGCAGTAAAAAAAATAAGGTTTGTTGAATTATATGTTAGACATATAATTTTCCTTTTTCAAATTGAATAAGTTATGATTATTTAAAATAAAATATAAATTAATTTGTGCATAATATAATTTACAAGAATAATCTATGATGTTCACCATTTTGACTATTAAAATAGACTTAAAAGTCTAATGAATAGTAGGGAATAGATTGATTGTACAAAAGAATAAAAATAATGAATCACTTATATAGTAGGGAATAGATTGATTATGTAAGGATATTTTTGATAGATAATTCAATTAGCATTCTGCATTTAGTAAATTTTCAATGGTATGTCAAAGGATAAACACACTTTTTTTTTATACGAAGGATAAATACACTTATGAAACTGAATCAATTTTAGGGTTCCTCTATGATGCTGTAAAGTTTTTTACAGCATCAATAATGTATTAATTATGAACCATTAGATCTAATCAATGGTATACAATAATTGTTCTAAAGAAATAATTTTAAAATAATGATAACCGTTCAAGTGGGTAGATAATTTTTGTAAAATAATTGTGACCACCCTTAAAGTTTGAAACAATTTCACTTAAATAGTATATTTTATTTAAAATTACTTTTCAGCCCTCCTTTAAATTTGTAATATGATAATTTCTTTTAAATAAATCTTCCAAAATCAGTTACCATTAAGTATAAAATATAATATCAAGTAGGTTATTTAACACAAAATCTTATAATAATTTGTATTGTATGAGTTTAATTACAAACCATTAATACCTAAACAATAATGATAATAGAAAGCATTGCAATAAACTATTTTATATATGTTTTATTAATAATACTATATGAGTCACAACAAATAAGAAATATTTTATTCACCAATTATTATTGAAAAATATATATGTCTATATAACTATAGAGTGAGAAATATTTTGAATAAAATTTTTATCAAAAAATTAAACTGTTTATTTCATGCAATTCAATGGTGGAGGATATAATATTATGAAATTATGCTTTGACTTTCAATATCAACCATTAGACCATGAGATATCAGTGGCTCAAATATTGTGCCAAAATTTTAAGTTAAAGTATCTCAAACCATATCTTTATGATGGAAATATAAAAACATACAATGATTTTTTTCCTCATTTTGTCCATTAAATATTATTTGATGTAATATTTTATTTATTGTCACTATTAATTATCGTAATAAAAGTAATGACTCTTCATAGCATAAAATTTTTATAATTACTATCAAAGAATAACAATAAAATAAATTTTCATGCTTCATAAACTAAAGTTAATTATGAATATGTGTTAGATTTAACTTTTATGAAATTAACAAAGTGACATTTGAAAATAAAATGAAAACAAACTTGTGAAAGTTAAATTTTATAAGGCTGAGATAATTTCCTACCATGTCAATAAAAATCTAAAAATATAAATGATTTTCTTTCACTTTTTTTCCCACATAAATATTATTGGAGATAATATTTTATTTATTGTCACTATTAATTATCATAACAAAAGTAATGACTCTTAATAACATAAAATTTTATAATTACAATCAAAGGATATCAATAAAATAATCTTTTACGATTCATAAACTAAAACTCATTAGGAAAATATATTATATTTAATTTTTATGAAATTAACAAAGTGATATTTGAAAATAAAATAAAATTATATAGGTTTATAAAACTTAAAATTCCTATCATAAAAGGATATTAATTGTAAGATAAATATAAAGTTCAGAGAATAAGTATGTTAAATAGGTATTAAAAATAATACATACTTCATGATCAATTATACAATAACTCTTAATATTATATAAAATAATGAGTATTTTAATATACGATATTAAATTTTATTAAAACATGTGTGATCAAGTAATTTTTATGTTACAAGCAATCTCAATAATAAGTTTATTGATGTAATTATGACATTTACTTAAGTATATGTACTTAGTTGTGTTATTTATTACTATTATATCATATATTAATTTTGCAATTGCAACTTATTTATTTGATTTGTGTTAAATAACCTACCATTATATTTTATACTTCGTGGTAATAGATTTTGGAAGATTTATTTAAAAAAGATTATCACATTTTAAATTTAAATGAGGATTGAAAAATAATTTTAAATAAAATAAGCTATTTGAGTGAAATTATTTCAAACTCTAAGGATAATCATAGTTATTTTACAAAATTCTCCACCCTTTACACATTTGTTAACCGTTTACCTTTTTTTTAGTTTTTTACTACAAATATTGTGTACCATTGATTAAATCCAATAATACACAATTAAACACATTATTGATGCTGTAAAAAAATTACAGCATCATAGAGGAACCCTCAATTTTAATATTCAGTAAAAAAAATACCCATAGTCACTAAAAAATTGATTATGTAACAATATCAAATTTTGAATAGACTTTTAAATTTATCTATAATAGTCTTTTAAAATTTCATTTTTTTATTAGATTTTATAAGATAAAACACCAAAGGGTATGAAAATATATATTTAGAAAATTGTCCTCATAAAAAAAATATAATATGACATTTTATACATTAAATAAAACGCTAATTTTGAATTACAAACCCAACTAAAATAACAATCTTCAAGATTACTCTTAAATTATTATAAACCTCAAATTACCTATTAAAAAACTGTTAGCTCTCTTCTAAGTGTCAATTTTAATGGTCAAAATGATAAAATGGTAATTGTATATTCTCCTAATAGTCAATCAATAGAAGAAAGTCAAACCTCTACCTTGGTAACTTGCAAAATAATCTAAATATTTCACACCCTTAGGCTGTGTTCGGTTGACTGGAGAGTAGTAGGGAGAGGAGAGCAATTCGAAGTCCTCTCAGATTTCCACCATTCGGTTTGCAATAATGAAGAGAAAATCAAATTCTATGGGATTCGCAATTGCTGTAAACTATGGAATTTCGTTTTCTCTATGATGAGTGAGGAAATCGAATTCTAACTTAGCGGGAGAGTAAATTTCTATATTTGTCCCTTAAAAACTCTTTTAATTACTGTAAACATAGTAAAATGCATGTGGCTATTTTTTTCGGCTTTACCGGTGCAAGAGAGATATAATCATAAAATAGAAACTTCAGATTTTTATTTTATTAATTAATTTTTTTTGAAAAAATAATGATAAAAGCAATTGAAGAAGAAAATCATAATTTCGCTATTGGACAAAGATTATCTTCTATATGATATATATTTCTTTATACTTTTATTTGCAAACTATAAATGCAGAAAATTAACAAAGATCAAATCAATTCATAATAAATTTTCTTTCAATTTTACTTGTTTTAGTTTTCTATTTTTATATTAAATTAATTTATAATTTGATATTTTTCCACAAAAATTTCAAATTCTAAATAAAATAAACGAGTTGTAATTTAGTCTTTTTCCTTATTTTGTAATTTTTTTACCTAATAACAAATATTAAAATATTAACACAAAGGGTAAAATTGTCCAAATAAAAATAATCTTTTCCTTTTCATTTTGAATTCCTTACCAAACCAAACAATAAAAACTGAAAGTCCCTCACCCCTCTTCTCTACTCCTCTTCTTTTATTTCCTCTTCAATCATTTATTCAAACCGAACACCACCTTAAAATATGCACCCAAATACTTGAAAATATTCATTTTGCACCCATATAACTATTTTTTTTCAAATTAATCAATTTTTATTTTAGTAATTTTGTATTTACTGCCACTTACACGCGGCCCATTGCTTATGACAAAATCACTGCAACTCAATAGCCGTCCAGGTTCTTCTAGAGCGCCACGTTACGCACCTGACACAGTGACTTAGTGACTTGCACCTTCTTCTTCTTCTCCCTTTCATTCTTCCTTCTCCTTCTAAACTCTCTCTCATAGTCATATATTTTAAGCCCTTATCGCTCTGAGCAATCAATTGAATTTGAAGTGAATATGTCAGATGAAATGGGCGCTTCAGTGCCAATTAACGGCAGCGATCGCAACGGTTACGTTGTTGACATCTACCCACTTAGTAGTTATTACTTTGGATCCAAAGAAGCCATTCCTTTTAAAGACGAGACTCTATACAATCGTGTTCTGAGAATGAAATCCAAGTATTAAACTTTTTACTATTATTTTAAGTGCCTTTGTTATATTTTTCCCGTTTTCAATTTGTTCGCTATTGGAATGATTAATTTTTTTATTTTTGTTCTTTTGTAGTTATGATGCTCATGGGTTGAGGACTTGTGTGGAAGCAGTTCTTCTGGTTACTTCTTTGCTCTCTTTCAATTCTATTCCTTAATTTTATTTTTTTTCTATCTGTGTTATATAAAGATATCACTTTGGAATTATTGGGATTCTAGTCCTCCATTTGATATTGTGGTGTTGTGGCTTAAACGATATAGCTAATATGAAATAAATAAACACTGATAAAAGTTAATAATTTTCATAAAATAGTAAGGATCATATAGATTTTTTTTTTTCAAACAACTGTTGGTGGTGTGTGTCAATCGTTTACGGCTGTGGTGTAAGATCTACAGCTTCTGAATGGCAGTCCCAAATGGAATCTAAGCTGAGGAATTTGAGTATTTGATATTTGTATTAGTTTTGATAGGAATTCCTTGAGATAAAGATTCTAGTGTTTAGCATGCTTGGTATTTCATAAAGTTTTATGAACTGCATTAGCTTGCTTAAGTAGAAACTAATATGTGGCAAAAGTTCATAATTTTGATTACTACTGTAAAGAGGTTGTAATAATTAGCCAAATTAATTTAGATTTAAGTTCTTTTGTAGGCCTTGGGATATGGCAGCTTTTGTAAGGAAAAGTTTCTATGAAACACCTAGGCATGAAGCTACTTTCTTGGGAACATGTTAACTAATTTACCCAAAACTAGGCCAAGGTAGCTGGATTTTGAAATCTTGGTTAGAAAATTACCTATCTCTTTACATAGGGGCCGTACACCAGTTTTACTTTGTAAGTTGATTTGCTGCCCATTGGAGTGTTTCTTTTGCCAAATTTCTGATGCGCCATACTTCTAGGAGATGATTTCTTTAAATGAATATGATTGGGTGGTTGGACGTAGGGGGATCCTTAAGTATTGGACACAGGTGTATGGATTTACTTTATGGGTATCAGCTTTATTTATTTAAGTTACATTAGATAGTGTAGTTACAGGATTTGTGGTACCTAAAAGTAGTGTTAAATTTTTGAAGTTCATTTAGATGGTGACTGTTAGTAGAAGTTTCTATTTCCCCTTTTAAAGCTATTATGCAAATTGTTTCTATTATTGAATAATTAGGAAATTTTGGCTTTATAACTCTTTATTTCTTTTGGAGCAGAGTACTGGTTAGGTAACATGCTCCTAAAAGCTATCTTGAGGTTACACAAACTCCTCAAATCATTAAGTTTCTTCATATATTCTGATGATTAATTTGCCACAATGTTATATTTTCATCTATCTTCCCATTGACGGATCAAATGTTGGATATGATATCTTGTTGACGGGATACAACTTTGACATCAGGTTGAGTTGTTCAAACACCCACACCTGTTGCTGTTGCAAGTAAGAAATTCCATCTTTAAGCTTCCTGGTGGTCGTCTGAGGCCTGGTGAATCAGGTAAATCACCAGTTAAGTATTTACATCAAGCTTTCCCACAAAACTTGAAAAACTTGGGGCCAAATACTGTTTTTCTGAGCGTTTACTGAACTATGAGTTTCGGATGTTTTAGACATTGATGGATTGAAACGTAAGCTCACAAGGAAGCTTTCTTTGAATGAAGATGGTGGTGAAGTTGATTGGGAGGTATAACTAACATCTCCACTTGTGATTCTATTGTTGTCTACTTTTTTCATAATGGGAGATTGAAACTATTTTGATTCTGCAGGTTGGGGAATGCCTAGGGATGTGGTGGAAGTCTGATTTCGAAACACTGTTGTTTCCGTACTTCCCTCCTAATGTAAAGCGACCAAAGGTAGTTGAAATGGTGAAACTATACCCTTTTTTATTGCAGCAACATGACTGCCTAAGTTCTTTTATTTATCCTATTGTGTAGGAATGCACGAAACTGTTTCTTGTGAAGTTACCAGTAAGTCAAAAGTTCTTTGTACCAAAAAACCTGAAATTGCTTGCAGTTCCTTTGTGCCAGATTCATGAAAATCACAAGGTACAATTTTCATTATGAAACTAATGTTGATGGCTGTTGCAATCTCCCACATAGATTAAAACATCATCATATTATTTCACCTTTTGTAAGATATGAGCCATTTTATAACTGCACCTAATTGAGTTCATAATTAATTGTTTTTAAAGATAATGGCATGTCGGGATAGTAGAGATGACTTCCTTACTTTTACCTGGATGACCATATTGCTGTTGTGCTTTCGAAGTGATGCACTGAACTAGTCAATCTCCTTGGACATTCAGTTATATGATTTTAGCTAACTATTCAATCTCCTGGATGACCTATTGCGGACAAATGCTGATGCTTTTAAGTTTTTGTACTTTGTAGACATATGGGCGGATAATATCAGGAGTTCCACAGCTGCTGTCCAAATTCTCCTTCAACATTATTGACTCTTAAAATAGGCTGGTCTATTGTAGTAGTGTGTGTGATGAGGTAAAGCATGCTGAGAGTACTAGGAGTGATGTCGGTTGGATTTTTTAGGTCCAGGGCTCTTCTTATCTTGAAATTCTGACAGAAGCTTGTATGTGGTATAGATTTTACCGGTGAGCAACAATGGGCAGTGTAATTTAAAATTCAACAATAGAGCTTGTATTGGAGAGTGAATCTTTTATACATGTATAGAATCTGGGTCCTCTTTCATTAAGAGCTTCGACAAATAGTATCTGTTGTTCCCTGTGCTGAGTATACTTGTCTAGCCATCAAGTTCATTGACAAATTTTTTTTGTTAATCTAATGGAATTTTCTTTTTCCAACTGACAGTTTAGTTGGAGACCGAGAATCTTTTAATGCTAATTTCTTTGGCGTCCGACCATTATAATGTTGTTGAATAGACAGAGTAGCAACTTTTATCTGAGATTAATCTTGTTTTAGCATTTTTCATGAAGATTGTAAACTTAAGGCCCAGTTCGGTTTGATTTTATGAAATAAAACTAAGGACGAAAATGTTATTTTTAAATTTATTTTTAAAATTTAAAAATGTGTTCGGTACCATTTGTAAAAATAATCTTGAAATTGAAAAAAGTAAAATACGTTGGTAGAAATATTTTAAAGAATTATTATTGAAATAATTTCTAAAAACTTAAAATTAAATAATGGATAATCATTTTTTATTCAATTAGTTTGATTATGTTAATTTTAAGAATAAATTAGGTGATCTTATTAATTTTTTGTTTAAAGAAAAATGATAAGCTCAACATATTTGATTTAATTAATATATAAAAACATGAATATTATAATGTATATAAAAAGAAAAGATTATTGTGAGGGAAATTGATTTTTTGGGTATAACAATAATAATAATAATGGTTGAAGAAAATTGTTTATTTTCAAACTTAATATTGTATTGAAAATTAATGAAAATAAGAAAAAATTGTTTTCTTGTTTTATTTTTTAAAATATTTTCAAAAATAATCTATTAAACACGTATTTCGTATTTTCTGAATTCAAAAAATAGAAAACGAAATTTGAAAATAATATCGAACACCCTTAGTCTTCAAGAACATAGTGAGACTAAATGAAATCCTCATTCTTATTTTCTGCTTCTAATGAGAGTGTGGAGTTATTATACGAATTTTCAAAGACAACTTACAATTCACTCAGCGTAGGATGAAATTATTTACAGAAACATATTGTTTTATGAATTCTCAATGACAACTTACAATTTGCTCACCCCAAATGAAATTCTTTGCTGATACACATCGTTCGAAACGTGAGTTTAATGTGGGTGATTGAATTTATCTTCGCCTTCAATAGTATTAGGATCCCACATAGACTAGGTATCAGATTAGTGAGTTTAGGATCCCACAAGACTGGGTACGGAATTGTTGGTTTATCAATTTCAAAGTAGTCTCTTCTTATGTTAGGATTCCACATCACCTCGGTATGGAATTATTTAGTAATTTATTAACTCAAGGCATTCCTTTATTACAAGTTTTTTTTTATATATTGATATATTACAATCAGAATTTTTGTGATATTAAAGTGAAGGTTGTTGTTCGGGCTATATTATCTTAGAATTATAAAGGAGAGTCTCGATTGATGTCTGATTATAAAAATATGTTATGCTTCACTTAAAACTAAAAGTCCCTGAGTGAAGATTAGTAAATTCGATTATGAAAATGTGATCATGAATACCATAGTTGCTTCTTTCAAGACTAGGAAATTCGATCATCATGGTCAGAAGGCAGTTAAAGCTAGAGTCCCTAAGTGAGAGAATTGGATGTACATTGAAGATGTCTTAAGACCATTCTGCAAGCTTGCCAGTGAAAGCCTATAGGAGCAGCCAAAGCTTATTAACCGTAAAGACTATATTAGGCCTGGTTAAGAGAACATACCGAAGAGAGCCTACAATGTTCTATGAAAGGATGGATGCAGTACCCTTGTCCTTTTGTAGTTTGTCTATTGTACTCATAAGTGTATTTGTAACAAGACATGTTGTGTTCTTGATTTTTTAGGACTTATCAAGTTCTTGCATTCACAAATCAGATTTACCATATGAAAGTAGGGTAGGATCTATTTTTCATTTTTCATGTTTGCAACGTCAAACTTGGTATTCGTACTCTTTCAATGTTGCGACTACCTCGCATTCTATTAGTTTTATTTTGCAAATTTCATTTTTGATGTTTGAAGCATTAACTTGGTACGCTTAGAGCATCTCTAAAAGGTTCTATAAATTTTACTCTTCAAATACTCATTTGCTTACTTATATGGTAAATAGATAAGTGAAAAAAGATATTGTTCTCCAAAAGACTCTTCAAATAGAAATGAGTTAATATTATTTTAATTAAATGACTATTTTTTTAAAGGAAAAGTCAATAGTAATTAAAGCATATTTCTCTTTTTCTTCAACAAAAAGTAATAAAATATAAATTGAAGAGGAAGAAATTAACTCTTCAAATTTGAAGAGAGATGATCATTTCTTATTTGAAGAATCTTAATTGAAGTGTCTTTTGAAACTTTAAATATTGATGTAGCTCTTCAAATAAGTAATAAAATCTTATTTGAAAAGTTTTTTGGTTATGCTCTTACTCTTTCGGTTCTACAACTATCTCGCATTTCTGTTACTGTTATTTCGAAAATGGCACCCCTGAAGCAATATTGGGTTTTGGAACTTCTAGCATATATAAATGAAAATCTCTCAGTTAATTAGATATCTAGTAAATAAACACCTTGTACATTTTTTTTTCCTTTTTCTATGCAAAGGCCATTGAGCACGTTAAAAAAATTAAGAAAAAAGGTCTTCTTGAACTATTGGCAGCCCTTCAAAAATATTTTGAAACCTCTTTTCTAACATCGCCCCATTAAATAATTAAGATAAATTAAACTTTGAATAGGACTATTTGAATCTATTAAATTCTTTACGGCACCTTTTTTTGAATTAAAATTTTTGTTATGAAAATATAATTTGATTAATTACTTATTTGACCTTATTCTCTCTTCCTTCATTTTCTTCCCTTATCAAAAATTTATTGTGATACATGAGATAAATATTATATTTAACAAATCAAATTGTGCAAAAATTAACAAAATGAACCATATATATGGAGTACAGCTATGTTACCATATAGATAACAATTTTTTTTTCTTTTTCCAATCCATCAATAAGGTGGCGTTTATTTTTTCTTTGAGATTTAAATATACCTAAACGAGTCCTGATTTTTTAATAGAGCTAAATATTTGAATCTAAATAAAATGTATAATATTTTTCTCAATCACTAAAAATAAGTATTAAGTTTTTTGTTTCTTTAGCTTAAAAATATGATAATTAATATTTTTACATTTGTACCTTTATAAATTATAAATGTTAAACAAATAATAAATATCTCAAAGAACATAAATAAGATAAATAATTATTATAGAATAAATCATGTTGAATTGAATACAACTCTTTAATATTCTAAATTCGTATCTATTATTCAATTTTATTGTAGTTTCTAATGTTTTTATATGAAAAACATTTATAAAAATTATAAGATAATATACTAATTTAAAGAAAACAAAAAGATAAAAATAATAATAGTCCAACACTATATTCCCGCAAGTTATAAAGATGTGTAAAACACTAATTAGTAAATTTCAGTATGAATGAAACTAATTAATTAGGCGTGAATATTGGAGAATATATTTTCATGATGTCATTCGAGCTTTTTAAATTAAGTGAAACGCTAAAAAATTAATTTAATAATTTAATGACTAAAAATTTTCACTAAGTTGAAAACATAAATGGACTTAATAACTTAGCTGATTGACATTAAATAAAAAAAAAACAAAAAGATCCAAAGATCAAATAAAAATTAGTTCAATAGCTAAGATGTTTTTGTTGAGCTATTAACACTATAGTTCTTATTGTTTGTTAGAAAATTAAAAAAGTGAAAAGGTTTAAAATTTTAACATATAACCCAACAATATTTTAAATATTTTTACACTTAGTTCAATTGACCTAGTTCATTTTACTATTAAAATGACTTATTCTTCTTACATTCACATTAATATATTCAAATTAATACTATTGATATATTCAAATTAATTTTTTTATTAATTGATTAATTTAAAATATAGTAAAACTATGTATTAATTACAAACCATATATTAAGATAAATGTGAATATGAATTTAATTTTACATTATTAATTTGTAGTTAATTTTTTTCATAATATTATTCAATACATAGTCAATAATTTGAATATCTAATAAAAAATAAATAAATTTACCAATAATATTTATAATGTATTCTTTAAAATTTTTAAGAAGGTATCAAAAAGTGGGGGAAAAAAACCACTTCGCTTCATTTATTCTTACACAATAAGAACTTAATGAATAAATTTATAATTTTTTTTAATAAGGATGTGGAAGCAAAGTCATTTTATGCTCCACATTTATTTGAAAATTCTTTCCACATCTCATGGTCAATAATTTTGATTCGATGATAGAATTCAATTGCTAATTGTCGGCGTTATGGAACTAAAATTAGCGGACGTGCAAATAATTTAATCAATTTTTTAAAATATTACTCTAATTAAATTATTTTGTAAAAATAAAACATTAATTTCAGGAAGGATATATTTGATATTTAGGTAGGTGTATAAAGTATATTTTTTATTCAAAACTTTGATGGTGGATATGTGAATTACTAATTTAAAATAAAAAATAGCCTCACCTTTTGATTTTAGTTTAAAAAATTAAAATAACCAAAACTAATGAGTTAAAATTTTAAAATATCTCAATCTTTTTTAATTTTGTAGTAAAATAAAGATTGCAATGTAATTAACCGAAAAAAGACAAAAAGGAGAGTTAATGGCAATATAGTTTTGCGTTATTTGGGTCTGACTACTGTGCAACAGTTGCACAGTACCCCAAACTTTTGCCTTTTTTGGTTTAGCCAATAGATCTAATGGCTAAAGTGTTAATCGGCTAAGATGTGTTCAATTGTTTATTAATATAAAAGTCCCTACTATTTATTACAAAATCATAAAAGCTAATGGTGTGTTTATTTTTTGGGATAAAGAATAAGAAATGGGAATAGAAGAATGTGAATCAAAATTATGTTTACTTGACAAAATTAAATTTGGGAATGTGAATAAATTGTGTGGGTTCCACATAATTTGGGAATAAATAATGAGAATCTCATTCCCATGGGGGGTTGGGAATGAGAACGAAACATAAATTTATTTTTCTATCCTTCTAATTTTTTCATATTTCCTAAATTACTCTTGTTTAAATCACAAATAATTTTATTATTTTAAATTTCATTAATAATAATAATAATTAAATTTTATTAACTTTATTATTTTAGTTATTATTAATTATTTTTATTTTATTATATTATCATTATTACAATAAAAATAATGATAATAATAATAATTAATAAAAATAATTAATTTATCATTATTAACAATATTATCATTATTCTTGTTGTTGTTATTATTATATTATATTATTAATAAAAATAACACTAACAATAATTAATAATAACTAAAATAAGAAAGTTAATAAAATTTAATAATAATAATAATAATGTAATTTTCATTTTATACATACATGTATAAATATTATTATAAAAATGATATTAATTAAAATAATAATATAAATGTTAATAATGATAATTTTAATAAAAATAATATTAACAGTAATTAATAATAACTAAAATAAAGTTAATAAAATATACTAAGAATAATTAATAATAATAATGTTAATAATGATAATATAATAAAAAACAATAACAATAATTAATAGTAACTAAAATAATAAAGTTAATAAAATTTAATAATAAATGTTAATAATGATAATTAATAAAAATAACAATAACAATAACAATAATAATAATAAAAATAAAATATATAATAATAATAAAAAATAATTTTAATAATGATAATAATAAAAAAAAGAACATAATTAATAATAACTAAATAATAAAGTTAATAAATATAACACATAATATTAATAATAATAATAATAATAAATATTAATATGATAATATAAAAAAACAATAAAATAATAATAGTAACTAAATTAAAGTTAATAAAATTTAATATAATAATAAATGTTAATAATGATAAATTAATAAAAATAATATAACAGTAATCAATAATAACTAAAATAATAAGTTAATAAAATATAATAATAATCAAAATAAATAATGTTAATAATGATAATATTAATAAAAATAATAATAACAATAATTAATAATAACTAAGATAATAAAGTTAATAAATTTAATAATAATATTATTATTAAATTTATTAACTTTATTATCTTAGTTATTATTAATTATTGTTAATATTATTTTTATTAATAATAATAATAATAATAATAACAACAACAACAACAACAACAACAACAACAACAATAATGATAATATTGTTAATAATGATAAATTAATTATTTTTATTAATTATTAATACTATGGGTATTTTGGTAAATTGATTCTTATTCTCATTCCTCGTTTCCATTTATTTTGTCAAGTAAACACATCAATGACATTCTAACACATTTTCATTCCAATTTATTTTTACTAAATAAACATTGAAATCTTATTTTCATTCCAGGTCATTCCCATTCCCATCCTATTCCTATGAAGTAAACGCACCATAAAAATTTTTAAATATTTACTTAAGGCAAAATAATTATAATGACAATAATATTTATTAAAACAAAAAATCTATAAAGTTTAATAATGATGATGATGTTGGCAATAATAATAATAATATAATAATTAAAATAATAAAATTTAATAATATTACTATTAATAAAATAATTATAACAATAATTAATAATAACTAAAATAATAAAGTTAATATATTTTAATAAAATTAACAAAATTAATAATAATAATAATGACTTAATTAAAATAATGTAACAATTAAATAATAAAATTAATTAATTTCATAATAATAATAATGACAGTAATAATAGTACATATAATTAAAATAATAAATTAATAAATTTAATGATAATATTAATATAATAATGATGACATTTATGGTAGTATAATAAACTGACAATAATAAAATAGTAAAAATTTAATATTTAATAGTAGTAATAAAATATAATTAATATGACTTAAAGTAATTGTAACAATTAAAATACTAAAATTAATTAATTTAATAATAATATAATTATGACAGTAAATAATCCATAATATTAAAATAATAAATTAAATTTTAATGATAATATAATAATATTAATAATGATGACATTTATGGTAGTAATAATAATACATGACAACAATTAAAATAATAAAATTAATTAATTTCATAATAATAATAATAATTAATGACAGTAATAATAATACATAATAATTAAAATAATAATTAATAAATTTAATGATAATAATAATAATAATAATATTATTATTATTAATATAAATAATGATGACCTTTATGGTAGCAATGATAATAAATGACAATAATTAAAATAATAAAAATAAAATTTTTAATAATAATAACAATAATATTAATATAATAATAATGACATTAATAAATATTAATAATAATAACAGTTAATTTCTTTTCAAAATCCATTTTATCCAAAAAAAAAAAGACTCATATATAAAAATTTGTAACTTTTAGTGCCTATTCAAGTTTTTTATAAAATATAGCTAGTGGGGTGTAATTAATTAAAAAAGACAAAATTCAGTGATATGTTGCAACCGTTGTATTATAATTTCATCTCTTTTTTTAATATATAATAAGATTAAGTTAAAAGATAATAGAAATTTTTTTTAATATATTACAAAGATTAGATATTTTATATCAAAAAGGTTAGTGTGTTTTTATATTTTTTTAATTTGACCTCTTCTTAATAAAATAAAATAAAATAAATTAAATGATATATGATTTTTTTTAGAAAATAGGAAGTGCATTCAAGGGAAAAATTATAAAAAAAAAAGAATTGAAAGAAAGAAAGAAATGGGGGTAAACCGAGGAACGAAAAGTCTTCCCCCTCTTCCTGCTGGCTTCTCCGGTTGTACGTGGGTGATGTGACTGGTCTTTACCAACCGAAACACACTGTTCGTAGTCTAACTTCATATTAATTCAATAATTATTTTTCTGTCTTTTTTTTTATTACCTGAAAATAGACATTTTTATGCTATGCAAGAAAATTTTTGCATTCTAAAACCCTAGAGACTTGATTTTTCATCATCAAAGACTCTGCAACGACGACTTCGCTTCAGAAGAATCATAATAGACACAAGAGCCGATCATGAAGAAGGGAGGCTTAAACCCTAACGTGAAGCTCAAGCTCTCTCTCCCTTCTTCTGAGGAAGCCTCTTTCACCAAATTTCTGTAATTCTCTTGTCTTTCCATGGTTATTTTAGAAACCTTTCGTTTGCCTAATTTTTTGCCGATGAATTTTTCTAGGACCAAGAGCGGTACGTTCATGGACGGTGATCTGCTCGTTAACAAAGACGGAGTTCGGATTGTCTCCCAGACTGAAACTGAAGCTGTAAGATATTTCTATTGTGATAACTATATTGAAATGAATGGGGTATTGTTCCTTTCTTTGAATATCTGTTCTTTGATATTTTAGGATTTTAGATTTTTTATGCTTGAATTAAAATGGAACTAATAGAAAAAAGGAGAAATATGAAAAATAAAAAAGAAACTTGAACTCACTTTCTTGTCGAATTCATTTATAATTAGATAGTATTTATGTATGGTTTTTGTGACATTGTCTTAATGTAGTGAACACTTGTATTTGTTTATATAATTCTGTGATTGGAATCTCAATTTTGCATCTCTGGTTTCTGGATCTCTGACTATTTCTGACTAATTTCTTGCCTCATCTGTTTATGGGTATGTCTGTTTGCTCAGCCACCGCCAATTAAGCCATCTGACAATCAGTTGAATTTGGAAGATATAGACACAATTAAAGTTGTTGGAAAGGGAAGTGGTGGAATTGTGCAATTGGTGCAACACAAATGGACTGGCCAGTTTTTTGCTTTAAAGGTATATGCAATTTACATTTGCTTTTTTGGCACTTCATCATCATGTATTCTCTGTGCAAGTATGTTAATCTGCATTGCTTTTGCACTTTAAGGTTTCAAAGGTTCTTTTTGCTTGTTATTGCTCTTTAAGTTCTCATTAGGCTGTATCAGCCAAAAGATATTGCATTTCTTATCACAGTTTTTTTTTTTTAACAGCTATCTTTTCTGCAAGATCTGTACCTAACAGTTTCACATACTTAGAGCTTCGTTTGTTTGGTAATTTTTTTTTTGTAACTTTTATCTTAAAAATAATGTTTTTTAATGGAGAAGTTTTAAGGAAAATGTTTTCTTAATGTAATTTTTGGTAGGGCAGTCACTTTTAGTCAGTATGACAATTGTTTCTGTCGGTGGTTGTCAGTGGCTGGAACTGGATGGTTCTTTTTAAAGGTAACTGATGATTAATGGTTGTCATCTGTAATCATCAAAGGTATCAATGCATTTCTAAAGGAGCTTATGAACATTAAGACAAGCTGTCATTTATAAATTTAAGCTTGATTTTTTGTTGACTTGGACAATTTTTTCCACTAACTTATTTTCCAATGTTGCACTGAACATTGGAAATGCCGAAAAATGTTTTCTATCATTTTTTTCTGCAAAATATGAGTCTTCATTTATCATTTGGAATCCTTTTGCTCTGTTTACTGAGGATTGTAGAATTTCTCTGCAATATTTTTATTGAGTTTTCTGGAAGTGAATTTTTCAGATGTCTTATCCGATCACTTAGAAATAGAGGTTCCAAATTGCTGCTAGCCCTGAACTCACTTTCAAGATGAGTAAAGTAGAGACCTCTTACTAAGTCTTCTATTGTCTCAAGCAGACCACTGATTGTAATACTTTCTACAAGCATTAAGGCCAGAGTATTTGTCAGAACCTTGGGAGGAATATCATCTAAATTGATATCACAACTTTGTATGAATGGTATACAAGTAGTGTGATCCTTTTTAGTTGCATCATAATATTATGTTAGTCATTTGGCTATGAGTGGGGTCAGTTTTCTTTTGCTTAAGGTAGCGTGATCCTGGTTTTTGTGTGATGGCTTCTTCAGTTTTTGTAGCTCAATACAGTTATTATAATTTAAGTTTCAATTATTATAGACAAAGGAGATTTTTAGTTGTCTGATTGTATCAACCTGAGGTGTAAGATATCACTTAAATTTTTTTTTATCATTTTTCTTTCTTTTAACTGATAAATCCATTTATGGTTTTTGTATCTCAGGTCTTAAATTTATTACATCATTATTACTTTTCACTCAGATAAAGACATATGCAGAAAGCACCAAGGATATTTTTCTAATTATGTTATCTGTTAAGGAACACCCAACACGGAACTGCCATTAATCAAACTATTCTAAAACATTAATTGTCATTTTTCTTGTAACTTCTTGGGGATGCAACAGTATTTCATTATGAATTATGATGGTTGCTAGTAGCAATGACTGACCGACTAGATGCACTAGTCTTTTCTAAAAAAAACAAAAAACAAATAATGCTTACTGCGAACCCGCATATTAGACTAGATGTGTCAACTTCCTTTGTTTGATTTCTAAGCTACCTAACTATATATTTCTTTCGAATTCTATCATGTATGTAATATGATTCTTAACAACAGTCTCCTTTGTACTTATTCTTGAATTGTAACATATTCTCCCTTTTCAGGTTATTCAAATGAATGTTGAGGAGTCTGCACGAAGGCAGATTGCTCAGGAGTTGAAAATTAATCAATCATCTCAATGTCCATATGTTGTCGTTTGTTATCAATCTTTCTACAGTAATGGTGCCATTTCAATTATTTTGGAGTACATGGATGGTGGGTCTCTAGCTGATTTTCTGAAAAAAGTTAAAACTATTCCAGAAGAGTATCTGGCTGCCATCTGTGAGCAGGTTGAAAATTATATGTGATTTATGTTGTTGATTATCATAAGTACAATTGCTCTGTTGTGATACATTTCCAATCTTTTACCTTCTCTAATCAATGCAGGTGCTCAAGGGTTTGTTGTATCTTCATCATGAAAAACACATTATCCATAGGGATTTAAAGCCTTCTAATTTGTTGATAAATCACAGAGGGGAAGTCAAGATTACTGATTTTGGGGTGAGTGCTATAATGGCGAGCACCTCCGGGCAGGCGAATACTTTTGTTGGCACATACAACTATATGTCTGTGAGTAATTTAATTAAGCATTCTTACAATGTCATGTCTATTGCATGTCAATTCGCGTTTTTTACTTCTGCTGTGTTGTGAAGTTGTGAACCTTTCTTCCTCTTGTGATTGAAACATATAGTTGTAACTTATCATCTGGGTCCTGTTATCTCAGCCTGAGAGGATTAGCGGAGGCAAATATGGGTACAAAAGTGACATTTGGAGCTTGGGATTGGTATTGCTGGAGTGTGCAACTGGTCAGTTTCCATATTCCCCTCCAGAGCAGCAGGACGGGTGGACTAGTTTTTATGAGCTTATGGAAGCCATAGTTGACCAACCACCCCCTTCTGCACCTTCAGATCAATTTTCTCCAGAGTTTTGCTCATTTATTTCTGCATGGTAAAAATTATGAAGATGAAAAGATATTCTTTTTTGTCCCATTTTCTTTGTTTGCATCTTTAATTGACTGTTTAATGAAATGATGGAAACATAGGTTTAAATGTAATGTCTTCTGTTTGGGATATCTACCATAAAAATCAGAGTCTAAGTTTTCAATTATGACATTAGTTGGTTTAAGATGTTGGGCTTGCTTTCAAAAAGTTGTACGTTGTTTTGTATACACAGCGTTTTTTTAGATTTCTCAATTTAGTTTTTCAACACTTTGTTGGAGTTTCAAGTTGGAAATTTATCTTTTGTGTTGGAGATCTCAAATTGTGCAAGGGACTTCGTTGAAGTTTTATGTACTGTAATCTTACATGCTTGTATATTAGCCAATTCTTGTCGGTTTTGAATGTTAAAGAGTCGTATAGTGCAAGAAATGTCATAAATGTTGGTCAAGTTGGGGGCTCAGGCTCCTTGCTTTTCACTACACTAATCATTTTTTTTTTCCTCTTGCGATTTTTTTTGTAATTTCAACTTGCAGTAATTTAGAATTTTTATCTTGTGGGTTCTATATGATGTTTGATTTATGGGAGATTACATGATTTTAAAGATTGAGTCGTCATTTTTCAAGGGGTAAATCAGTTATTAATTTGGAGCTTTAATTCGGGGATTGTGCTTTAATGTTCTTCCTGTTGAGTAGTAATATTTTGGTAATTAGGTCAATTCTATGAAGAGTATAGTTTATTTACATATTTATTTAGGTTAAACTTTGCAATGAAAGATAACTAATTCTCCTTTATTACAAGAAGGATAGAATTGAGGAAGAAGAATTTTGATATTATTTTATGGCTCTTTGAATGCTTTTTTTTTTTAAAAAAAAGAAAAGAAATTCGTTTTCCTCTTTGAGAGCACTTTTCTTTTACTTCTTCCTTTGTTTTTCTTTTTCTTTTTCTTTTCCTTTTTCTCCCTTAAAACAGGTTTACTGTTAACCTTCAAATTCACTATTCTTGAAGTCTTTGTAACCAAACAAATTTCTTTTGAAACCTTAATGTATTGTCAAATCCTAAGTCCCTTTCATGTTACGTCTAAATCTAAAATCCATAGTTTTCAAAGTCATTTTTCATCGGCTGGTGTGTTTTTTTGCCTGTATTCCATTCAACTCTTGAACTTGTGAGGTTTTTAATTCCTGCCCGGGTCTTCTGTTTGTATTTCAGTGTACAGAAGGAACCACAACAGAGACTGTCAGCACAGGAACTTATGGTAATAAATCCTCTTGTCTCTTTTGCCTGTTTATCCAAGCCATACTCTGTAGAATGTGAGTTGAAAGGATGTTTTAACTGTACTTTGATTTTCTTAATGTAAAATCCAGACTCATCCCTTCCTGAAAATGTATGGAGACTTGAATGTAGATCTGTCAGAGTACTTCACTGATGCAGGATCCCCGCTTGCAACCCTTTCAAATTTATCTGGTATGTCCATTGCTTGCATCCAGTTTCAACTTGCGAAAATACAAATATCTGACTTCCTTGTATTGAGTGCTTTTGAGGATGACTAACCCTTAGTTTAGATCTTTCTACTATGTTCTTACCTATGAGTTTTGTTTACTATGATGGATAAAATCTTTTTTCCCTACTCTCCCTGATTTTGCATGAAATATTCTACGAATAGGCATATTTTGGAGAAAATTCTCATTTTTCTCAAAATCTGTTGAAACAAATAAGAAGGTAGAGAAATATATTAATGTAACAAAACCTGTGATGGGGTCTCTGGTCTGTTAATCACCAAATGACATTGTTGCTGTTGTTATGCCATATTGCAGTGTCAAATTATAACTGATTCTAGACTGGGATGGGGTTTTGAGATAGGGAGTTATAACTGATTCTAACCTTGTATAAGGATGATTGGGTATACTTTTGTACAGCATAAATAGTGCTAGTCTATGTTTTCTGAGTGGACGGTTGGTCCACTATCTATTTTTATATCTTCTTCATTAATACAATTTTGAGTTTCTCATATAAAAAAAAAAAGTGTCAAATAATAAGGATTAATTGATAAAAGAGAAAATAAAAAAGAAAAATTGTTTTATCATTAATAGTTTATTCTGAATCTAACTCATGTAAAAATTTATTCATCCAGCTTAGTCTGGGATGTATTAATTCGATAAGGAAACTATACAAAAATCTAACTCAAATCAATTAGAGATCAGCACTTATTTGATAAAAGCTTCCGATTTTTCTCAATTTTTTTTTTCCGAGGTTCATTGAACACACAAGTTTCTTTAGCCCAATTGACCTGTTTAAGATTTTGCATCTCATTTGGGTCAATAAAATTTTGCAATCTCAGATTGATAATTTTCACTTGGTAGTTCTTTCCAATAAATGTAACAGTGGACATATGTCACCAAGTACTCTAATGTTCAACGAAACACAAAATAGATCATATCTAACATGCATGCATTTCCTGTGAATAATATGGTATAAGATCTTGAGCCCAGTAAATCATATTTTTCATAACTGGCGTTCTTCAGTATCTGTACTTACCTTCTGCCTTGATATGAGGCTATATATAATATTATCAAAAAAATTTATTTACAGAAGGCAATTTCCATTTCCAAAAAAAAAGAAAAAGAAAAAGACGGGATGATTTGATTGCTGGCTTCTTTTTCTTTTTCCTTTTTCAATCTGCAACCACCCATATATTTTGTATCCAGCTGATATGCATGAGCAGCAGCTACCTTGCAAGTTATTTTCAAAGTTTGGGAAAGATTCTCAGAATCCATTGTCCTTGAAAACCAATTGTTCATGTAAGCTGTGTAGGCCAGCGCTTTGCTTTTAAATACGTTTCCTCTTGCATCTTATTTGTTTCATGAATGGTGCTTGTTATTCTTTATTTTGAATTTTTACTATCTGTAATCTGATTCATAATTAACCCAGGATTTTAATTTTTGATGGAGTTCATGCTTGCAAACAACTTGAGACTCAACCACGTAGGAGAAATTAGCAAGAACATTTAGTGAGCTGGTGAAAGATTCCTACTTGTCATTGCGCTGAAAGTTTAGTTTTTGAGCAAGACAAGCAACAAAACAAAGTTGCACTCTAGATGAATTGTAACACCAGAAGCCTAGGAGTGTTCAGCTAAGCATGTTAGTGAGATTTTGTAATCGCAGAGATGCTGATTGAAATTCTGGTAGTGGAGTCGATGCAATGAATTCGTAGAGATGTAGTACCAAGTTAAACAAATGTATTCAAGACAATTTGTTTATTTGCTTGTCTGAGGCTCTGGGCTGCCATCGCATCAACTCCCGTTTGGAAGGTGATAGTATGTTGCATTGTCGCTGCAACATTGCGGCACCAAACTCTGGGTTGTGGGTTGTTCACTGTTGGTGAGTCCAGATGCTTTGTCGATGTTATCGCTATCCCATGGTAATCCAGCTTTTACGGTACACAAGTGATATGATTTTTTTTTTTGGGGGACAGCACTCGATGATATGATTAAATTTTCTGAGATTCCGTAAAGCTGCAGCTTATTCCCAACGATAAGATCTCAAAATCTTTTTATTTTTTATTCCAAAATCCTGTCTTTTCGGTGGCCGACGGATTGATGAATGGATATGCCGAGAGGAAACAACAGATGAACATTCTTAAAATAATATTGATATCAGTATATTGTCCATTTAAGTATACAAAGCTATTACGGCGTTAAAGCTGTTATTGCCCATTTGAAAAACTAATGGGCTTTTCAGTATGCTACTTTTACTAACTTACCATACTAATAAAAAAGATGGGCTGGCAAGAAACTTTTAGCACAGTGTTTTTCTCTTAATCTTCCTTTGAGCTTTCAAGTCTACCACAATTACAGTGATATCGTCTTTGCTTCCTTTGTGCATAGCAAGCTTTGCAAGGTAATCCGCTGCTGCTTGAGCTGCAGGTTCAATTCTGTCGCCTCTTGTTGCCGGCAAAGTATCGCCGTGCTTTTTGTACCAGAGAAGGATTCGTCTTCGAGCAACATCACATGCCTCGTTGTTCATCACATCCCACAAACCATCGCTGGCTAAAATAAGACAGTCGTCTTCTTTCGCTCGAGGAACAAACATCACATCTGGGTCTGGAATAATCCATGGTTTCAAGTATCTATCACCTGATTACAAAGGAACATCAATGTACCAACCAGGGTAAGTTTAAGCTGAAATCAATCCAAGTTTTTGTAATAAGCAAAAGCCAACGAAATCAGGGATTAGAAAGACTATACTAATGGATCTTGACATAGCAAGGACACCAAAAACACGTGATCCGTTCCACTGTATGACTTTGCCTCCAGCAGCTTCTATTCTTGCCAATTCATCCTCCCTATCAGGCTACAAACAAACAATTAAGTTAATACAATGATTGGGTAATAAGATTGTGAAGTCTCGGGGAGGAAGCATTTGTCCCTACTTTGTGATCTACAGATAGTGGCACGGGTACTTTTCCACGGCAAAGAACTGCTCTTGAATCTCCACAATTTGCTACTATTATGAGTGTTGGAGATATAATGGCAACAACAGCAGTTGAACCAGCAGTTTCCGGGGCAACAGGTTCACCTCCAAGAGCTCCTCCGATCTCAGAATCAACTTTCAGAAAGCTATTAGCAAAGGCTTTCTTCCACTGCTCCTGCCAACTACCACCATCTTGTAATTGTGCTTTTGCAGTCACCAACTCCTGTGCCAAAGCCAAGTGCATTCGTTCACAACAATAATTTGCGACCTGTATGTATTGAATAAGTAATTGAGACTATCAAAACATAAAAATTCTGTCACTGAATTGAGCAAAACATAATTGGAATGTGCTGAACAATACCTGACAGCCACCATGTCCGTCATAAACACCAAAGAAATGGGCAAGTACTTGATCTGGAAGCTGATCGGTGACAGTATCCATCAGCACGTGAGTCTGAATTTGCAAAAACCCAGGAATAACGGCTACAGCATCTTCCATTTCTGGTCTCTTACCACAAACAGAATTGACTCCCCAACGGGGCACTTGATCTAATTAAATCACAGCTCTCTTCGTCTCCTCATGCTGCTCAGGTATCATTGGATTGGACTCATCAGACTCCTTTTTTCCTCTCTCTGCAAAAATCTCCAACTCAACATCATCAGCAACGCTTCTCCTATTTACTGCTGTAAGAAACTCATCAGGACCTGAACTATCAACTAATGACATGGAATCTTCTTCCTTACTGTCGGGATTGACCATTTTTGACTTGTTGTCACTATGAGCAGTGTTTGATAAGAGGTTCGCCGTGTCTGCTATGAATTTGAGACCCGTAATTTCCATTGCAGTTGATTCGTTTGAAATTATGTTGCTGAACTTGAATGGCATAGCAATCGCCATTGATACTTCCTCCATTGACTCTTTTCTATCTCCTAAACGGTCCAAAATCATATTCACAACTTTTGATCTTTCAACTCTTTCCCTAATAAAATTATTAATAACCCAAGGCGGAATTCACTAACCACTAGCAGTTATAAATATAGTAATTGACTAATGAATAATGGATGCCTTTAGACTCTTGTATTTATCTAAACATGAACCCAGAGATTAAAGAGAATAGGAAAGAAGAGAAATTTTTTTTCTTTTTGCACCTTTTTAATCAGTGAGAAGATATGATTTGATATGATATGGTGGTGATTTAATGTCCTATCCGTACCAGAAACAACGAGAGGTAAAATAAATTCATGAAAAAAAAAACAAAATAGAAAAACCCAGAAACAAAAACAGACCCAAATCGGATTCCCTGGATTTGAAGCAACACATCTCAACCTCTTGAAATATGGCAACTCTCTCTTCAATTACTCTCAACTAACCAAAGTTACCACCTGGCACCTATTCTCATATAGTCTCAGCTCAAAACTAATATTATCAAAACAAAACCGCGAAAGAATTTTCAGAAAACATACAATAGCTGCTTTGAATTTGAGTTTAGTTTCTTACAGTTTTGAAACACTTTAAATACATGTTCAGTTTACATTTTTGATTAAAGTGAAGTGGCCTCAAGATGGCAAACGACAGAGACTTGAAAACGTGTCCCTAAACTAATCAATGGGAAAAGAGAAAAGAAATTTTCTTTCTATTTGTTTACTTTGTGCCAATGATTTAATAAACAGAACATATAAGAGTAATGAACTAATGATCTGCATAAATATTAATTTATTGAAATTAAAAAATATCTCTAAAAAGTAGTGGGTCCAAAAGCGTTGTGGATGTGTCACGTAAAGGTTTCAAAATCTGGGGTCGGTGACGGAATTGAATGACGTGTATTGTTTTAGATTTGGATTGATTCATGCACTTATGACTTATCCTCTCTTGTCCGGACACGGCTACCATGCAGGGCCTAAAATCCCCTGTATGGTGCAGGGGCTGCCATTGAGTCATTGGTTTCAGTTTATTTGAATCCAACGGTTGGGGTTTTAATTTGAAAGAAAAGAAAAAAACGTGAATAAATGCAAAAAAAGAAGGGCAACCGGATGAAAAGCATTTTCATCTCCCTCTCTTTCTCCCCCAACCCCTTGTTCTTCCCCCCCCCCCCTCCCGGGAACATTGAACCAGAAAAACCTCATCTTTTTCCCTCTCCATCCCCACATTCTTCCTCGCTCTCGCTCTTGCTCACTCTCACGCTCCTGCTCACGCTCATGTTCCCGCTCCCGCTCCCGCTAAAAATGGAGAGAGAAAAGTTTGGTTAAACCCTAGGATGAATTTGAGATCTAGAGTTTTGGATGTTAAAAATGGATTTTACGGATGATTTTGAGTAAATGAAGTGATGGGGAATGATTTTTGAGACTCAATTTGATGCCAAAAAGGAAGAAAATGATGGATTTTGGAGTGAGATTGAGTGAGGAGTAAACGGTTTTTAGAGAGAGAGGGAGATCCGGAACGCCGAATGAGAGGAAGAAGATGAATAGTAGAAATAGGTCCCGAAACCGGCTTGCCGGATTTCACTAACCGGCTAGCCGGTTGTGACCAGAAGCTTACAAGCCGTAAACGGCTTGCCGGTTTTACTTGAACCGGAAATCCGGTTATGTTCCAGCAAGTCCTTCACTCGAATCTGGTTTTCCGGATATCACAAACCGGCTTGCCGGTTGGATCCAGAAGAAAGCACGTTAAAACCGGCTTACCGGTTTCCTTAACCGGTTGGCCGAATGAATCCAGAATGCTGCCAAAGTGAAGCTCGAATCCGGATTTCCGGATTTACAGAACCGGCTATTCGGTTAAATCCAGTGAAGGCCATACCCGAAAAATAATAAATATTAATACTTAGAAAAATAATAAATATAGAAATCTTAATTGTAGAAATTTAACAATATTTTTAGTAAATATTAAAAATTAATGTTTAAATTTATAAAATTTGTATTATAATTATGATAAAATAAATTTATAAAATTTAATATTATATGTAAATAATAAATTTAGATTATAATTAATATTATAATTGTTAATATAAATTAATCAATTATTATTCAATAATATTAAATTATATTTTAATTTACAATATATTATTATTTTTACATTTTAATATATTAATAAATTTATAATTTAATATAATATATATTAAATTTGCATAAATTTAAATAATATTAATTTTAAAATTAATATTAATGTAAATAATATTATAATATTAATATATTATTTTTATATGAATCATTAATAAATAAAATAATATTATCATATAATTTATTTTTATATTTTATTCATTATATTAGTATTTAATAATAAAATAATTTATTTTTATAATATTTTAATAAAATATTATAAACAGCAAACATAAAACATCTTACTTAAAATATGAAATAGCGAACATAAAATATGAGTACCTCGGTAACAGTAAACATACAACGTCAAACATGAAACGTAGAACAGCAAACATGAAACGTAGAACAGTAAACATGAAACGTGGAACGTAAACATGAAACGTGGGCAAAAAAAAAAAAATTTAGGGTATTTGAAAAATTATTACATGAAACATTAAACAGTAAACATGAAACATCTTACTTAAAATATGCAACAACAAACATAAAATATGAGTACCTCGGTAATAGTGAACATACAACGTCAAACATGAAACGTAGAACAACAAACATGAAACGTAGAACAACAAACATGAAACGTGGAACGTAAACATGAAACGGGGGCAAAAAAAAAAAATTTAGGGTACTTGAAAAATTATTACATGAAACATAAAACAGTAAATATGAAACATCTTACTTAAATTTTGCAACCGCGAACATAAAATATGACTACGTCTGTAACAGTAAACTTACAACTTCAAACATGAAACGTAGAACAACAAACATGAAACGTAAAACGTAAACATGAAATGGGGGCAAGAAAGAAAAATTTTGGGGTATTTAAAAAATTATTACATGAAACATAAAACATAAAATATGAAACTTGAAACGTTAAATATGAGACATATTTCATAGAAAATAAATTAAATTTTTGTCCTTATGTTAACACACATTTTACTTTGTTTTTTAAATTATTTTTAATAAAAATATTTTTTTCTATTTTTACTTTACTTATCCTTTTTTATTTATTATTATTATTTTTTAAATTTTATTTATTTTTTATATTTTATATTTTAATTTATTTAAAAAAAATACATATTAATGGCAGCAACCGGCTGGAAAACCGGTTGCTGCCAGTCATAAAAGTTGTTTGGCTGCCAGATGGCAGCCAAACAACTTTATTGACCCCCTCTATGATGCAGGGACTTTGCATCATAGCCGTGTCCCTCTTGTCCTGCAACTCATTTTGTATTTCTTTTCAACATGTTAGACAGACCCTTCTTTTAATAAACTTTGTTCCAAAACCTTACTCCACTAACCCTTATGGGATTTCGCCACGCGTCTCTAAACTTTATTTTTTTTTATTATTATTGTTATTTGAAGATCATGCGTCTCAAAACTTGGAACCACGTGTTGGGTGCGCAAATTGAATTTTGGTTCCGGTTTTCTAAGTTTCGATCTGAATAATAATTTATTTGATTTAGAGTACTCTAATCCATCACATTTGGCCAATGCTTATAACTCATGCGTTCAATAAGTTTTTACGTATGAGTTTAATTTTCAGTAATTATTAAGATTTAATTTTTTTTAATAAGAGTTTATTAGATTTTTCGTTTTAAGAGTACGAATAAATTTTTCTCTCATATTAAAATGATAGTTGTTGTTTATATTGTGCCATTTTAAAATTATAAAGAAAATTTTAATTAATGTCTAATTGTAAACATATCACTAGAGTTCTGACTGTAATATATCACTATATAAAAAAAAATCATATTTGAATTATAAACCTAAATCAAATTGAGTCGAATTTAATTCAATTTGGTTCAGATTACAAATTTAGATTCAATTTAGTTATAAATCCTAAGTGCATTGGCTTATTCTTTCTCATCTACAAGTTAAAAATTAATTAATTAATTAATTAGCAAACAAAATTCTCATAATCATACATCCAAACATTAAATAATTAAATCTAAAGAAGTCTATATTTAACAATCAACGTACAATAGTTAATGGGGAGATCAGAAAAAGAAGAAGACGACTTTGAGGAAGAAGAAGAAGAAGAAAAAAGATTTAGTAGCGGCGGAAGAAAAGAAGGAAAAGAAGAGGAGGCGGCTGAGTGGGTTAGCAAGTTAAGTGAAAAAGAAAAATTTTGACTAAAACTTTGGCAAATTAAATGAAAAAACTATGGCAAGTTAAATGAAACCTAATTTTTGCTTGCGCACAACACACCCAACAACAAACATCAAGCCGCCGTACCAACACCAAGCAGCTTCTCTCCTGTCTAGTCTCACACTCTCCTGTCTCTCACTTTATCCCTCTCTGAAAGAAATTAAGAAAGATGTTGTTTGGTTACTGAGAAAATATTTTAGAAAATTTTTCAGAGAATGTTCTAGAATTCTTGCTTTTATTTCACTTGATAAAAAATATTACAATTGTTCTATTTATTTCTCACATTATGTGGACTGACATAAATTATTCTAATTATTTTTTATATTTTACCGAATTAATACGTAACTAATGTCAAATATTATGGAGCAATTTTGACATACCCTATACAGTAGTACATGATGGATAAATATAATCCTTAATTGTGTTATTTTACCTCATAATAGGATGGATAATTTTGTAATAACACATGAAGGGTCCCCGCACTCAACCACAATATTTAAGTAACTTCAGCCTAGTGGAAGTTTACTGTTCACGAATATGTGGCATGAGTGCAGTGCACCTCTCTTTCCCCCTCATGTCTCCCGTGTGTGCACAGTAAATTGTTGAGAAAAGCCGAATCTTGAGCTGAAAAAAAGGAAGAAAGAATTCAGAAGCTTGATCAAAGTTGTAGCAACCGGTTAAAGTTCCACAACAAGCTTCCAAGTTCGGATTCATGGGTGATCATGGTAAATTTTGAAAATTTACCTAAAATATGTGTTTATTTGGAAATGCAAGATTAAGGGCATAAAGTTCGTATTTATTTCAGCAATTGGTATCAAAGCCAAGTTATGGATTTTCTTGTAAACCATAGTCGATTTGTTGGTGAAATCTCACTCATGGAATTTTTTCTTTAATTTCGAATTTTTTACATTTTTTGATTTTTGGCATATTTAAGCATTTATGGTTGTTAAATAATGCATGAGTGATGATTTTGGAATAAAGATATTATTTTTCCGTAATTTTTGGTGGCCAAAATTGAGATGGTATGAATGAGGTTACTGTAGCTACACTGTTGAAACATTGAGGTTGAAGATGATATTGTGGGACAATCTCATTTGGATTCCTAAACGTTACGAAATATCTTTATGGCCCAAAATATTTGCCAAAGTTTCGTAATGGTCTTTGACCGAAGGTCAATATGGTAAAACATCATTTTGGTCCCTTGAATTTTAGTAAATTATATTATGGTCCAACATTTTATTTTATTTTATTTATAGTTTGGGTCAAAAGTTTTAATATTTAAAACAGTAAGTAAAATTTTAAAAATTCTTCATTTTAGTCCAAAATCCTTCCAATTTTGGCGATTTTTCAAAATTTTGAATTTAAAATAATCCATCATTGTTGGATATTATGGGCATAACATTCATATATTTTATTGAGGCATGTAGATATTTTTTTAATTTAATATCTTGGTAGAAACTTTAATTGCGTTTGATAAAGTTTATTTAACCTCAATTTTGTTAATGTATGATAGTTATATATATATATATATGATGCAAAACTACAATTTAGAGTGATTGTTTATCTGCTTGTTGTTGGGCCAATCATGATAAATTATTTGGTGTTTTGCAACTGAATGCCCATTTGTAATTATTAATTATGGATATGCGATGGATTGTTATTGTTATTACCAAGATCCATACGGATGATGATACTGCCCTGTCAACAAATCACTACTTGGTAAGATACTTGGATAGATAAAGAGATTTATTTAGTATTTTCTACTAAGTGGCTTCATTACACTATCGGTAATAGGTTAATGTTGGTGTTATATTCAACTTGCCTGCTTTATCTTTAGGTTAGTGCACTCCTATATTGTTAAAGGATACCTAACGTATTGTGTTATTATTGGAGAAACTTAAGAGGAGGAGTAATTGATTATAGCATGATTTTATTTTTTGCATGCTTGATAATTCTTTTGTTATTGCTTCCTCAGCTCTAGATATTCTCTTCTTTCTCCAAGTAGCCTCCCTTAAGAATTTAACTAGGACAAATTTTGAGGACTGGCGTGGGTCCATTTTGTTTTATCTGTCTACATTGAATAGAGACTTGGCATTAAGAGTTGATGAACCAGCCAAACCCACAGATAAGAGCACTGCTGCTGAAAAAGCAGAGTGGGCAGCTTGGGATGAATCCAGTAGACATTGTTTAGATACAATAAAATACACCATTGATAGAACAACTAGAAATAGCATCTCTGCATGTGATAAGGTCAAAGATTACTTGGCAGCTGTTGGAAGAACTTTTAAGAAGGTAGATAAGGCAGAAAAGGGTAACTATTTGAGGTTTCCTAATACTCAGTATGATGATGTTTCTGGGGTGAGAGAGCACATCCTTAAGATGACTAGTTATCATAAAAATCTAAAGGACATGGATGCCAATTTACCTAATGACTACCTGGTGTTCCAAATCCTTGAATCCCTTCCACCATAATTTGGCAATTTGAGAAGCCAATACAATACTCAGAGAGACACTTAGAGTATCACTAAGTTGACTGCTTATGTGGTTCAAGAAGAAGAATCATTGAAGAAGGGCAAATCTCATACTGTCATGATGGAAACTACTCAAGAGAGTGAGAGTGTGAAGAAAACGTCTTCAAAGGGCAGCAATAAGTTTTTCAAAAAGAAAAAGTTTGGAAAGAAAACTTCACGTGGTAATTCTTCTACCACTTCTGGTTCCACTTCTGAGAGCTTTAAGGGAAAGTGCCACTTTTGTAAGAAACCTGGGCACAAGAGAGCTGAATGCAGGGCATTCAAAGCATGGTTGGAAAAGAAAAGTATTACTGTAGCTTTTGTAGGCTTTGAATCAATCTAGTTGATATTCCTTCTGATAGTTGGATACTAGTGCAACCATTAATTTTACGAATTCGATACATGAATTCAGAAGTATGAGGGAGCCTAATGAAAGGGAATTGATAGTTTATATGGGCAATGGAGTGACAACCAAAGTTGAAAGCATAGGAGTTGTCAGACTACATCTAGCCACATGCTATTTTTTGGATCCGTTAGATACAACTTATATTCCTTCTTTTAGGAGAAACTTGATATCTGTATCTATTTTGGATAGATGTGGCTATACTTTTCATTTTGGTAATAGAAAAGTTTACTTATTCTGCAATTCAGAGTTAGTTGGTTCTGGCACTCTGTATGATGGCTTATATATGATTGATTTATTTTCTCGTGATGTTGAATCATCATCCAATGCTCATGTTATGAATGTTGTTAGCTCTAATCGTGTCAGGGTTGATGAAAATTCCTTTATGTTGTGGCATAAACGGTTAGGTCACATTTCTAAACAGATGATGGAAAGGCTCATTAAAGATGACATTCTTCATAATTTAGATTTTTCTGATTTTAGCACTTGTGTTGATTGTATCAAAGACAAACTTACTGCCAAAACTAGAAAAGGGAGAACTCGGAGGAGTCAACAGGTGCTGGAGTTGGTACATATAGACATCTGTGGGCCATTTACTCCTATAGCTATTAGAGGTTATAAGTACTTCATCACGTTCATCGATGACTTTTCTCGTTATGATCATGTTGAACTTCTTACTCAAAAGTCTGAATCTTTATCTGTGTTTCAAGCCTTTAAGGTTAATGTTGAGCTCTAAAAGGGCAAGAAAATTAAAGTAGTAAGATCAGACAGAGATAGTGAGTACTATAGGCGATATGATGAAACTGGGTGTAATCCTGGACCTTTTGCTCAATTTCTTCAGGAATGTGGAATAGAAGCCTAGTATACAATGCCCGGGACTCCTGAACAAAATGGAATTGCAAAAAGGAGAAATCCTACCCTTCTTGACATGGTGTGGTGTATGCTGAGTAACTCCACCTTACCAGATTTTCTATAGGGTGAACCCTTAAGAGCTGCAACTTACATTTTGAATCAGGTACCTAGTAAGTTGGTGCCCAAAACTCCTTATGAGTTATGGTCAGGGAAGAGACCGAGTCTTCGTCATTTCCATGTCTGGGGATGCAGAGCAGAAGTGAGGCCCTATAATCCACAATCAAGGAAACTTAATCCAAAAACCATTAGTGGTCATTTTATTGGCTATTGTATTGGCTCAAAAGTTTCTAGATTTTATTGTCCTTCCTACATTACTAGAATCATTAAGTCTGATCGTGCCATTTATTTTGAGGATGATCACAATGGTGGGAGTTCTGAGCCTCCTAGTCTTACATTGAGAGAAGAACGTGTGGTCTTACCTATTCCATCTTTCCCGACTTCTGCGATGGGATTATCACATATTGATGTTTCTTCTGTTGATCTTGAACTTCATCATGATATGGAGCCTATGACTGTAGAGGATGATGTTACTGATGTGCAATTGAGGAGATCAGAGAGGATCAGGAGACCTGCAATTCCTGATGATTATGTTGTTTACTTGTAGGAGCATGATTTTGATGCCGACTCATCATCTGATCCTATTACCTTTCAAGAGGCCATCAGTTGTTCAGAATCCTCATCTTGGATACATGCGATGCATGATGAGATGGCATCTATGTATCATAATGGGGTTTGGGATTTAGTTGAGTTACAGATGGATGCAGGCCAATTGGTTGCAAATGAGTTTTCAAAACCAAAAGAGATGTCAGAGGTCAGGTAGAGAGATACATGGCCAGGCTTGTGGCTAAGGGTTTCGGTCAAAGAGAAGACGTTGATTACACTGAAACTTATTCTCCTGTTTCTACTAAAGACTCTTTTCGTATTATCATGGCATTGTTAGCTCATTTCAATTTAGAATTGCATCAGATGGATGTGAAGATACATTTTCTCAATGGAAGCTTGTCTGAAGATGTGTATATGGTGCAACCTAATGGTTTTGTTGAGTCTGGTAAAGAAAATATGGTGTGTAAACTTAAAAGGTCCATTTATGGACTTAAACAGGCATCCAGACAGTGGTATTTGAAATTTCACAATATTGTCACATTTTATGGGTTCCAGGAGAATGTTGTTGATCAATGTATATACCTGAGAGTCAGTGGGAGCAAGTATATCATTTTGGTGCTTTATGTGGATGATATCTTGCTTGCTGCTAATGACACTAATTTTTTACTTGAGACAAAACAAATGTTGTCATACAACTTTGATATGAAGGATCTTGGTGAAGCCCATTATGTATTAGGGATAGAGATTCTTCGTGACAGATCTAGAGGAATTCTAGGGTTGTCTCAAAAGACTTACATTGATCGTATTTTGAAAAGGTTCAATTTGCAGTCTTGTGCTCCTAGGAAAGCTTTAATTTCAAAAGGTGACAAAATTTCCAAGTCTCAATGTCCCGATAATGATGTAGACAAAGTTAGAATGCAAATAGTCCCGTATGCATTTAATGTGGGTAGCTTGATGTATGCTCAAGTCTATACTCGCCCTGATATTGCTTTTCCAGTGGGAGTACTTGGAAGATACCTGAGCAATCCTGGATATGAACACTGGAAGGCTGCAAAGAAAGTACTTAGATATTTGCAAGCCACTAAAGATTTTGTATTGACATATCCGCAATCTGACTATTTGAATATAGTTGGATATTCTGATGCTGATTTCACAAGGTGTTTGGAAGACAAGAAATTCACATCTGGTTACATCTTTATGATGGCAGGAGGAGCTATATCATGGAAAAGTGCCAAGCAGACACTCATAGCTTATTAAACAATGGAAGCAGAATATGTAGCATGTTTTGAGGCTACACATCAAGCTTTATAGATGTAGAATTTTATCATAGGGTTAAATTGTATATTAGTTGTACCGAGGCCATTAAAAATATACTGTGATAATTTTGCGGCTGTTTCTTTTTCTCACAATACAGGGAGTTCCTCACGTTCCAAGCACATTGATATTAAATACTTATTTGTGAGAGAGAAAATTGCTCTATCTTGTGTATCATTAGAGTATATCCCTATATAACTCATGTTAGCCGATTCACTTACTAAAGCTTTAGCTCCAAAAGTATTTAGGGAGGATGTGATGCATATGGGATTATTAGAATCCACTTATATATGCTGAGTTAGTGGGAGTTCTGATTTGTATTATGAGTTGCAACTTAAATGAGATTATGTATTACTCGTTTTGTTATCATGCATGCATGTTATATGAAATTGATATGCCATATATTGTGTACACATTTGGTTGCATATGGCATTATGTATATAATGAGGATATTATGGTCCGAGACATTTTGCTCAGTCTCAATATGGACACTAAAGACTGAAGCATTATGACTTACCTTCAGTGTGCTTTCTTGAGACATTTTGATTCAATCTCATTATGATTATAAGAAAGCACGACTTCCGTGAGACATCTTGGAATTAGTCTCATTATGATGAAAATGGATCGAGACCTTTTGCTAGAGTCTTATTATGGTTATAAATAAGCGATGGTCTAGGAGACATATTGTTTTCGTCTCATTTTGCTAGACATGTGGACTTTGTGGAAATGAGCATGTTGATCACATTGTCATGTTATTTCCATAATTATACTTGTATACTACTACAAAGTCACGTGTTTATAAGTGTCTTGTTATGTGGAGCATCCTGTCAATGCACAAATGACTTGATACTTATGGCATATTTTGGATTTATTTATGTTTTGGGTGTGATTGCTTGCATTTGACCTTTTGTTATAGTCACATATTGATTAATTCAGTTGTTTTCAAAATATTATTTTATTTTAAAATTATCAATAGAGTGATTTCTGTCGTCCAAGTGGGAGATTGTTAGATTTATTTCTCACATTATGTGGACTGGCATAAATCATTCTAATTGTTTTCTATACTTTACCGAATTAATACGTGACTAATGTCAAATATTATGGAGCAATTTTGACATAATCTATACAGTTGTATAGTATGGACAAATATAATTTTTAATTGTGTTATTTTAGCTCATAATGGGATGAACAATTTTGTACTAACACATGAGGGGTCCCTGCGCTCAACCACAATATTTAAGTAACTTCAGCCCATTGGAAGTTTACTGTTCACAAATATGTGGCATGAGTGCAGTGCACCTCTCTTTCCCACTCTTGTCTCCCGTGTGTGCACAGTAAATTGTTGAGAAAAGTCGAATCTTGAGCTGAAGAAAAAGAAGTGGGAATTTAGAAGCTGGATCAAAGTTGTAGCAACCCGGTTAAAGTTCCACAACAAGCTTCCAAGTTTAGATTCATGGGTGATCATGGTCATTTTTGAAATTTTACCTAAAATATGTGTTTATTTGGAAATGCAAGATGAAGGGCATAAAGTTCGTATTTATTTCAGCAACAATTACATTCTATTTATACTCAATGCTTAAGTATTACTATAACTAATAGCAAACTAACTCAAAATGTTTCGTACATGCTTAACTTCAGCTCAATATACAAAGTAAATCATAACAATCTTTTAACTACTTATGCTGAGGTGGCAACTGAGCTGTTATTCTGCTTACAATCATCTGACGTCACTAGCTTGCTGGTCTTCCTCAGCTTGAGCATCTTCTTCCTTTCTGTACAATGAGCTTCCTTAACACTATCTCACTCTGCTCTTCTTCTTTTATGTACAATGTATTTGTTCATATTGCTATCTGGCTCTGGGACTGTTGCTTCACTTTTTCTGCATTTTTACTTGTTGCATGCACGCTGGAAGGATTTTTTTAATAAATATTTTGTAGCTTAAAAGGCGATCTGAGTTTTGGCTAGAGGACAATAATGTCTGATCTTTGCTACGTGTCATTTTAAGTAACCATTATGTGCTTACATCTGGTTTTGATCTTAATTGAACAAAATATTTTAACTTAATTCATGGTCCGAATGGTGCTTCGAATTTTTAGCAAATGCTTTTAAAATTTATGTTTTATTTTAGAAAGCTTCAAAATATCCAACATCCTATTCCATCTGTATTTAAAGATGAAGAATAATGCTATGGGTGCATTTGGTTGGAGGATTGAAAACGGGAATTGGACTATTTTTTTTTAAAATTTTATCCTAATCTCATATTTTTTAGGAATAAAATTATACTAATATGTATTAAGCATAATAAAAAATACTATAATAATTACATAATATTACAAATAACAAAGAATACAAATTACTTGTTTATTTAAATACTTTAAAAAATTTAAAGTATTTATATTTATTTAAATAATTTAATAACTCTATTAATTTCAATATATTATTAATTAACATTTTTTATTTAATTAATAGCATAAATATTATAGTTCATTTTGGCTAATGCTACTTACCCATCCCATGTTTTGTCATGCAGCAAGAGTGTTGTTGGATTTGAGCTTAACAAATCTCAAAGTTATAAAATAGACACGTGGCTTATACGACTTCCGACTGAACAGATTTAGAACTAAATACAAAATGTGTTTGGAGCAACATTATGGTTGGTATCTACTTTGCAGGTTAGTTTTAACTCAACGTGATCATTCCTTAACTTACCGAGTCCACTCACTTATTACCAAACTTGCACAAACTTTACATTTCACATTAAACCTTATTTCTCATTTCGCCCTCTTCATTTCCTCTCTTTCTCATTAAGACTCTATCATTATTTATCAATGGCTTAGCTCCTAAATTTGGTTACAATATTTTGCGAAATTCTATTAATCTTAAACGGCAAAATAACCCAGAACTGAAGGACTTGGTTTTCAAACTAATATCTCACCATGTCTTGACAAGCATTAGGACCCATTAAAATACAAACATAATTTTGTAGTTTTTTTGTTAGGTTTTTAGGAGGCAATTTTACAAACATGATATAGGTTGTGTTTGTTTCAATGTTGAATAGGTTTATTTATGATCGTAACTTTGAACTTCCTGATCATATGAGGATTTTGATGATTAATGCTTCTAGAGATAAGGAGAAATTAAGAAGTATTTGAAACCTAGCTACAAACTCAGCAATCAATAAAAAAGGTAGCCTGTTATAAAAAATTTCTAATGTTTTAAACCACAGTTTTATTACTCCTATCTTAGGAGTAATGCAGTTAGATCCTAGACTATAATACAATTTTATATTTACATATATAATTCTATCATTGTAATAGTAATTAGGGGTGGGACTTTTGATTTATGGTTCGATTTTTTCGATTTTCGGCTTGATTTACAACCCGTTTGGATTTGAGAATTTAACCCAAACGGGTTAGAAAATTATTTCGGTTCGGTTTGGTATTCGGTTCGGTTCAGTTCAGATTCGTAATTCGATTTGGTTTCAAGTTGCAAAACGGTTTGGGTTATTAATTCGGTTCAAGTTATTAATTTGGGTCGGGTTAATAATTTGGGTCAAACCAATATTAGCCAAAAATAAACAAATTAAATACCAAAATAAGCAAATTAAATAACAAAATAAGCAAATGATGAAATTTTCAGGTCATCAAAACACCAAATTAAAAATATTCCACTAGAAATTACAACAATAAAAGAAAATAACAATAAAGAAACTAACTTCCTAATTGCAATTTCAATTTTCAAGTCATGAAGTTAATCCAAATAAATAAAAACAACCATAAAACTATTGAATTAAAGTAAAACCATCTCCATTTCTCCATTAACAAACAGAAAATGATCAAGCAAATCAGTCCATTCTGCAAAAAAATAAAAATAAAAAATCATCCCATTAGGCGACAATTAACCTCCACCAAAAAAGTATCAACAACCAATATATATATATATATATATATATCAATTCTCCATTCTTTACCAAATTGTTACTTTCTAAAACATCATAACACCACCAAATCATATAATTTATTATTTGTCAACCAATTATTATTGCAACTATAAGCCTCAATTGCAAACTATAAGCCTCAATTGCAAACAACTCATATTTATAAATATTCACATGAGGATTAATAATTCACTAATCTTAGCCTTTGTAAAAATAAAAAAGTTACCTAATTGCTTGGAATCTAGATGATGCAAGTAACTAACCAGCTAAAAGTTTTCATGTTGAAACACTTAAATGGTCCGATTGTGTTAATTTACGAATCTCTACATTAAACAAAAAGACTTAAAATTAAATAATTCATAAAAATAAATAACCAAAATGTTTTAATAACATAATCATAAAATAGTTATAAACTATACCTTCTGCAAGTGCATCCATAAACTCATTTTCCTCGACCAAAACTTGAAAGTTTGTTATCGTATCCATGGAAAGCGAAGATCGTAACCAATTTTGTGTCAATATGAGTGCTTCCACCATGTTAGAAGTCATAGAACTCCTATACTCATCTAGAATACGACCTTTCGTACTAAAGGTGGACTTGGATGCAACAGTAGATACCAGAATAGCAAGGACATCTCTTGTTATTTGTGATAAAATTGGGTACTTTGAACTGTTAACCTTCCACCATAGCAAAATATTAAATTGAGTACCCAATGAATAAGGAACTTAAAATTCAACCGTTTCCATTAAGTAAAAGTCTAACTCATTTGACAATTTTATGTTATCTCTCATCTTAGCAACCATCTCAGTGTATTTAGAGAAAAGATCCTGATAATCATCATCGGCATCACCAAAATCAAGAAAATTCAGCCCACTACTAAACCCACAACCACTAGCATGGCTTGCACTTGCACTAACACTCGTATTAGCACTTGCACTCGGGTGTTTTGCACTAAATGCTTCAAAAAGCCTATGCAAAGTGTTTTTCACTATGCTTTCATCTCACAACATTTCACACTATCCTTGCCATATAAACTCTCAAAGCAAACTACTATGAAATTCATTTTGCTCAGTAGATCTAGTACAGTCGCAATAATCAACAATTTGTTTATTTTCAGTATACCCTCCCAATACTTGTCAAAACTTTCCTCCATGTTTAATGTCATCCCTTTCAAATGTGGATCAACATTTTTAGACATTAAATTCAAAGCCTTTTCAACTTTACATATCTCATTGTAATAATTACTGGATGTCACCCTCAAAGAAATAGAAAATGTCAATGTCACATCATAAAAAATATGTAAAAACCTAACCATTCATTGAGCATTTTCCCAATCATCACTTCCTGGAGGTTCCATCATTCTCCTACCATGATATAGGTGGAATTCTACCTAGTAGGACAATTTAAAATCACACTTTCTCGAGAAATATGACCATTTGGCCCTAAAATCTTCTCTTGCTCAACACCTTGCAGTGGATGACCTTACATACTTCACAGCATTATGGATACTAACAATGCTCTTCTCTACTTTACCTAACCAATAAGATTCAAAATGAGTGCACAACAAAGCACATGCAAAAACTCACCATCTAATAATAAGGCATCATCTTTCCAAGTCTTCAATTTATTTGTCCAATATTGAATGACACCATCATTACCACTTGCATTATCCATGGTGATTGTGAACACCCTCTTGATACCCCATTCAAGCAAACATTTTTTTTTATCTTCTTACTAATCGTCTCCCCTTTATGATCAGGAACCGTGTTAAAACTGATGATCTTTCTATGCAACCGCCAATTATCGTCAATAAAGTGAGCTGTTGTTACCATATAACTGGCTGTCGTAATCGAAGTCCAAATATCTATGGCGAGAGAGACTTTTTGCTTACTATCACTCAATAAACTCTTCAAAGAAGCCTTTTAAGCCAAAAACAAGTCAAGGATATTCCCAATAATGGTTCTACGTGATGGGACAACATATCTCAGACATACAACACAACAAAAATGCCTAAATTCGATATTCTCCACATGTGAAAATGGCAGCTCATCAAGAATAATCATTTTAATAGTTTCCCTTCTAACATCATCCTGACTAAACCCTCTCACCACAGGCTGACTACTGTCTTCACTCGCACTAATAGGTTCTTGAGCTAAAACTGCTTGGTTGTCTTGATAGTTCTTGTACTCTTCACACCTTTCAATGTGGTTTCTCAAAGTGCTAGTCCCATACAACGAACTCTTACATGCATATTCTTGACCACAATAGTTGCATTTGCACCGGTCTTAATTTTTTTCCAATTGAGTAAAATGTTTCCACACTATTGATCTTGGAGCCATTCTTTTTCTTGGTTTAGGTCGTTTCGATGCCGTCATCGATGACCTCTTCCTCTTTGATCCAGATTGGGCATCAATAGTAGTTGGTGGCACACCACTAACTTCATCAAAATCAAATTTATTTGATTAATTTGATTGGGAGTTGTCGCGAACTCTTGAATTATCTAATGTAGACAACTGAAATAATAATATAAAATATAAATAATATTAAATAAAACATACATACATACATACATACATACATACATACATACATACACACGTGCACGGACGCGTGCATAAACACACAAAATCTCACACATAAACCACACTATAGAGCAGAGCATGCGGCTATAGTGAGGTAGTTAGATTTAAAACTTAAAAAGATCAAATCACGAGGAATAACTTTAACTTACATATATTTATGATTATTTTTTATTGTATTTTTTATGATTAAAATTAAAAACATAAATAATTAAAAAAAGAATGCATGTTGATGAATACTTGTTGGATTTTATCTCAATACCACATTCACTCGTAACCTACAGCGAGTTTAAATTTAAAATACTGAACCTACCCATAACCCGCACAATTTCCTATAGCGGGCTTATTTCAGGTAAATTTTGGTGAATTTCTGATTCTAATTCTATTTTTGTTTTTGGCCGGGTCACCAAGAGTATAGATCACACTATATGACATGAGTTAACCTTTTGTTTTCTATGTATGTGTTATAATTCATAATTAACTATTCTTTTGATATACTGCATTACTATGAATTTATGTTATCTTATCGTGATATGCCGTTTTATGAAATTTATAAATTATAATATATGTTTTACTAAAAAGAAGTCTTGTAATATTTTTGGTATCGATAAACCTAGTGTGTTGGGAATGATTTTACTTACTGAGTTGCTGCCATGACCTAACCCAGACCTGGTAAGATATTGTCCGCTTTGAACCTTAACAGGGCCCGCACGGTTTTGTTCTTAGGGCACCCATATACTCCAAAACGCTTCTTGTCAATTAAGGTGTGTATTACTTCCTATAAACCTAGCATCTCTCCCATGCTTTGCCGATGTGAGATTCACCTAGAGTGTTACACACGCCCCCTTTTGAGACTTAGCGTCTTCGCTGAGATTTGCCCCACCATCGCTCAAGAGAACACGTGGAGCCGCTCTGATACCACAATTGTAACACTCCAAATCTAACACGTGTTGTGCAAGCGATGAAGGATGTTACTTATAAATCAAAATTCTTGCACAAAAAATCTCAAATTGAAATACCTCAAATTTTTTATCAACTAAAAACACAAATCTATGTGTCTAACACTAAATAATCTCTCCCGATAACATAAATATAACAAAAGTCTCAAAATTTTCCAATTACAAGTTCATAAAATAAATAAACTTAAAAGAGACATGAGTTTATTCCTTCTCTTATTCAACTAGCAAAAAGAAACAAATCTCTAACTCTAATGGTAAACACACCTCTCAGTAAGGTACTTAATTTGCAAAAAGTAATGGCCAGAGATGAGCCGTCAACTCGGTAAATAAAACCATTCCCAACACCCTAGACTTATTGATACAAACAATATTGCAATACTTCTTTTTAGTAAAAGATATATTATAATTCACAAATTTCATAAAATGACATATTAAACACATCCTAAATCATGTATTTTGGGCTGTAACAATTTAAAATCATGCCAATTAAAATCCTAAATAGAGTGATATGAAAACTTGTGGAGAACAGAAAATAGGGAGAGTAGAATTTACCAACTGTTATGATTCTCTCTAAATAAATGTTTGAATCTTAAAATATGAGTGACAGAATAGTGAGCAATAAAAAGAAAAAGAAGAAAAAAATGTTGTGAACTTAAGATTACGAAAGAGGAAAAAGTACGAATTTATTGGGAGTTTTAAAAAACCTATTAATTTTAGAAAAACAGTTTTTTTCAAAATTGCCCATGGATAATCCTTTCTATAGTTTTGATATCCTTATTAATAAGGTTGTAGCCGTATATGATTTCTAATAAAGACCGAATTTCCATAATTTAGAATTATGGAATTTGGCGTTACATTCACGGTCATTTTTACTATCCCTGCTCCAAATAAAAAAAAACGTAAATAATTAGAAATCCATGCCGTAGTACCTCTGGGAGGAGAAAAATTGTCCAATACAATACAAATAATAATAAAGGATAATGATAAAAATGATTACGATTGGACATTTAATTTTATTGGAGGAGCAAATAATGCTAACTTGAAGTTCGTCGATCGATTCGAGTTTAATATTACTACATTCGACTGGTCAATGATCTGAAGAGAGACGAGGAGGAGGAGCCCATGTTCTCAGCAATCTCTCTGAGCACAAACTTTTGAATCTTACCGGTAGAAGTCTTGGGCAATTCATCCATAAACACCACAGTTTTGGGCACCATGTAGTGGGGCAACCTACCCCTGCAATACTCTATCATCTCTTTTTCGGTTGGTTTACTTTTCGACCCCTCCTTCAAACTGACAAATGCACAAGGCGTCTCGCCCCAGAACTCGTCCGGCCGAGCCACCACTGCCGCCTCGTTAACTGCCGGGTTCGAATACAGCACTGACTCAACCTCCACGCTGCTCAGGTTCTCTCCCCCGCTGATTATAACATCCTTTGATCTATCCTTTATCTCTAAGTACCCATCACTGTGCATCACCCCAACGTCTCCAGTATAGAACCAGCCATCATCCGTCATGCACTTACGGGTCCCAATAGGATCTTTAAGATAACCCAGCATTATGCATCCTCCTCTCAGTACAATCTCACCCAGCGTTGACCCATCACGTTTTACACTCACTCCCGACTTCGGATCCAACACGTCAACTTCCGTCAACGCTGTCGTTTTGACTCCTTGTCTAGCCTTAAGCCTAGCTTTCTCCGCTGCTGGCAACAGGTTCCAGTTCCTTTTCCATGCACACGACACCACGATTCCTCCCGTTTCGGTTAACCCATATCCGTGACTCACTTTAAAACCCAGGGACTCGGTCCTTAAGAGCACTGCAGCAGGTGGTGGGGCCCCGGCGGTGACGAGGTGAACGGGTTTTGCTAATTTTAACGGCTTCTTGTTGGGATCCCGGTAGTTAGATAACATGTTGAGGACAACGGGAGCTCCGCACATGTGAGTGACACCATGACGTCTAATCAAGTCAAAGATTATTGAAGCGTCGAACTTGCGTATGCAGATGTTGGTGCCACCAACAGCCGCCATGGCCCACGGGAAACACCACCCGTTGGAGTGGAACATGGGTAGTGTCCACAAGTAAACCGGCTGTGTGGGTACTGACCAATCAGATAAGGTATTAACGGCTACAATGAAGATGCCACGGTGGCAGTGGACCACTCCTTTTGGGGACATCGTCGTACCGGATGTGTAGTTCAGTACAATTGGGTCCCACTCTGTCCTGGGGCGGATCCACTCAAACTCAGGATCACCTTTCGCCACGAGGCTCTCATAAGTAGAGAAGAACTGATCGTCGGAAATATTGGGATGATGACTCTGTGATGACGCGGCAGCATCGTCATCGTCAGATATGAGGACCAGAGGGGGAGGTTTGAAATCGGGTGGGAAAAGGGAAACAGCTTCCCATACAAGAGCGCGTGAGTGGAAATCGACGAAGACAAGCTTTGACTGGCAGTGCTGAAGGAGCAAGGAGACGGTCCGCGCGTCAAGGCGAGTGTTAATGGTGTTGAGGACGGCAGCAGCGAAGGGGACAGCAAAGTGGAGCTCGTATAAAGCGGGAACATTGGGGGAAACAACGGAGACGACGTGGCCTCTGGAGATGCCGATGGATGAAAGGGAAGAAGCAAGCTGGAGACATCGATGGTGAGTATCTGACCACGTATAAGTGATGTTGTTGTAGATGATGGAGGGGCTATCACCGTAGACGGTGGCGGCTCTTTCTAAGAAAACAAGAGGAGTTAGTGGGTTCGAATTCGCAGGACTCGGCTTTAGCTGCTCCATTTTTTCTGCTTATCTTATCTCCAATTCTCCGTCTCCGTTGGATTGGATGGATCTTTAAAGGTAGCGAAATAGAGAAGAAAAATGATATGACACAATACCCAAGTGAGATGCTTTTCAGTACCTCTCTGGTCTTCTACAATCAATCGGTTATTATGTATTTCTCATTTACATTTATTTAGTGTCTTTTCAACTTGATGGGTGAAGACACTAAACTCCTAACAAGTTTACCGGACTCGCCTACCACAGTTTGTCTTTTTGTGACTTCAGCTTTTGCCGTCCGATTTAATAAAAAAGTAGTGCTAGTAGTAAGGATGTGTCTATTTGGTAATTAACATTATAGTCCTTTTTTAAAAAACAAATTAAAAAACAATTAAAGAGTTAAAAATTTTAATGCATAAGTCCGATTTGTTTCAAATTTTTAAATAATTAGACAACTAAAATGAGGAGAAAGTTCATTAACATTTTCATTGTTAAAAATACAAAATAAATAAAAAATAAGTAAATTTAATTTTTAATAAAATAAAATAAAAATATTAAAAATTATTCCTAATTTCTTCACTCATCCATCTCATGTACCAGGAACTAAAACTAAAAGTAATTAAAAAAATAATAAAAAAGTCATAAAATTAAATAATAGATATTGTCAGTTCAAGTTAGAAAAGTATTAACCAATTACTTATTTCACTAGCCTAAGCCATTAATTTGGTTTAGTACTTGGAGGCTAGAACTTCAACGTAAAATAAAAAAAAAAACTACAATTCTAAATTTCTAATTTAAGTTTCAACCCAAATCGTAGTAAAATTTCCAAATTACTACTATTTTTTATGATATTATATTGGTGTGTCAACGTTTAATATTCAAAATAGTAAGAGTATGTTTGACATATTAACATGTGCAAAAAAAAAATAGAAGAACAAAATTCATAATTATGATGCTTCGATTCTAATTAAATTATATTAATACGAATTAATTCAATAAGCCTATACACCCAAATAAGGTAAATACTAGGAGCTTTAGTATTCCTAAGTAATACATTGTAGATCATTATAACAATGATAGATTATTATAACTTTGTTAATTAACATAACATTCTCAAACAACTAATTAAAACTCTTTTGTCAATTAAAGTTGGTAGAAAAAATCGAATCCCAAATCTCGTACAAAATGGTACATGATACGGTATATAATTAAAAAAATGATTAAAATAGATAGAAATTTGAAATTAAATTTATTCTTATTAAAACTCGGGATTGGTCAGGACTTCAATTGGGATCTCAATAGAATCCTAATTATACCAAATTTTTTTATTTTCTAATTTAATTAAAATGTTAAAATTTTTTTAAAATTTGGTTAAAGCCCAAACTCAATGCTTACTTTTGTACTCCTACAAAATAATCATTAATAGCTTACATTTTTTAAGTCATTAGGTTATTTTAATTAAAATAATAATTCAGCAAATAATAATAATAATAGTAATAATAATAATAACAACAACAACACAATTCTTAAATGATGTGAAGTTGGCTCTTGTTGATTTTAATTTGTTGATTAATGATTTGAAAATAGAAAAAAAGTGGGCCACCTTTGGAGTTGAGGGAAAGAATGAGAGAGGAAAACAAAATTGCAATTAAAAATAAATTGAAAAAAAAAGTAAGGGGTCAAATAAAATTTAACACACAAAAAACAAAAGTTGCGGTACCTTGCAACTGTTGCAAGGTAGGTGGATCCAAGTTGATCATTTTTTAATTAATTATTAAAATGTGAAAGGAAAATTCGAAGAAAGAGAGTTCAATCTACCACCGTTGTGTGTGAGATTTTTTTTTTCCTTGAAAACTGAAAATATGTGATTCACGTGTGAGTGATTATGTCAAATGTGAAATGGGACTATCATGCCAAAAAAAAAAAAAAGTGAAATGGGACTATGGGGGTGATGTTATTCAGCTGAAATACAAATTATCTGATATACATTTTAATATTTTATGCAGCATCCATTTGATTGCATTTGTAAAATAATTAATAATAAAATTAATTATTTTTATATTTATGATAATAAATAATTAATGACATTTTCAAATTAACTGTTTGTTTATTTCTATATAGCATGTATTGATTATATTTATAAAATAATTAATAATAAAATTAATTATTTTCATACATATTATATCAAATGATTGTTGACATATGAATTCCAATGAATATATATGTAATGTCACAATTTATGTATAAAAGGAGGGACTCTCAATCCGACCCTTTTACATATAATAAATAATTTCAAAGACAAAAAAATTGTATACTTCAGTACATTGGATTTTGACATGTATTATATTGAATTATTTTTTTTTCACTTTATCTCTTACTTCAATAAAGTAAAAGATAATCTTATTATAAAATTAATTACTATATATACTATAAAATCTCTCTACAGTGATATTTTATATAGAAATAATTTCCACGTAGTCATGAAAAAATATACTTTTAATTTATGCTACTTATAAATAAAAATAAACTCAATGTTTTAATAACTTTTTTGGATCCCATATTAACAAAATTATCTATATATTAAAAAAGTATATGCTGTTTTGCACTACTGATATAATATAGAATGAAATATCTTTTAAAATTGTTTGAGACAATAATTTATTCTTTAAAATTATTAATAAATTATTATTTGAAAGAATACAAACATTTGGACTTGCACTTTGTATTTTGAATATTTCCAACACTGCATAGATAAATGTTTTTTTTTTCATCACTATCACTTTTATAAATTAGATTTGATAGCCTTCATTTATTAATTATTAATGTAATTTATATTTTACCCTCGTATCACTTGCACCAATAATAATTAAGTCCAAACAATAATATTTGTAACTACACTTCTATTAATTTATAATCTATTTATAGTAATAAAGTTAATTTGGCCCAATATTATGATTATGGAGAAGTTTTATTAGATATATTAATTAATACATTTGTGAAAGATACAAAAAGAGTAGATTAATTGTGATGATGTTGTTGACGATGAATTAATGATTATTGTTTTAATATGATTGAAAAGGCAGAATTATATGATTCACGTGCGAGAAGCAGTAATGTGAAATTTGAATGGAAGAAACTTAAAGCCGGCACATTTGAGGACCCCTGAAAGGCCTTAGTTCATAGAGTACTCACGCTCACCGATCCAACTCAAATTGGCCTAGAAGAGTGTGTTCTGCCACTTATTAGAACGAGACAGATACAACGATGAAAATCTCGCCACGACAGTAATAAACAAATTAAATTTGAGTCACTCAAATAAAAAACAAAAAACTCCAAGCTTAGAAGATTAGAATTCATAAATAAAATTATTCTGTATACTAACAAAGTCCTCCCCTTTTAGCGGCTATCTCCGATCAACAATTTTAAGAAACTAATAGCGATGATGGAGTTACAATTTTAAGATGAGTTGTTAAGCTCGTTTTACTATTTATAAAAAGGGAAAAAGTCATTTTTACTCCTGAAATTCGATACAATAGTACATTTTATTCTTATTTTTTTATCCATTTTATCCTTATTTTTCAAACAATAGTACAAAATACATATCTATAAATTTATAGTTAAGTTTACTCTACAATTCATTGAGGGTAAAATAAGATTTTTAGTTAAATAATTGCAAACCATTTTAAAATAAAAGTTTAAAGAACAATTAAATAACGTCTGAATTTTTATATAAATTTATAATTTAAGGGTAACTTAACAAAATAAAAATAACACTAAAAAATATGCAACGCGTGCGCACTTGTACACGTATTGTTCATCAAATTTTTTTAATGAAGTCAATTATATTTTTATATATAACAGCAACAACAATAATAATAATGATAATGATAATTTTTCAATTGAGAATCATTGTCCTTAGTGTTTATTTTCTTAAATGAATGAAGGAATTTGTGTTTAGTTAGCATAGAATAATTGTACTGATTATTTATTTATCTATCTTGACTATATTAAATTTAAGGATAAACTAAAGGATGAAAAAAAAAAAGTGACTGTGAAATGTTTTTTCTTTTATTTTGTCCAAAAAATATATATCTTACATATTTTTTATAGGCGACTTGTCCTCTGGAGGCAAGTTAAAATCGTCCACGTGAGGGGCTTCACAATAATAATCATCCATGAACTTCAAATCCTACTCAGGACAGCGGTCCTTCATCACTTTCTTGCAATCATCAACCTAGCAAAGAATTCCACCTCCTTCACTTGCTTAAATTCAGCCAATTGGAGATAAGCTTTTGATATGGCTCTAATAACTGATCTGACGCTGTTGCCTCAGGCGAGATAGCTCTTCATCTTTGTTCTTGATCACATCGTTGTTGATGCTATACTCCAATTTGAGAGATTCATGAATGGATTTGAGGGCTGCAAGCTCAGTCCTTAGCTGGATTACTTCACTGCAACCTTATTTTTCTCACTTCTGGCTTTAGAACATTCACCTTTTGAATTTCGGTATAGATTGTTTGCTTGGATCATGTTCATAGTGACCTATGAATGTTCAATAAAGAAATTTTATCGGTGTCGGGCAATAAAGAGAGCAACAACAAACCCAAGTGGGAATCATAAAGCCAACCTTGTGAGCATTACCTATGAAGGCAGAGAATAGGACCTCTGGGTCAGTCTGCTTTGAACGAAGACATTCTTGTAAGAAAATGTCCTCTTCAAAGACGAAAGGTGACTAGGTCATGTTCGAGCTCGCTATGCTAAAAAGTCTAGTTAGCCAAATCATCAAACATGAGAGCTAAAGTGTGCTCAGGTGATCTCAAATTGGTTGGCAGTTGGGTTTTTTTCCCGGCATTGCAAGGTGCCATGAGGGACAGATTGATTTGAGGGGGCTTCGAGGACTGAGATTGAGTCGAAGAAGGAGTAGCCCGTGCTTTTGAGAGGTGGACTTCCCGGGAGGTAAGTTTGTTGGCCTTATTCGCTTTCTACTACCAATTTGAGACATGATAACTGTGCGTCCTCAACACCAAAGAAATGTAAAGAAGTAAAAAGGAGAGAAACTAAAACTGGTCACAGTGCAAAATATTACGATACATACCAACAGGAATGAGACAAAATTCTTGGTATAAAGTCTTGCTGAATAGAGAAATCACATCAAATTGCAAAAAGCTAACTTGACCACATTGAATGTTGCCAAGCAATTCCGCAGATAAAATAGGTGAAGAATGCCAAATCACAACAACAAAATTAAAATTATATGATAAAAGTAATGAACCACAAACCACGAAGACAAAAATCAACCTAGAGTTTGAAAGAAAGTGGAAAAAGAATCGCTAGTGTTGGGGTCACTAAAACACCAGCTTTCAGAAGCAAGAAACTAAACTAAGAATCTTTCCAACCCTTAGTTGACCAAGGAAATCAGGGGTGATAATTGAATCAATGCGAGCCCAGTCGGCCAAGTAGTACCAACCACTTCCTTTGACAACTGATTTGATCTGATACAATCTTTTAAACTCACCAAAAGAGAAGTTAGATTGGTTTCCCGAAAGTTTCCGGATTAAATAATGACCAAGAAGGGCCTTATAAACTACAGGGTTAAGTTGAGCTGGGGCAACGTTGAAGGATCACAAAAACAAACAAATAAAAGGGTGTAAGGGTACCTTATCCTAACTTTGAACATAGAAGTGTAAAGGGCTACAGAGCCCTCTGGAGGTGTTGCCATATTTTCGTTAGGGTTTAGAATCGTAAGCTTTAAGGAGTTTGGAATTTGAAAATCCTTTTTCAATTTGTTGATCATGCGAAGAGTAGCTTTAGAGTCCCACCGATTGGCTGAAAACCCCTCTATTGAGACGTCTTGGTCCTTATCATCAGCAACATGAATTGTGGTCGTAGAAGGAGGAGAAACACAGGAGGAACGACGCGTGAGACTCTTGGTGACTCGTCTACATGACCCTTTACTTTTGCTTGATTTGCTATGCTCAACTCTGAATGGATCCATGAAAGCCACAAAATGAAGAAAAGAAAAAGAAAAAGAGAGAAAGGAGATAAGTATACCTGGGTTGGGTAAAAGAATGAAGACCCAAGCATCGTGAGAAGGAAAGAAATGAGAGCAGAGATAGGGAACGATATGTAAGGGTAGTGTTTAATTTCAAATTTTAAAATCTACATAAGAGCCCATTAACTTCCTAGTTCTCAATAAGAGATTTTTTTATTTTGAAAACTCTTATCATAAACGGGGGGTTTGTGTTGATAAAGAATTTATTTATTCTTACCACTTCAAAGGGGTTCAGGGTCTCTGGGAAGAAAAATTAGATCCCTTAAAGGCAGGAATGTAGATTATTAGGTGGGCATTAAAGATCTGTCGAGGTGGAAAATACGGAACTCTCAACTGAGACCTTGAATTGGTCAAAAGCACTGACTCAGTAGGACTAAAATATTATGACAATGTTTATCACTTAAGAAATAATTGCAAGAACACGAAGAAAGTGGTACAAGGCTAATACACACCCAAAAAGTAGGAGCACAATCCACTCCTAAAATCATGTCCTATTTTTTTTCTAAATAAAGGTAATTTTTAAGGGAAAAAATGCCAAAAGAAAGGTATGAAAGACTGAATGAACTATTGTATTTTTCAGCTACCAAATGGCATACTGTCTTAAGCATTAGATTGGGCTCATTGGAAATCACCATCTCCAGTCCCTTTCACCATTTTTCCTTGTTTGTGACTCTGTGCGCAGGTTACCTCTATTTGTTGTACTTGATTTGTTTCAAGCAGGAAAAAAATCAGACGTAAACAATTATTATCTTAATTTTATGTTTTTATTTATGTAGGTAATATCAAAATAAAAAGAGCTAAAACATAAATTAATTTCGAACATTTGCGAAGAAATTTGTTTAAAAGAATCCAAAAGAGAAAGAATATAGAAATTTAATTGAAACAAGTTAAAGAAGATGCAATTAAATTAACCATAATGCTTGCATTTATGTGGAGCACTAGAAGGCAATCAAATTAGATTATATCATGAAGATGGCACATGGAAACTTAAAGAATTTGGTATAAGCTTTATAGCTAAAACATGAAGTTGGTAGATTCGTATTATATAGGTATGAGGCTAGCAAATCCTTGGTTAAGGAGTATTTCTATTTAATAAGGGTTTATCGGCCTTTATTACAATAAAAAAAGAGGAGTATTGGGGGCATAATGAAAGAGAGACTTAAAAAGAGCTGAAGTAACTGAAGCTGAGAGAAGAGAAGCAGCACATACTCAATTAGAAGCTAAATCCAAGAGCTGCACGAGCAATTTAAAAAAAAAAGAAAAGTTGAAATTACTTTTTTTGAGTTTTTCTTTTCGTTTTCCAATTGTCTTGTTAGAATGTTCTCTAGTATATTTATGAGTTCCTTTAATTTTCTCAAGAACTAATCTATTTTGTTAGGATCACGATGTAGCCTAACATAAATTTGTGTTGTTTTTAATTTATTATTCCATGATTGAGTGTTTATTACTGTGCTTAATACTTTTATAAATTACACGGGAGACAAAGATGTACTAAATTTGTGTAGTTAATCTAAGAATACCTTAGAATTTAATATGTTTTCATATATTGTAATACATACAGAGATATAGTGTATTAGAAAATCGGAATATATTTGATATTGCTTGAGAAAGGATTGTTGAGTACTAGAGAATTCATATTTATAAAAAGTAAAAGTATCTTTTTCGCTCTAAGTCTCACTAATATTTCTACTTTTATGTGTTCAAGTCTGATGAGAACACCTCTAGATCTAACTAGAAAAACCCACAACTAGATTGATAAGAACCCAATAAAGCCAATATGATCAGAATTCGGATAAAAGATCCAAACCTTTGAGAATCTAAGTCTCCAGAACTCAGATTGCTAAATAAGATGCCATAGAGGTTAGCTATTCCTTTGATAAGTCAAAAGTTCTTTTAAGAACAAGTTGAGAAAATCCTCTCTAATAATATCAAACTCAAGATTGTCAAAAAGTCTATTCAAAGAACATAAAAGAATGTTTATATAAGGTGGCTAACCCTGATTTAAGTTAAAAACACGAAAAGAACCCTAAAATAAAAACCCGAAGTGGCACGGGCCTTGGCCTGCAGAGCCATTGATTTTAAACGGACCGTAACTTGTACATATTATGTAGGATTTGGGCCCCAAATATTCCATTTCGAAGCTCTCGATGTAAGTAATGCAGCTATAACTTTAGGATTGTTTTTCTAGCCCTTCTTCTACTTAAAAAATCATCTTCACCGATGCCCACCACCTCATTAGCTTGAATCAAGTATATTAAGGCTGGTTCCTCCTCTTTTAAGTCCATCTTGAACATTGGTCTCTTGCAAATTGAATTTGTATTGGATTCGTCCAAAGTAGCTTGAACAAATCTTTGCATTGCTTCCTTGATCTTTTTAGTTCATGCTCTCGTAATTGACCCCTTTAGAATAAGTAACAAATGTTTAATGCTCTGAGCACTCTGGATCACATCAAAGTCTTTTAAACTTTGATTGTGTGTATCTATATATTTATATAAAGTTGGGACTACAAGAAGTGATGTGGTATCACCATTTCTTATATTTGTATATTTTATATTATCTAATAAATAGCGAAATTTTCTTTCAAATTTGGTTTTTCAACTTCTCATAAATAATTTGACTGTTATTATACAATCAATATATAATAGTAGAGGTGGGCAAAATTGGGTTTGGGTTAATCTGAACCGGTTTTAGATTGAGTAAAAATTAATCCGAATGCAATCCGAGATTATAACTCAATCCGATCCGACCCGATTTATATTCGGGTCAGATCACATCGGGTAAAAAATCAAATTGAATTCGGATGAATTCGGGTTCAGATAATAGACTAGAATATCCTCCGTTTCTACCATTTGTGAGTGTGGGGTTCAAAGCCCAACACGCACACATCAAACTTTCTCTTGAACTAAATTTGAAAAAGAAAAAGAAAATTATATTACAGAATAGCCCCCAATTTAGAAGGCCATCAAAAATCAAAATCGACTAGGGTGGCTCTTCTGGAATCTAATTAAAGAGTCTCTGCTCCAGTACACTAACAATGAAACCCCAGAAAAAAAAAACAAAAAAAACACCAAAAACAAAATCAAAAGCCAACAGAATAAGGAGAAAAAACCCCATTGGAGTTCGCATTCATTGTCACAAAAGTTGCGGTGTCTCAGATATGCCGTTCTGTTGGGTTCAAGGCGGCAGAAAGCTTAGCCCTTGAAGCCCTCGGGTGGCTGCAGACACGCAACAAATTGGGATCGAGCGTGAAGAGGGGTCTTGCTTCTAGTCTAGAATGAGAAGTTGCTGGTGCAATAGAGATGAGAAGTTAAACGAGGGAGATGGTTGTGAGTTCGTGGCTGTGGCTGTCAGCGGCTTGATGTGAGGGCTACTAGGTGAAGCTGTGTTGGGTCTTGGCCTCTTGGGTGTGTACTGTGTTGTGTATGTGTTTTGTGTAATGCGTATGTAATATGTGTTCTTTGTCTGTGATTTGTGTTTTGTGATGTGTATGTGTTCTGTGAATCTGTGTATCTGTGATTTGTGTCATTGTGTGTGTGGCGTGCGTGTGTTAGCTGTTAGTTTTTTTTTTTTAAAGCAACCAGATCGGGTTTCGGATCAGGTACCACCTGATCCGATCATAACCCGATTGAGTTTAAAAGATTTCATCCAATCAGGTATTATTAACAACCCTGATTAACACTAAAAAGTGTACGTGTAATAAGGATAAAATTATTAATTTTTCACTTAAAGTGTTGATTAATATGCACATAACTTATAAATTATATGAATGCTCTCCAAATAAATTTTTGTGTTAAATTAATTCGTAATATGTTAATTTTTATCTTAAAAATATTTTTCAAGAATAAATTAGAAATGAAAGCGGGAACAAAGAAGACTACTAGAGCAATGTGAAAGCATAATTGAAGAGATGTAAATAAAAAATAAAAATAAAAAATGAAAATGAATAAAAATAAAAAAATGAAAAAAGAACAAAAGAACAAAAATCAAGCAATTTGGTTTCTTGTGATGGTCAAGTGGCCATCATGACCACTTGACCATTACACATTTCAATGTACAAATAATAATAATAATAATAATAATAAAATAAATAAATAAATAAATAAAGATAATGCATTCCTTGCCTATAAAAGGGCAAGGAAATGCAGGGAGCAGAGGTGGAGAGAGGCGGAGAGAGGCTTAAGCCTGAGAGAGAGTAATAGTCAAGGATGTAGCTGAAGAATTTTTTTCTTTTCTTTTTGTCTGTATCAATTTTCTTTATAATATATTTTAAAAAGTTTATAAAATAAAAAGAGTGTTGTGTTTTCTTTCAATATAAGTGGCTAATTTTATTAAGTTGAGGTGAAATGTGAAGCTCAGTGTTTCAAATTATTAAATTTATTATTTTCTCAAATGAGTTTTTAAGTTTATTTTATTCTTTTCTAGTTATTTTTATATCATGTTAATTTATAAATTATTTGGATTTGTATAGTATTTTGACATAATATCGACACATTAATATAGTGTGGCACATTAGGTATCTTATTTCATATTTATCCACACACATAGAATTAAATGATATAATAATTAACTGGTAAAAGTAAGGCAAAATATAAATGAGATAGTATTAAAATTATAATTTGAATATTGAGAGTGGATCCCGTAACCTTAGCATATCTTTAAATTAATTTCAAATAATTTATTTTCCCGACAATTAATTTTTTTTGTTTAACAAATTGACAACTAGATTTTAAAATTTTTTGTGATTCGACCTCGGACTCATCGGGTTATATTATAATTAGACACTCTTATACTTGGGAATAATATTCTTTTGAGTCGTGTTAAGTTTTTGGCGTCGTTACCGGAGAGTTTTCTAAATTTGGTGTTAGTTTATCTTTATTTAGTTTTTATTTTATTTTATTTTTATTGTTACTATTCTATTTTATTGTTTTTTTCAAAATTTCAGTGAGCACCCTCCTCTTTTCAAACTTTAACATTATCCATAACATTTGTGAGAAACTTCATTTTAGCCTAGAAACCTTTGCAAATCAATCCCCAAATCGAATTTATTTCTTTAAATTTCTGTAATTTACTTTTCCATTTATTTTAAATGATCAATTCTACCGCATGACTGTTTTTTAAATTTTGTTAATTTATATATTTTTGTTTATATGGTCGGTTCTACCGCCTAACATTTTAATTTCAGTTTATTTATTCTTGTATATTAATTTATTTAATTTTATATTTTATTATATGGTTGGTTTTAAAATACCGCCTAAATTGTTTCTTTTAATTTCTTTGTTTATGGCTAGTTTCACTGCCTAATTTATTTATTATTTATAGTTCACATTTTTTTTGCTTATTTAATTTCTAATTTATTTTTATTTTCTGTAATTTTCATTTAGCGTTTTATGTATCGTTAGTTTAGTACACATCATTAGTATTGCATGTGTCGTTGGTCTCGTACAAATAGTGGAAGATTAATTAGAAGATCACCTTCACCACCCTTAGATATGGCTGACACCACGGTTTTGAAACATGTAGATTAATGTCTTATTTCTACGAGGGATTAACATCCCAAGGTAAACAAGTCGTTGAAATGATGTGTAATGATGAGTTTAGGGATAAAAATTCCTGAATATACATTAGACTATCTTGATTATATAGCAGAGAATGCATAACACTGGGATACAATTGGTTTTTATGAGTCATCAAGTAAACCCCAGTCATCTCCATCTGGTGAATGCATGCATAGCCTTAGGGAAGACCATGATTTTCAAGCCAAATTTGCATCCTTAGCTAGAAAAGTCGAAGCATTAGAGTTGAAAAAGAATGATAATGTAAAGTCTGTTCAAAATATTTTATGTTATATTTGCGATTCTACTGACCATTCTACGCAGGATTGTCCAACCTTGCCAACTCTGAGAGAAAGTTTGCATGAACAAGTAAATGTCATTGACAATTTGAAAAGGCCAAATCCAAATCCGTACTCTCAAACTTACAACTCTGGTTGGAGAAACCACCCAAATTGTAGTTGGAGAAATGACAATCATGCACAATCTTCACAACCAGTTCCTCCACGTCAAAATTTCCAAAACTCCTAGAGTTACCCACTATATGTCCCACCACCAGGAAAAACTCTGGAAGATACATTGCATTTGTTTATTAAATAACAAGAGTCGATCAATAATCAAACAATACAAACCTTAACTAAATTGATAGAAACTATCTCCAAACTTACATCTGCTCTGACCATGCATGAAAAAAGAAAGTTTTTATGCTCAACCTGAACCAAACCCCAAGAGTTAACAACATCCTCAAATGGGAAATTCAGGAAACTAAAAATATGAGTCAAGTCAAATCAGTTATAACCCTTTGTGGTGGTAAGGTGGTTAAAAAATACATTGTGAACCCTTGTGAAACTAGTAAATATTCAATTTCAGAAAATAGGGAAGAGTCTGTCGAGCCTTTAACCCATGAAGAAATAACCAACTCTCCTCCTATACCCGTATTTGCTCAAGCACTAATCAAGCCAAAGAAATCAAACTACAGTCCAGTAATTTATAAAGTTTTTAAACAAGTAAAGGTCAACATTCCTCTGTTGAATGTCATTAAACAAGTACATTCTTATGCTAAATTTCTGAAAGATCTGTGCACGGTGAAAAGGAAATATAAGGTGCAAAAGAGAGCTTTTCTAGTAGAGCAGGTAAGTTCCATTCTCTTAACCAATAGTCCTTTGAAATACAAGGATTCTGGTTGTCCAACTATTTCTTGCACTATTGAGGATCATAAAATTGGACATGTTTTACTTGATCTTAGTGCTAGTGTTAATTTGCTTCCTTACTCAGTGTACCAACAACTCAATTTGGGTGAGTTAAAACCAACTTCTACTACTCTTTTACTTGTTGATAGATCGATTAAGGTTCCAAAAGGAATAATTGAAGATGTATTAGACCAGGTCAATAAATTCACATATCCTGTGGATTTTATTGTTTTGGAAACGGAACCAATTACTAATGAATGCAAACAAATTCCTGTTATATTGGGTCAGCCATTTTTAGCTACTGCTAATACTTTGATAAATTGCAGGAATGGATTAATGAATTTATCTTTCGACAACATGACACTAGAACTCAATGTGTTCAACATGTGTAAACAACCTCACCACTAAGAAGACGATGATAATGAGAATGAAGAGATTGATCTCATCGAGCCAATCATTGAGAAACACATTCAGGATGAGAATTTTACAAACTCTATGGAAATTTATTTTGCTGGTTTTTTTAAATCAAGTAATGAATTAAATTGTGATATTGCTAACATATGCCCTACACTTGATTATATGCAGGTACCTACAAGTGACGTTGACCAATCGAACTTTGAAGATATGATACAACTTGAAAAACCAAACGAAGAGGAAGCACCAGAACTCGAATTAAAGCCCTTACCAGAAGAATTGAAGTATACCTATCTTGGAAAGCAGCATACATATCCGGAGGTAATTTCTTCCCAGCTCATGCATGATCAAGAAGATAAGTTGTACTAAAAAGGCATAAATTTGTATTTGGTTGGATCTTGAAGGACATAAAAGGTATTAATCCTTTAATTTGCACACACCGAATACACTTAGAGGAAAATGCCAAAACAACTTGTCAACCACAAAGAAGATTAAACCCTTATATGAAATAAGTGGTAAAGAATAAAGTCCTTAAATTATCAGATGTATGAATTATCTATCATATCTCTGATAGTAAATGGGTAAGTCCAATACAAGTAGTACCAAAGAAATCTGGAATAATCGTTGTAAAAAATGAAAAAGGTGAACCAATCCCAACACGAATTCCATCTAGTTGGCGCTTGTGCATTGATTACAGAAAATTAAATGATGCCACTAGATTAAATGATGCCACTAGAAAAGATCATTTTCCCCTTCCATTTCTAGACCAAATTCTCGAAAGAGTAGCTGGACATCCCTACTACTACTTTCTTGATGGCTACTATGGCTATTATCAAGACCACATTCACATGCCCATTTGAAATATTTGCATTTAGGAGAATGCCCTTTGGACTTTGTAATACTCATGCAACATTTCAAAGGTGCATGCTAAATATTTTTAGTGATATGGTTGAAAATTGTCTAGACATTTTTATGGATGATTTAACTGTATTTGGCAATTCTTTTGATACATGTTTTGATAATTTAAAAAAAGTGCAAAGAAAAAGGACAGTTTTAAATTAGGAAAAATGCCATTTCATGACCACTTCTGGAATTGTCTTGGGCCATTTTGTGTCTTCAAAAGGAATTGAAGTTGACAAAGTCAAAGTTGAAGTCATTTCAAAATTATCCTCACCAAAGACAATTAGAGAAGTCTGTTCCTTTTCAGGACATGCAGTATTTTATAGGAGGTTTATAAAAGACTTTAGTGCCATATCTAAACCACTTTGTAACCTCCTAATAAAAGACATACCTTTTGAATGGACTAAAACTTGTCAACAAACTTTTGAAAAAATAACTACTCTTTTGACATCAGCCCTAATAATGCAACCTCCTGATTTGTCTTTACCTTTTAAGCTAATATGTGATGTTAGTGATTATGCTGTTGACGCTATTCTGGGTCAAAGAAAGGAAGGTAAGCCCTTTGTCATCTATTATGCAAGTAGAACTTTGAATAGTACTCCAATGAATTACACTACAACTGAGAAAAAAATTACTTACTATAATATTTGCATTAGATAAATTTTGTTCGTATTTAATTGGTTCATCCACTATTATTTATTCTGATCATGCTGCTGTGAGATATTTAATGTCAAAACAGGATGCCAAACCAAGGCTGATACGATAGATTTTGATACTTCAAGAATTTAACTTGACAATCAAGGACAAAAAAGGTGTTGAAAATGTTGTTACATATCATCTTTCAAGACTTACGAATGAGTCTTCAATTGAAACAATACCCATCAATGATTATTTCCTTGATAAATTTTTATTTTCTATAAACAAAATGCCTTAGTATGCTAATATTGTTAATTATCTTACATCATGTGAAATGTCATGTGACTGGAGTTCCCAGAACAAGAAGAAATTCTTAACAGAAGTGAAAATTTTTACTAGGATGATACATACCTGTTCAAGTATTGCTATGACCAAATATTTTGAAGATGCATACCAGACGACAAGGTAAGTAGAGTCATTCAATTTTGTCATTCTGAAGCATGCGGTGCCATTTTTCTTAAAAAATGACAGCTGCAAAAATATTACAGTGTGAATTTAATGGCCTACATTATTTAAAGATTCACATGCATTCTATTGAGTGTGTAAGAATTGTCAAATGGTAGGGTCTATTTCAAAATGAAACATGATGCCTTTAAACCCCATCCTTGTCATTGAAATATTTGATTGTTGGGGAATTGATTTTATGGGCTCTTTTCCATCATCATTTGGGTTTGTATACACTTTGGTTACTGTTGATTATATTTCAAAATGGATCGAGGCGATTCCTTGTCGGCACAATGATCACAAGATTGTGATCTGCTTTTTAAAAGAAAATCTTTTGAGCAGATTTGGAATATCTCGAGCCATTATCTGTGATGGAGGTAAGCATTTTTGTAATAAGCCATTTGAGTCCTTAATGAGGAAATATGGAATGATATATAAAGTTGCTACCTCTTATCATCCTCAAACAAGTGGTCAAGTTGAATTAGCAAATAGAGAGATAAAACAAATTTTAGAAAAGACAGTTAGTCCAAATCGTAAAGATTGGTCTCTTCGACTAACTGATGCACTTTGGGCATATCGTACTACTTTTATAACATCTTTAGGAATGTCACCTTATCGGCTTATTTATGAAAAATCTTGACACTTACTAGTTGAACTTGAACATAAATCATTTTGGGCTATTAAAACTTTTAATTCAAATCTTGATGATGCTGGTAATGTGCGTAAATTGCAATTAAATGAACTTGAGTTATTAAGGAATGATGTATATGAGAATTCCATAATTATTAAGGTAAGAACCAAATTTTTGCATGACAAAAGAATTTTTTGGAAAACATTTGAAATAGGTCAAAAAATATTGCTTTATAATTCTCATCTTCATTTATTTTCTGGAAAGTTAAAGTCAAAGTAGAATGATCCATTTGTTATAAAAAATGTGTATCCATATGGAATAGTAGAAATTGAGAATCCAAAGGATGGTGTCACATTTAAAGTTAATGGTCAAAGATTGAAACCATATCTGCAATATCAACCACGTGAAGCAGATACCGAAATTAATTTGAGTGACCCACTAAATTTTAATCAAGCCTTTTCATTTTAACTTTTTGTGAATTTGATTTACTGTTACTTTATCGTTTGAATTGTTTGATTGTTTTCCTTTTCCCTATGTCTTGAATGGAGTGCATTGCATTGTTTTTAATTATGTGTTGTTTGAAAATTGTGCTTTAGCTCATCAAATTTTTATACTTGTCATGAGTACCTCCATGAGAAATTTCCTTTTCGGTCATCTTAAAGAGCTTTTACATGTAAAATTTCACCTGAGAAAATTACTCTGATTTTGTAAATCACATCCCATTTGGGATCTACAACAACCAAAGTTAGTATTTCATGTGAAAGATCTAGAAAGACAACTTAAGGAAATAGAGGATGATATTTATAATCCGCAATTAGAATTGGAGGTAAATTCAATAAAAGGACAAAGGTGAGTTATATTCTTTGTGTTTTTTTTGTTTTATTTTGTTGATCTTCTTCACTTTTGATTTGATTTTGCAGATTTGATTTGTTTTTTTATATTCACTCTCCCGTATAAATGGCGGATAACGGTACTCCGTGACTTTTTAAGTCTGTATTCTTAGTTTCCCATAATAACTGAAACCTCAATGTCAAGCATGTAAGAAATACAACGAAATTTGCATCAACTTTTTCCTTCTCTTCCTCAAAATGCTCTTAAGAAGATTTACAAAGCTTGTTATGAACGACTGCGTTTGTTAATGATCAATGGTGCTCCTGTTGACATTTGCTGGTTAATTGAAGTAAAGGTCCGACTGGCAGGTGAGTTTTCTAATCTATTCATTTTCTACATGCCTGGTTTTAGTAAAAGTACATTTGCTAAGAAAAGAAGAGTTAAGCAACTTGTCTCTGAATGTTCTCACTGTGTAAGACTTGCTTGCAAAAAGTCATGTTGTAAAACTTTAGGAATGGTTTCTGTAAATCGTAGAGATAAAATTAAATTCGTTAAAGATGGCATGAGTAAAGAATCGTTAGATGATATCTTATGATCTCTTGAGACGCATCTGAGCGGATATGTTCAACGTGAAATTCAAAATTTGTGGAAGCTGCTCCAAAAGGAAAGTGCACAGTTTAGTCTTGGGAATCTGACTCTAAAAGACCCTGTTTGCGAGTTTATAAGAAAACTGGATGGGAAGCTTATCCTCGATGTTAAGGGATAAAAATGTTATTTTATTTTATTAATGTAATTTATATTTGTAATTGTGTAACATTTTGTAAATTTCTAATTATTTTTCTAAATATTTGATTTTATGTATTTTTGTATGTATATTAGGTAAAAATAATAATTTTATGCAATTTGAAGCTCCGAACAAATTTATGGATGTAAAATTTAGATTTTGGAAGTCCGAGAAATTATGTCATTGTTGAGGAAGATCCAAGACTTTTATTATAATTTTTTATGTTTTTACCACGGTAAATATTTGTAAAATTATAAATTTTTATCATATTAGGTATGGTAATTATTAGTGGAATGGGTTGGATATACTTGAGTGGATAAGTTAGGTTTATATTTTATTAGAGGGACAAATGTAAGGTTAAGATGTAATTAGTTTTTTTTTATTTGTGTGGTGTGGATTTATCATGTATTAGTATAAATAGAGGGGGGTGAACACACATTTCCACACCTTCTCTTCTCTTCTCTTCTTTCCCCCCAAATTCTTCTTCTCATCTCTCTTTGTAATTTATTTTCAATCAATAAAATTAGTTTTATTTCAATTTTCGAATTCCATTGTTAATTATGTGATTTTCAATTTTAGTAATTTCCTTTATAAAAAAAATGTTTAGCTAAATATTAATAGTTAGGGGAAGATGAAACTCTTAGGAAATAAATATGATTTAATCAAATTCTATTTTTAATTTTAGAAATTAAATTATTTTCTATTTAATTTAATACATGTTTTATATTATGAAATTTTGATTTATTGTAGACAAACAAGGGAGTTTGGCACAATAAATTCTTTTTATCTTAATATAAGGTATAGTAAAATGGTATTTTGACTTGGTGTAGACAAATTAAATTTTGGCACAATGAATACTTAAACCATCATAAAATTAAAGGGAAAATAATAATAATTTATATAATTAATCTTTTGGACAATAAATCTAAAACAAATGGCAAAAAGAATTTATTAAGTTTTATTTACAACTAAGAGTGAATCCACAACCCTAACTAATTCAATTTCATAGTTTTATTTAAATTAAGATGTTTATATTTAAGTTTTATTTTCAAATTTTTGATAAAATAAAATAAACAAATTAAATATATTCTCTGTGGATCGACATCGGACTCACCGAGATATATTATAATTAGGTACACTTATACTTGAGAATAAATCAAGTACTTTTAAGTCGTGCCAAGTTTTTGGCACTGTTGCGGGAAGAGGTATTTATTTTGTTTTATTTTTTTCTTTTATTTTTTTCCTTTTTGTGTAAATTTTTGTTTGCCCCTTTTCCCTTTTCTTAAATTCTCTTCTACCCCCACATCTTTCATAATTTTAGTTTCACCCCAACAATTTTCGTTTCTTACTCATTCTTCTCATAATTACGTTCTGACCTAAAAGCTTTCCGAATCTTCATTTTCATCCCACATGGCTCAATTCTAAAGTTCTAAATATTACGGTGTGGCCATAAAATTATAAATAATTTTAATAAGATCCCTAGATGAAATTTCTCACAATAATTAGACTTGAACTTATTTGGACTTAATTTGGACCAAGAAAACTAACTACCAACACTTAACTAACTAACTACTAACTTTTAACAAACTAACTACTAATTTTTTTATTTCAGTACTTAATTTTTGTGGGTTCAACCACCCTTTTTTTTATTTCGCATTTATTTTATGCTTTATTTTTTTTGTTAATTTAATTGGTGGGTCAACCACCAAAATTGTTATTTAATTTTAAGTTATTAATTTTTTGTACACTTATATTATTGACATATTTAATTTTTTATTTTTTTTTCTTTTAGCAATTTTCATTTAGTTTTTGTGTTACTAATTTGTTTGTTATCTTTGTGATATAATTATTGTATGAGACATTGGTCTCGAACTTCAAGTGGCAAGTTAATTCGTAGATCTCAATCACTACCACCAATCATAGACGAGATACAAGACGAAAACAATTTAGGCCAACTTAATCCTCCAATTGATTTAGGAGACAACCAATCTCAACATGATCAGCCGAGAACTTTGAGAGACTATATGAATCCAACAAGAACTGGAGCACCGTCATGTATAATATTTCCTCCAGAAGCATCTCGATTTAACATCAAACCGGGTATTATCCAACTTTTACCAACATTTCATGGTTTAGAATATGAAATCCCTATTTTCATCTAAGAGATTTTGAGGAAGTTTGTAATACATACACAGACCAAAATTGTAGCATGAACATAATTATATTAAAACTTTTTCCTTTTTCATTAAAAGATAAAGCTAAAACTTGGCTACAAAACCTTAGATCTGAATCAATAAAAACTTGGAATAACATGCAAAAACAATTTTTGAAAAAATTCTTTCCACCTTATAGAACAAATTCTTTTAAAAGGCAAATCACTTCTTTCACTCAAAAAAATCGAGAAACATTAAACCAATGTTGGGATAAGTTTAAAGAATTGCTTAACATATGTCCAGACCATGATTTTGAAACTTGGCGATTGGTCACTTATTTCTACAAGGGTTTAATACAACAAACTAGACAAGTTGTAGAAATGATGTGTAATAATGAATTTAAAGATAAAAATCCTGAAGATGCACTAAATTACCTTGAACGATTAGCTGAAAATGCACAGCATTGGGATACTGTTGCAACTTTTGAATTGACTAATAAACCACAACCATCTCCATCTAGTGGAGGAATCTACAATCTTAGGGAAGATCATGATTTACAAGCAAAATTTGCATCCCTAGTTAGGAAGGTTGAAGCTTTGGAAAATTAAAAAAGTGATCAAGTAAAATCTGTTCAAAAAATTACATGCGATGTTTGTAGTTCTAATGATTATTTCACTCAAAATTGTCCCACTTTGCCTGCACTCAAAGAATGTTTGCATGATTAAGCTAATGTCATCAACACTTTTAATAAACCAAACTCATATTCATAGACCTATAATCCTGGTTAGAAAAATCATCCAAATTTCAATTGGAGGAATAATAATAATACAAAATCTTTACAAGCACCACCTCCACAAATTTTCAAAATACTCATCCTTATGTACCATATGTTCCACTACCATGGAAAAATTTAGAAGATACAATGCATTCATTCATTAGGAAGCGAGATACTATTAACAATCAAAATGCACAAACTTTTTCTGATTTGAAAGATACTCTTGCTAAAATTGCTTTTGCACTCACAATTCAAGAAAAAGGAAAATTTCTAGCTCAACCACAACCAAATCCTAAGATTCAAAATGCACCCATGGACCATGTTAAGTCAGTTATAACTCTTCGTAGTGGTAAGGTTATTGATCGGCCTATTCCTGAACCTTGTGAAAATGAAAAACTTGTTTGGTTAATTCAACTGAATCAAATAAACAACTTGAACATGATACTTTTAATATAAATTAGTTGTTTGATTCTTGTCAGACTTTGCAAACTGATGATGGGAAACCAAAATTTGAGGAGCTTGGAATTATTGAAAAGACTGAACAACAAGAAGCACTTAAATTGAAATTGAAACCTTTGCCAGAGGGATTGAAGTATGCTTATCTTGGAGAAGAACAAACTTATCCTGTTGTGAGTTCTTCGACCTTATCAAGCGACCAAGAAGGTAAGTTACTATCTGTTCTTAAAAAGTATAAAAATGCAATTGGATGGACTTTAAATGACATTAAATGTATTAATATTTTAATTTGCACACATATAATCAATTTGGAAGAAAATGCTAAGACATGTCAACAACCTCAAAGAAGATTAAACCCACACATGAAAGAAGTAGTAAAAACAGAAGTTCTTAAGTTACTTGATGCAGGAATTATCTACTCTATCTCTGATAGTAAGTGGGTAAGTTCTACACAGGTAGTGCCTAAAAAATCTGGAATCACTGTTGTTAAAAATAAAAAAGGTGAATTAATTCCAACACGAATTACATCTAGTTGGCGCATGTGCATTAATTATAGGAAATTAAATGAAGCCACTAGAAAAGATCATTTTCCTTTACCATTTCTTGACCAAATCTTAGAAAGAGCAGCTGGACATCTCTACTACTGCTTTTAGATGGGTATTCAGGTTATTATCAAATTCCTATAGCACTTGAAGACCAATAAAAAACCACATTTACATGTCCATTTGGAACATTTGCATTTAAAAGAATGCCATTTGGACTTTGTAATGCTCTTGCAACATTTCAAAGATGCATGTTAAGTATTTTCACTGATATGATTGAACATTGCTTAGAGGTCTTTATGGATGATTTGACAGTGTTTGGGAATTCTTTTGATGATTGCCTTGATAGTTTGGAAAACGTTTTAAAAAGATGTGTTGAGAAAAAACTCGTTTTAAATTGTGAAAAATGCCATTACATGGTTACTTTTGGAATTATTTTGGGTCATATTATATTTGTTAAAGGAATTGAAGTTGACAAAGTAAAAATTGAAGTCATATCTAAATTGCCACAACAAAAAACAGTTAAAGATGTTCGATCCTTTTTAGGGCATGCAAGATTTTATAGGAGGTTTATAAAAAATTTTAGTGTCATATCTAAAGCACTTTGTAACCTCTTATTAAAAGATGCACCATTTGAATGGACTGATGATTTCCAAAAATATTTTGAGAAAATAATTTGCCTTTGGACATCTGCACCTATTATGTAATCTCCTGATTGGTCTTTGCCTTTTGAATTAATGTGTGATGCAAGTGACTTTGCTATTGGTGCTGTTTTAGGACAAAAAAGGGATCGTAAGTCTTTTGTGATTCATTATGCGAGTAAGACTTTGGATAGTACTCAAATGAATTATTCGACAACTGAAAAAGAATTACTTGTTGTGGTGTATGTATTAAATAAATTTCGTTCATATTTGCTTGGTTAAACTGTTGTTTTTACTGATCACGCTGCTATTTGATGACTAAACAGGATGCTAAACCAAGACTAATTCGCTAGAGTTTGTTACTTCAAGAATTTGACCCCACCATCAAAGGTAAAAAGGTGCCGAAAATGTCGTTGTTGATCATTTATCAAGACTCACATCTGAAATCTGCACTGATATAACACCCATCAATAATTCATTTCCTGATGAATTTTTATTATCTGTTACTTCAATACCATGGTATGCTAACATTGTTAATTTCTTAGTTAGAGATAAAATGCCTTCGCAATGGAATACTCAGGAGAAGAAGAAATTTTTGGTTGAAGTAAAGAAATTTTATTCGGATGATCCTAACTTATTCAAATATTGCTCTGATCAGATTTTTCGACGATGCAATCTTGTTAATGAGGTAAGTAGTGTCATTAATTTTTTTCATTCTAAAACATGCGATGGACACTTTTCTTCAAGAAAACCTACAAAGTGGATTTTATTGGCCTACCATATTTAAAGACACATATAAATTTTACAAAACTTGTGAAAACTGTCAAAAATTAGGATCAATTACTAAAAGAAACATGATGCCCTTAAATCCCATACTTGAAATTGAAATATTTGACTGTTGGGGAATTGATTTCATGGGTCCATTTCCACCATCTTTTGGATTTGTGTATATATTAGTGGCAGTTGATTATGTCTCAAAATGGATTGAAGTAATGTCTTGTCGAAATAATGATAGTAAATCTGTCGTTAAATTTTTAAGAGAAAACATTGTAAGTCGATTTGGAATTCCTCGAGCCATTATTAGTGATGGAGGTAGGCATTTTTGTAATAAGTCATTTGAGTATTTAATGAAAAAATATGGAATTACACATAAAGTTGATACCCCTTATCATCCTCAAACAAATGGTCAAGTTGAATTAGCAAATAGGGAGATAAAACAAATTTTAGAAAAACCAGTTAACCTAAACCGTAAAAATTGGTCTCTTCGATTGACTGATGCACTTTAGGGATACCGTACTGTATTTAAAACGTCTTTAGAAATGTCACCCTATCGGCTAGTTTATGGTAAACCTTGTCACTTACCTGTTGAACTTGAAAATAAATCATTTTGGGCTATTAAAGCTTTTAATTCAAATTTAAATGATGTTGGTAATGTGCGAAAATTACAATTGAATGAACTTGAGGAATTAAGAAATGATGCATATGAAAATTCAAGAATTATTAAGGAAAGAACAAAAATATTTCATGATAAAAGAATTTTTCGAAAAACATTTGAAACTGGTCAAAGAGTGCTACTTTATAATTCTCGTCTTCATTTGTTTTCAGGAAAGTTAAAATCAAAGTGGAGTGGCCAATTTATTGTAAAAAATGTATATCTACATGGGGTTGTAGAAATTGAGAATCCAAAAAATAGTGTCACATTTAAAGTTAATGGTTAAAGAAGAAAGCCCTATCTAGAACACCAACCACGTGCACCAAGCACCGAAATAAATTTGAGTAACCCACAAAATCTTGATTAAGTTTTTAATGAGTATTTTAACTTTTCACTGTTGTTTTACCGTTTGAATTGGTTGACTGTCTTGAATGATACGCGTTGTGATGTTTCTTACTTAAGTGTGTTTAATAATTGTGTTTTCTTCATCATTATACATTATGAGCACCTCAATGAGAAAATTCCTGTTGATTAGTATTAAAAATTGTTTAATTATCAAGCGATATTATGATATTTTATGCTTATCTTATAATTTATAATTGTGTTTATGTAATATATTATGAATTATGAATTGTGTTTTAAATATATTTAAATTTGTGTATTTTTATGTGTTTATTAGGAAAAATATTAATTTCACGTAATTCGAGGATCCAAACAGATAAATGGAGGTCAAATTTGGATTTCGGAGATCCGAAAACCTTAAGATCAATCAAGATCGGCTTAAAATTTGGCTTGTGTAACAAAAATTGACTTTTCCTGTTGACCGAGCACTGATTGGATGATGAAATGAACTTACAATAGATATGAGTGCATGGGATAGCTGGTAATTTTGACTAAATCTCAACCGTTCATGATTCAATGGCCATGATTATGTCACGTGGCAATGGTTGATGAAGCAAGTTGTATGATCTGCATCTTTGTATTTGGGTTGACCTGATCCACCCATTAACCCGCCAAATCTCAACCGTTCTTTGGGCAAATCGGACGAGTCAAACGATACCATGTGTGATGTTAACTTTTAAAGTTTGACCAGCCATTGGATTTTAATCTAAAGGTTGTGAGAAGCACATGAATGAAACTTATGATGGACCGCAAAACACTGGATTATGAATTTATTTTTCTATAAATAGAGCCTATTTTTATGTTTTTAATCATCTCTCTGTAACTCTCTTCTTCTCAAATTCTCTCAATCTCCTTGTATTCTTGATTTTCAGGTGTGTTTTTAATGTTTTGTATAATTATTTTTATAAATAAAATTAGTTTTATTTCCAATTTTAGTTGTTTTTATTTCTTTTAATTATAAGTAATTCAATTTTACTACTTCTTTTTATTTTAATTATGCTTAACTAAATAATATTAGTTAGGGGACGGTAAAACTCTTAGGAAATAAATATGATTTAAGCAAATTCTATTTTTAATTTTATAAATTAAATTATTTTCTATTTAATTTTATACATATTTTATATTTTGAAATTTTGATTTATTGTTGACAAACAAATGAATTTGGCATAATAAATTCTTAATATCTTAATATAAGGTATGGTAAAATGGTAATTTGACTTATTGTAGACAAATTAAATTTTGGCACAATAAATACTTAATCCATCATAAAATTAAAGGAAAAATTATAATAATTTATATAATTAATCTTTTGGGCAATAAATCTAAAAAAAGGGCAAAAAGAATTTATTAAGTTTTTATTTTGCTTTATTTTTCCGTTTTTGATTTTCTCTTTGTGTAAATTTTGTTTGGCCCCTTTTCTTTTTCTTAAATTCTCTTTTGTCCCTGTATCTTTCATAATTCTCGTTTCACCCCAACAATTCTCGTTTCTAGCCCAATCTTCTGTTAATTACATTCTGACCCCAACATCTTTTAGTCGTTTCCCTTTCATCCCAAATTGCTCAATTTTAAACTTCTAAAAATTATAGTGTGGCCATAAAATTAAAAATAATGTGCAATAGAATCCTTAGACGAAATTACTCAAAATAATCAAGACTTGGATTTACATCTTGGACATACTTTGGACATATTTGGACTTATTTTGGACTTAATTTGGACCAAACTAACATTAACTACTAACTCTTAATTTACTAACTGCTAACTCCTAGCTTTTTTTTTTTTAAATTTCAGTTATTTAATTTTTTGCATTTATTTTATTTCGTATTTATTTATTTATTTTGCTTTATTGGTGGGTTTAACCACTAAACTAACTACTAACTCTTAATTTTTATTTTCAGTTATTTAATTTTGTATTGTTTTGCTTTTTTTTAATTGGTGGGTTCAACCACCATTTTTTATTTTATTATTTTGTATTTATTTATTTATTTATTTTACTTTATTGGTGGGTTCAACCACCAAAATTGTTTTTTCTTTTGTACACTTATATTATTTGCATATTTAATTTTTTATTTTGTTATTAATTTGTGTAAATATTATCTTTATAACATAACCATTGCATGAGACGTTGGTCTCGATCTTTAAGTGGCAGGTTAATTCATAGATCTCAATCTCCACCACCAATTATGGATGAGAATCAAGGCGAAAACGTTTTGGGCGAACTTAATCCTCAAATTGATCGAGGAGACAACCAATCTCCACAAGGGTATGATCAGAATCAACAAAGAACTTTGAGAGACTACATGAATTCAACCAGAACCAGAGCACTGTCGTGTATAATATTTCCTCTAGAAGCATCTCGATTCAACTTTAAACCAGGTATTATCCAACTTTTACCAACATTTCATGGTTTAGAATCTGAGAATCTGTACTTGCATATAAGAGATTTTGAGGAAGTTTGTAATACATACACGGACCAAAATTGTAGCATGAACATAATTAGATTTAAGCTTTTTCCTTTTTCATTAAAAGATAAAGATAAAACTTGGCTACAAAACCTTAGATCTGGATCAGTAAGAGCTTGGAATAACATGCAAGAACAGTTTTTGAAAAAATTCTTTTCACCTCATAGAACTAATTCTTTTAATAGGCAAATCACTTCTTTCACTAAAAAAAATGGAGAAACATTATACCAATGTTGGGATAGGTTTAAAGAGTTGCTTAACATATGCCCACATCATGGTTTTGAATCTTGGTGATTGGTCACTTACTTCTACGAGAGCTTAATACCCCATAGTAGATAGGTTGTTGAAATAATGTGTAATGGTGAATTTAGGGATAAAAATTCTGAAGATGCACCAGATTACCTTGACCAATTAGCTGAAAATGCACAACATTGGGATACTGTTGGAACTTTTGAATTGAAAAATAAGCAACAATCATCTCTATTGAGTGGAGGAATCCATAACCTTAAGGAAGATCATGATTTACAAGCAAAATTTGCATCCCTAGTTAGGAAAGTTGAAGCTTTGGAGCGTAAAAAGAGTGATCAAGTAAAATCTGTTCAAGAAATTACATGTAACATATGTAGTTCGAATGATCATTTCACTCAAGAGTGTCCCACTTTGCCTGCACTTAAAGAATGTCTAAATAATCAAACTAATGTCATTAACACTTTCAATAAACCAAACCCATATTCACAGACTTATAATCCTGGTTGGAAAAATAATCCTGAATTTCACTTGGAGGAACAATAATAATGCACAATCTTCACAAGCAACACCTCCACAAAAATTTCAAAATCCTCAACCTTATGCACCATATGTTCCACCACCCTGGAAAAATCTGGAAGACACAATGCGTTCATTCATCAGAAAGCAAGATGTCATTAACAATCAAAATGCACAAACATTTTCTGATTTGAAAGATACTCTTGGTAAAATTGCTTCTGCACTCACCATTCAAGAAAAAGGAAAATTTCCAGCCCAACCACAACCAAATCCTAAAATTCAACAAAATCCACCCACAGACCAAGTCAAGTCAGTTATAACTCTTCGTAGTGGTAAGGTTATTGATAGACCTATGCGTGAATCTTATGAAAATGATGAAAATTCAAAGGGTAAGGAAGGACTAAATGAACTTACACCTAGTGAAGAGATATCTAGTGTTTCACCTGAACCACCATTTCCGCATGCATTGAATAAACCAAGGAAATCAAACCACTCTTATGAAATTTATGAAATCTTTAAGCAAATGAAAGTTAACATTCCTCTATTAGTAGCAATCAAACAGGTACCTTCATATGCCAAATTTTTAAAGGACTTGTGTACTGTTAAGAGGAAATTGAAGGTAAGAAAAAGTGCTTTCATGGCCGAATAGGTAAGTACAATTCTGTCTATTAATAATAAGTTGAAATATAAAGTTCCTGGTTGTCTTATCATTTCTTGTATTATTGGTAATCACAGAATTGAGCATGCTTTACTAGATCTTGGTGCTAGTGTTAATTTGCTTCCATATTTAGTCTATCTTCAACTTAATTTTGGTGAGTTAAAATCAACTTCAACTACACTTTTGCTTGTTGATAGATCAGTTAAAGTACCAAAAAGAATAGTGGAAGATGTTTTAGTACAAGTTGATAAATTCATCTATCCTGTAGATTTTATTGTCTTGGAAACTAAATCTGTTGTGAATAATTACAAACCAATTCCTGTAATTTTAGGTCGACCATTTTTAGCAACTGCTAATACTTTGATTAATTGTAGGAATGGTTTAATGAATTTATCTTTTGGGAATATGACTTTGGAATTGAATGTTTTCAACATGTGCAGGCAACCTAGTGAAGAAAATGAGAGTGAAAATGATACTGATGAACAAAAAGAATTGCTTGAATCTTGTATCGAGGAAAATATTCAAAAAAGGGATTTTTCTGAACTCTCAAATGTTTGTTTAGTTAATTCAATTGAGTCAAATAAGCAACTTGAACCTAATATTTCTAATATAAATTTGTTACTTGATTTTGTGCAGACTTCACAAAATTATGATGATGAGTCAAAATTTGAGGAGCTTGGAAGTATTGAAACGACAAAACAATACGAAGCACCTAAAATGGAATTGAAACCTTTGCCTTAAGGATTGAAATATGCTTTTCTTGGAGAAAAGTAAACTTATCCTGTTGTGATTTCTTATACTTTAACAAGCGACCAAGAAGGTAAGTTACTAACTGTTCTTAAAAAGTATAAAAATGCAATTGGATGGACTTTAAATGATATTAAAGGCATTAATCCCTTAATCTGCACGCATAGAATTAATTTAGAAGAAAATTTAAATTGCTTGATGTGGGAATTATCTACCCTATTTCTAATAGTAAGTGGGTAAGTCATACACAAGTAGTGCCTAAAAAATCTGGAATCACTATTGTTAAAAATGAAAAAGGTGAATTAATTCCAACACGAATTACATCTAGTTGGCGCATGTGCATTGATTATAGAAAATTAAATAAAGCCACTAGAAAAGATCATTTTCCATTACCATTCCTTGACCAAATGTTAGAAAGAGTAGCAGGACATCTTTACTACTGTTTTTTAGATGGATATTCAGGTTATTATCAAATTTCTATAGCACTTGAGGACCAAGAAAAGACCACATTTACATGTCCTTTTGGAAAATTTACATTTAAAAGAATGTCATTTGAGCTTTGTAATGCTCCTGCAACATTTCAAAGATGTATGTTAAGCATTTTTTGTGATATGGTTCAACATTGTTTAGGGGTCTTTATGGATGATTTGACTGTGTTTGGGAATTCTTTTGATGATTGCCTTGATAATTTGGAGAAAGTTTTAAAAAGATGTGTTGAAAAAGAACTCGTGTTGAATTGGGAAAAATGTCACTACATGGTTACTTCTGGAATTGTTTTAGGTCATGTTGTTTCTATTAAAGGAATTGAAGTTGACAAAACAAAAATCGAAGTCATATCTAAATTGCCACAACAAAAAACAGTTAGAGATGTGTGATCATTTTTAGGACATGCACGATTTTATAGGAGGTTTATAAAAAACTTTAGTGCCATATCTAAACCACTTTGTAACTTCTTATTAAAAAATGCACCGTTTGAATGGAATGATGATTGCCAAAAATCTTTTGAAAAAATAATTTGTCTTTTAACATCTGCACCTATTATGCAATCTCCTGATTGGTCTTTGCCATTTGAATTAATGTGTGATGCAAGTGATTTTGCTGTTGGTGCTGTTTTAGGACAAAAAAGGGATGGTAAGCCTTTTGTGATTTATTATGCGAGTAAGAATTTGGATACTGCTCAAATGAATTATTGTACAACTGAAAAAGAATTACTTGCTGTGGTATTTGCATTAAACAAATTCCGTTCATATTTGCTTGGCTCTAAATCTGTTGTGTTTACTAACCATGCTGCTGTGAGATATTTGATGAGTAAACATGATGCCAAACTGAGACTAATATGTTGGATTTTGTTACTACAAGAATTTGACCTTACCATCAAGATAAAAAGGGTGCTGAATATGTTGTTGCTGATTCACATCCGAAGATAAAAAGGGTGCTGATTCACATCAAGACTCACATCCGAATTCTACAATGATATAACACCCATAAATGATTCTTTCCCTAGTGAATTTTTATTTTATGTTACTTCAATGCTATGGTGTGCTAACATTGTTAATTTCCTTGTTACAGGTAAAATGCCTTTGCAATGGAATGCTCAAGAGAAGAAGAAATTTTTTGTTGAAGTAAAGAAATTTTATTGGGATGACCCTTATTTGTTGAAATATTGCCCAAATCAAATTTTTCGGCGATGTATTCCTGATAATGAGGTTAGTAGTGTCATTAATTTTTGTCATTCTGAAGCATGTGGTGGTCACTTTTCTTCAAGAAAAACTACTGCTAAAATTTTACTAGTGTGGATTTTATTGGCCTACCATGTTCAAAGACACATATGAATTTTGCAAAAGTTGTGAAAAATGTCAAAAATTGGGATCAATTACAAAAAGAAATATGATGCCCTTAAATCTCATACTTGAAATTGAAATATTTGACTGTTAGGGAATTGATTTCATGGGTCCATTTCCATCATCTTTTGGATTTGTGTATATATTAGTTGTAGTTGATTATGTTTCAAAATTGATTGAAGCAATTTCTTGTCGAAATAATGATAGTAAAATTGTGGTTAAATTTTTAAGAGAAAATATTTTAAGTCGATTTGGAGTCCATCGAGCCATTATCAGTGATGGAGGTAAGTATTTTTTTAATAAGTCATTTGAGTTTTTAATGAAGAAATATGGAATTACACATAAAATTGCTACCCCTTATCATCCTCAAACAAATGGTCAAGTTGAATGAGCAAATAGGGAGATAAAATAAATTTGGAAAAAAATGGTTAACCCAAACCGAAAAGATTGGTCTCTTAGACTTAATGATGCACTTTGGGCTTACCGTACTGCATTTAAAACGTGATTAGGAATGCCACCCTATCGGTTAGTTTATGGTAAACCTTGTCATTTACCAATTGAACTTGAACATAAATCACTTTGGGCTATTAAAGCTTTTAATTCAAATTTGAATGATGCTGGTAATGTGTAACAATTGCAATTGAATGAACTTGAGGAATTAAGGAATGATGCATATGAAAATTCAAGAATTATTAAGGCAAGAACAAAAGCATTTCATGATAAAAGAATTTTTTGAAAAACATTTGAGATTGGTCAAAAAGTGTTGCTTTATAATTCTCGTCTTCATTTATTTCCAGAGAAGTTAAAGTCAAAATGGAGTGGCCCATTTGTTGTAAAAAATGTATATTCATATGGGGCCATAGAAATTGAGAATCTAAAGAATGGTGTCACATTTAAAGTTAATGGTCAAAGATTAAAACTATATCTGGAACATCACCCACGTGACGAGGACACCAAAATTAATTTGGGTGACCTACCAGTTTTTAATGAAGTCTTTAATGATTGATTTTTTTTGTTTTACTATTATTTTACCATTTTATTGTTTGATTTTTTTTCTTTAGATTGATGCACTGCACATATTTTTTTAACATTATTTTTCTTGTGTAAGCATATTTGTTTGACAGTTGTACATTCTCTCATCAATTTTCATTTTATATCATGAGCACCTTAATGAGAAAATTCCTGTTCGCACATCTTAAAAGATTTCTGCGTGTGAAATTTCACTTAAGAGCCCTGATACAAAGCTGTAAATCACATCCACTTTGGGATCTGCAACCACCAGAATTTGTGTCCTATGTTGAGAATCTAGAGGGACAACGCAGAGCAGTAGAGCGTGGCATATATGAATTTCAATTGGAGCTTGAGGTTAACTTAATGAGAGGACGAATGTAAGTTCATTTTCCTTTTATATTGTGTGCTTCTTTTGCTCGCTTTCACGTTTGATTTGATTTTGCAGATTTGATTTTGGTGTGTTTTGATTTATTTTCCCGTATAAATGGCGGATAACGATACTCCGTGACTTCTTAAGTCGGTATCTTCAGTTTCCCACAATAACTGAAACCCCAAAATCAAACATGGAAGAAATACAACATAAACTCCATAAGCATTTTCTCTCTCTCCCTCAGAATGCCCTCAGTAAAATTTACAAATCTCATTGTGAACGACTGCGTTTGTTAATGATCAATGGCATTCCTTCTGAAATTCGTTGGTTAATTAAAGCAAATGTCCGATTAGTAGGTGAGTTTTCTGATCCATTTATTTCTTACATGCCTGGTTTTGGTAAAAGTAGTTTGCTAAGAAACTGAGAGCTAAACGACTTGGCTCAAAATGTCACAACTGTGTAAGACTTGGTTGCAAACGATTGGATTGTAAATCTTTAGGAATGGTTTTTGATACTCGTGAAGATAAAATTAAATTCATTAAAGATGGCGTGAGTAAAGAATCGTTGGATGGTATCTTACAATCTCTTGAGATGCATCGAAGTGGATTTGTGCAACGTGAGATTTATAATTTGTGGATATTATTCCAAAAACAAAGTGTATAGTTTAGTCTTGGGAATCTGACTCAAAAAGACCCTGTTTGCCAGTTTATAAGAAAACTGGATGGGAAGCCGATCCTCGACCCATAGAGGGCGTTCAAGCCGTTACTAGATGTAAAACCAGAGGAAGATGTGAGCCACAATCATAACTACCAGTAAATATCCTTTTACTTCGTTATTATTTTACTTTACTGTTATTTTATCATTTGCATTATTGCATTTAGCAGTGTGATAATTTCTTTTAATGAAGCCCCATAAATATTGTGTTAATTACTTGAGCACAAACGAATATTCTGGGTAATGAGTGAACATCAATGTGGTAAAGAAATTTGAGTTCATTTTTTTGGTAATTTAGAGGATAGATAAACAACTATTAACTTGCATGTGAATTTTATAAATCTTAATTTAATATAATGCTTTAATTGCTAGAGAGCTAGCAATAAGCTGGTTGGGGGGTGTGATTAGTATTAAAAACTATTTAATTATCAAGCGATATTATGCTATTTTATTCTTATGTTATAATTTATAATTGTGTTTATGTAATATATTAGGAATTATTAATGACGTTTAAATATATTTAAATTTATGTATTTTTATGTGTTTATTAGAAAAAATATTAATTTCACGTAATTTGAGGCTCCAAACAGATAAATGGAGGTCAAATTTGGATTCCGGAAATCCGAAAACCTTAAGATCAGTCAAGATCGGCTTAAAATTGGGCTTGTGTAACAAAAGTTAACTTTTCCAGTTGATCGAGCACTGATTGGATGATGAAATGAATTTACAATAGATATGAGTGCATGGGATAGCTGGCAATTTTGACTAAATCTCAACTGTTCATGATTCAATGGTCATGATTATGCCACGTGGCAATGGTTGATGAAGCAAGTTGTAGGATCTGCATCTTTGTATTTGGGTTGAACCGATCCACCCATTAACCCGCTAAATCTCAACCATTCTTTGGGCAAATCGGATGAATCAAACGATGCCATGTGTGATGTTGACTTTTGAAGTTTGACCAGCCATTGGATCTTAATCTAAAGGTTGTGAGGAGCACATGCATGAAGCTTATGATGGATCGCAAAGCACTGGATTATGAATTTATTTTTCTATAAATAGAGCCTCATTTTTATGTTTTTAATCATCTCTCTACAACTCTATTCTTCTCAAATTCTCTCCATCTCCTTGTAATCTTGATTTCCAGGTGTGTTTTTAATATTTTGTATAATTATTTTTATAAGTAAAATTAGTTTTATTTCCAATTTTAGTTGTTTTTATTTCTTTTAATTATAAGTAATTCAATTTTACTACTTCTTTTTATTTTAATTATGCTTAACTAAATAATATTAGTTAGGGGAAGGTGAAACTCTTAGGAAATAAATATGATTTAAGCAAATTTTATTTTTAATTTTATAAATTAAATTATTTTCTATTTAATTTTATACATATTTTATATTTTGAAATTTTGATTTATTGTAGACAAACAAATGAATTTGGCACAATAAATTCTTAATATCTTAATATAAGGTATGGTAAAATGGTAATTTGACTTATTGTAGACAAATTAAATTTTGGCACAATAAATACTTAATTCATCATAAAATTAAAGGGAAAATAATAATAATTTATATAATTAATCTTTTGGGCAATAAATCTAAAAAAAGGGCAAAAAGAATTTATTAAGTTTTATTTACTTCTAAGAGTGGATCCATAACCCTAACTAATTCAATTTCATAGTTTCATTTAAATTAAGTTGTTTATATTTAAGTTTTAATTTCAATTTTTAGTTAAAATAAAGTAAACAAATTAAATCTTTTCTCTGTGGATCGACCTTGGACTCACCGAGTTATAATACAACAAGACACTCTTATACTTGGGAGTTAAAAATTACTTTTAAGTTGTGTCACCTGTTCACACATCTTAAAAGATTTCTGCGTGTGAAATTTCACTTAAGAGACCTGATACAAATCTGTAAATCACATCCACTTTAGGATCTGTAACCACCAGAATTGTGTCCTATGTTGAGAATCTAGAAATACAACTCAGAGAAATAGAGCGTGGCATATATGAATTTCAATTGGAGCTTGAGGTTAACTCAATGAGAGGATGAATGTAAGTTCATTTTCCTTTGTACATATTGTGTTTCTTTTTTGTTGTTTGCTTTCACATTTGATTTGATTTTGCAGATTTGATTTTGGTGTGTTTTGATTTATTTTCCCATATAAATGGCAGATAACAGTACTCCGTGACTTCTTAAGTCGGTATCCTCAGTTTCCCACAATAACTGAAATCTCAAAATCAACCATGGAAGAAATACAACATAAGTTGCATAAGCCTTTTCCTTCTCTCCCTCAAAATGCACTCAAAAAAATTTGCAAAGCTCATTGTGATATTCCTTCTGATATTCGTTGGTTAATTGAAGCAAAGGTCCGATTAACTAGTGAGTTTCCTGATCCATTCATTTCTTACGTGTCTGGTTTTGGTAAAAGCACATTTGCTAAAAATCGAAGAGCTAGAAGACTTGGCTCAGAATGTCATAATTGTGTACGACTTAGTCGCAGCCTAGAAGTTTGTAAATTTTTAGGAATGATTTCTGATAGTCGAGAAGATAAAATTAAATTCGTCAAAGATGACATGAGTAAAGAATCGTTGGAGGATATCTTATGACCTGTTGAGACGCATCGAAGTGGACATGTGCAATATGAGATACACAAGTTATGTCGACTATTATAATACGAAAGTGAACAGTTTAGTCTAGGGAATCTAACTCAAAAAGACATTGTTTGCCAATTTACAAGAAAACTGGATGGGAGGCCTATCCTCGACCCATAGAGGGCGTTCAAGCCGTTACTGGACGTAGAACCAGATGAAGATGTGAGTCACAATCACAACTACCAGTAAATATCCTTTTACTTTATTTCTCTTTTATCATTTGCATTATTGCATTTAATGGTGTAATTTTGTATTTAATTATGATTTGTTTTCTTTTACTTTTTCTTTTCACTGTTTGGTTTTCTTTTTACTGTTTACTTTTGAATAATTGAGACATGAGCTTTACGTGTCATCTGACAAATACACTAACTCATTTACAGCAATTTCTCATTTTATCTGTCACTCAAATATTTAAATAAGAGCTCTTTTTTCCAAACCACTCACAACTTGTTTTTGAAGATTATTATAATGGCAGCATCTTCGAGTAGAAAATTCAAAAACATTTGTGCGCTTTCTGGATTTCATTATGGAAAATACAAAGAGTTTGTTCAAGCAGCTGTAGATCTTGGTCGTGCCATAGCTGAGAGGAAACTGCACTTTGTATATGGAGGAGGTGACCACGGGTTATCAAAACTTGTCTCAGAAGTTATTTTTATTAGAGGAAACCAGGTACTATGTATCATTCCACAAGCCTTAAAACCTTTGGGATGTAGGTTTGATGTACCAATTGGAGAAGAGTTAGTTGTCTCAAGTATGCAAGAACTAATAACTGAGATGTTAAATGATGTTGACGCTTTCATTTTCTTGCCAGGAGATCTTACAACTTTAGAGGCATTGATTACATTTGCATCTTGGGTCCATTTAAACATCCATAAAAAACTCATCGGTTTACTAAATGTTAATAATTTTTTTGATGGGTTGCTCACATTCATTAACCATGAAATTAAGAATTATTTTATTCCAATCTCTGCAAAAAATCTTTTTGTTTGTGCTTCTACTGTTAATGAGTTACTTGATCTTTACAAGCTTACAAACCAGACCCAGATCCTAAGACCTTGGCCTTGGAATGGTTGACTAATGATGGTAACCCTAGCCCTAGTAAGAAGTACAAATTGGATTTAACTCTTCGATTGTAACTATCTTCTTGGAGTTATGAAGTTGTGTCTTTTAAACTCTACTTCTTTCCTTTAAGCCATTGAGGACAATGCCTTGTTCAGGTTGGGGGGAGGGAATAGTTGGCAAATGTGGAATATAGCAAATCCTAGTAATGTTTTTGTCGAAGATGGCAGAATATAGGGTGTAGGGACTCTAGAAACGCATCTTCAGCGGGTTGTTCAGGTGTGATCTTTCTATTTATTCTATTATTTATGTTTCGTTTATCTTTTTCATCTTTCTGCATGTATATAATGTTTAAATTAAGTTGGGGGAAGGGATAATTGACGTAAATTGTAAATAGGTGTGTTAAATTTTTTTATAAAAAAACCAAAAGCAACAATTTTTTGTGTGTCTAGGATGGCTATGTAAAGAGTCACAACTTTTGAGACCCATTCTAATAGTCTTGTTTTGTTATATTTTGATTTTAAAATTCATAATATGTTGTTTTTGTTCCCTTTTCTTTGAATTACTCAAATTTGTGAACTCTCCTCCATTTGGTTATAAAGTTATTTCGTTGTTAACTCATTTAGAAGGTATTATTAAATCATTCTTCACACACACACTATGACACATACTAATGGGTTGTAAGTTAAAATTTTGTAGCATTTAGTTCTTTTGATTTATTAGGAGTAATATCTAAGGTGGTAGAAAGTGTATATTGCCAAAAAAAAATAAAAAAAAACAAAAAAATGAATGAATTTAATTTTGTTATATCTAAAACCTGAGTATTAAGTCCGTAGGGGTGTTTCAATATCTAGTTTCCTAAGGTCAACTGGTCTGGGAGTCACTGGCCTAAAGCTCGCTACATGGGTTATAAATATATTGTTTGCTTATTTATTAAAAACCTGAGTAATTAAGTCCGTAGGGGTATTTAAACACCTAGTGCCCTAAGGTCAATTGGTCTGAGAGTCACTGACCTAAAGCTTGCTACATGGGTTAAAAAAAATGCAATATTTTTGTAAAAAGAAAAAAAAGAAAAAAAACTTGAATAATCTACTGCCTGAAAATAGAATTTCTAATGAGTTTTAGAATGAAAATGTTGTTTTCTTTTAATAAAATCCCATAAGTATTGCGTTAATTACTTGAGCACAAAAGAAGATTTATGATATTCTGGATAATGAGTGGATGATCAAGAGTTAAAAAAAAAATTGCATTTTTTTGGCAATATACACTTTCTACCACAAATAACTTGTGTGATGTGGATTTACCATATATTACTATAAATAGAGGGGGGTGAACACACCTCTCCACACATTCTATTCTCTTCTTTCCCCCCAAGTTCTTCTTCTCATCTCTTCTTGTAATTTATTTTCAATCAATAAAATTAGTTTTATTTCAATTTTCAAATTCCATTTTTAATTATGTGTTTTTCAAATTTTCAATTAAACACACCTATATTCCACAACTGTAAGTTAAAATTTTTGCATCATTTAGTTCTTTTGATTTATTAGGAATAATATCTAAGGTGGTAGAAAGTGTATATTACCAAAAAATACAATATTTTTTTTTAACTCTTGGTCATCCACTCATTATCCAGAATATCATAAACCTACTTTTATGTTCAAGTAATTAACACAATACTTATGGAGTTTTATTAAAAGAAAACAACATTTTCATTCTAAAACTCATTAGAAATTCTATTTTCAGGCAGTCGATCACTCAAGCTTTTTTTCTATTTTTTTACAAAAATATTGCATTTTTTTAACTCATGTAGCGATCTTTAGGTTAGTGACTCCCAGACCAGTTGACCTTAGGGCACTGGGTGTTGAAACACCCCTATGAATTTAATTACTCGAGTTTTTAATAAATAAACAAACAATATATCTATAACCCATGTAACGAGCTTTAGGCTAGTGACTCCCAGACCAATTGATCTTAGGGTATTAGGTGTTGAAACACCCCTACAAACTTAATTACTCGGGTTCTAGATATAACAAAATTAAATTCATTAAATTTTTTGTTTTTTTTTATTTTTTTGGCAATATATACTTTCTACCACCTTAGATATTATTCCTAATAAATCAAAAGAACTAAATACTGCAAAAATTTTAACTTACAACCCACTAGTATGTGTCATAGTGTGTGTGTGAAGAATGATTTAATAATACAAGTTAAATGAGTAAACAACGAAATAACTTTATAACCAAATGGAGGAGAGTTCACAAATTTGAGTAATTCAAAGAAAAGGAAAAAAAAACAACTTATTATGAATTTTAAAATCAAAATATAATAAAACAAGACTGTTAGTATGCGTCTCAAAAGTTGTGACTCTTTACACAGCCATCCTAGAAACAAAAAAAATTGTTATTTTTGTTTTTTTATTAAAAAAATTTAAACACACCTATTTACAATTTACGTTAATTATCCCTTCCCCCCAACCTAATTTAAACATTATATACATGCAGAAGATGAAAAAGATAAAGGAAACATAAATAATAGAAGAAATATGAAAGATCACACCTGAACAACCCGCTGAAGATGCGTTTCTAGAGTCCCTACACCCCATATTCTGCCATTTTCGACAAAAGCATTACTAGGATTTGCTATATTCCACATTTGTCAATTATTCCCTCCTCATAACCTGAACAAGATATTGTCCTTAATGGCTTAAAGGAAAAAAGTAGAGTTTAGAAGACATAACCTCATAGCTCCAAGAAGATAGTTACAACTGAAGAGTTAAATTCAATTTGTACTTCTTACTAGGGCTAGGGTTACCATCATTAGTCAACCATTCAAAGGCCAAGGTCTTAGGATCTGGCTCTGGTTTGTAAGCTTATAAAAGATCAAGTAACTCATTAGTAGTAGAAGCATAAACAAAAAGATTTTTCGTAGAGATTTGAATAAAATGATTCTTAATTGCATGGTTAATGAATGTGAGCAACCTATTAAAAAAATTGTTAACATTTAGTAAACCGATGGGTTTTTTATGGATGTTTAAATGGGACTAAGATGCAAATGTAATCAATGCCTCTAAAGTTGTAAGATCTCCTGGCAAGAAAATGAAAGCGTCAGCATGATTTAACATCTCAGTTATTCGTTCTTGCATACTGGAGTCAACTAACTCTTCGCCAATTAGTACATCAAACCTGCATCCCAAAGGTTTTAAGGCTTGTGGAATGATACCTAGTACTTGGTTGCCTCTAATAAAAATAGCTTCTGAGACAAGTTTTGATAACCAGCGGTCACCTCCTCCATATACAAGGTGTAGTTTCCTCTCAACTATGGCAGGACCAAGATCTATAGCTGCTTAAACGAACTCTTTGTATTTTCCATAATGAAATCTAGAGAGCACACAAATGTTTTTGAATTGTCTACTCGAATATGCTGCCATTATAATAATCTTTAAAAACAAGTTGTGAGTGGTTTGGAAAAAGAGCTCTTATTTGAAGATCTGAGTGACAGACAAAATGAGAAACAACTGTAAATGGATTGGTGTATTTGTCAGATGACGCGTAAAGCTCATGTCTCAATTATTCAAAAGTAAACAGTAAAAAGAAAAGCAAACAGTGAAAAGAAAAAGTAAAAGAAAACAAATCATGATTAAATACAAAATCCCACCATTAAATGCAATAATGCAAATGATAAAAGATCAATAAAGTAAAATGATATTTACTGGTAGTTGTGATTGTGGCTCACATCTTCCTCTGGTTTTACGTCCAGTAACGGTTTGAACGCCTTCTATGGGTCAAGGATGGGCTTCCCATCCAGTTTTCTTATAAACTGGCAAACTAGGTCTTTTTGAGTCAGATTCCCAAGACTAAACTGTGCACTTTCGTTTTGGAAAAGTCTCCATAACCTGTGTATCTCATATTGCACATGTCCGCTTCGATGTGTCTCAAGAGATCGTAAAATATCATCCAACGATTCTTTACTCATGCCACTTTTGACGAATTTAATTTTATCATCTTGACTATCAGAAACCATTCCTAAAGATTTACACCTTCTAGTCTGCAATTAAGTCGTACACAATTATGACATTCTGAGCCAAATCTTCTAGCTCTTCGTTTTTTAGCAAATGTGCTTTTACCAAAACCAGACATGTAAGAAATGAATGGATCAGGAAACTCACCAGCTAATCGGACCTTTGCTTCAATTAACCAACGAATATTAGAGGGAAGTCTGTTGATCATTAACAAATGCAATCTTTCACAACGAGCTTTGCAAATTTTTTTGAGTGCATTTTGAGGGAGAGAAGGAAAAGGCTTATGCAATTTATGTTGTATTTCTTTCATGCTTGATTTTGAGATTTCAGTTATTGTAGGAAACTGAGGATACCGACTTAAAAAGTCACGGAGTACCGTTATCCGCCATTTATAGGGGAAAGTAAAGTAAAACACACCAAAATCAAATATGCAAAATCAAATCAAACGTGAAAGCGAACAACAAAAAGAAACACAATATGTACAAAGGAAAATGAACTTACATTCATCCTCTCATTGAGTTAACCTCAAGCTCCAATTGAAATTCATATATGCCACGCTCTATTTCTTTGAGTTGTATTTCTAGATCCTCAACATAGGACAAAAATTTCGGTGGTTGCAGATGCCAAATTGGATGTGATTTACAACTTTGTATCAGGCCTCGTAAGTGAAATTTCACACGCAGAAATCTTTTAAGATGTGTGAACAAGAATTTTCTCATTGAGGTGCTCATGATGTATAATGATGAAGAAAACACAATTCTTAAACACACTTAAGTAAGAAACATCACAACGCGTATCATTCAAGACAGTCAACCAATTCAAACGGTAAAACAACAACGAAAAGTTAAAATACTCATTAAAAACTTAATCAAGATTTTGTGGGTCACTCAAATTTATTTCAGTGCTTGGTTCATGTGGTTGGTATTCTAGATATGGCTTTATTCTTTGACCATTAACTTTAAATGTGACACTGTTTTTTGCATTCTCAATTTCTACAGCCCCATGTAGATATACATTTTTTACAATAAATGGGCCACTCCACTTTGACTTTAACTTTTCTGGAAACAAATGAAGACAAGAATTATAAAGCAGCACTCTTTGACCAATTTTAAATGTTTTACGAAAAATTCTTTTATCATGAAAATTTTTATTCTTACCTTAATAATTCTTGAATTTTCATATGCATCATTTCTTAATTCCTCAAGTTCATTCAATTGTAATTTCCGCACATTACCAACATAATCCAAATTTGAATTAAAAGCTTTAATAGCCCAAAATGATTTATGTTCAACTTCAACAAGTAAGTGACAATGCTTACCATAAACTAGCTGATAGAGTGACATTTCTAAAGATGTTTTAAATGCAGTACGGTATGCCCAAAGTGCATCAGTCAATCAAAGATACCAATCTTTGCGGTTTTCGTTAACTGTTTTTTGTAAAATTTGTTTTATCTTTCTATTTGCTAATTCAACTTGACTATTTGTTTGAGGATGATAAGGGGTAGCAACTTTATGTATAATTTTATATTTTTTTCATTAAAGACTCAAATGACTTATTATAAAAATACCTACCTCCATCACTAATAATGGCTCGAGGGATTCTAAATCGACTTAAAATATTTTTTCTTAAAAATTTAACGACAGTTTTACTATCATTATTTCGACAAGACATTGCTTCAATCCATTTTGAGACATAATCAACTGCCACTAATATGTACACAAATCCAAAAGATGGTGGAAATGGACCCATGAAATCAATTTCCCAACAGTCAAATATTTCAATTTCAAGTATGAGATTTAAGGGCATCATGTTTCTTTTAGTAATTGATCCTAATTTTTGACAGTTTTCACAAGTTTTACAAAATTCATATGTCTTTAAATATGGTAGGCCAATAAAATCCACTTTGTAGTTTTTCTTGAAGAAAAGTGTCCACCGCATGCTTCAGAATGACAAAAATTAATGACACTACTTATCTCATTATCAGGAATGCATCGTCAAAAAATCTGATCAGAGCAATATTTGAATAAGTAAGGATCATTCCAAAAAAATTTCTTTACTTCAACCAAAATTTTCTTCTTCTCCTTAGTATTCCATTGCGAAGGCATTTTACTTGTAACAAGAAAATTAACAATGTTAGCATACCATGGTATTGAAGTAACATATAATAAAAATTCATCAGAAAATGAATCATTGATGGGTGTTATATCAGTGCAGATTTCAGATGTGAGTCTTGACAAATGATTAGCAACGACATTTTCGACACCCTTTTTATCTTTGATGGTGAGGTCAAATTCTTGAAGTAACAAAATCCAGCGAATTAGTCTTGCTTTCACATCCTGTTTAGTCATCAAATAGCAGCGTGATCAGTAAAAACAGCAGTTTTAGAACCAAGCAAATATGAGTGAAATTTTTTTAATGCATACACCACAGCAAGTAATTCTTTTTCAGTTGTCGAATAATTCATTTGAGTACTATCCAAAGTCTTACTTGCATAATGAATCGCAAACGACTTACGATCCCTTTTTTTGTTCTAAAATAGCACAAATAGAAAAGTCACTTGCATCACACATTAATTCAAAAGGCAAAGACCAATCAGGAGATTGCATAATAGTTGCAGATGTCAAAAGGCAAATTATTTTCTCAAAAGATTTTTGGCAATCATCAGTCCATTCAAATGGTGCATCTTTTAATAAGAGGTTACAAAGTGGTTTAGATACGACAATAAAATTTTTTATAAACCTCCTATAAAATCCTACCTGCCCTAAAAAGGATTACATATCTCTCACTGTTTTTGGTTGTGGTAATTTAGATATGACTTCAATTTTTGCTTTGTCAACTTCAATTCCTTTAACAGATATAATATGACCCAAAACAATTCCAGAAGTAACCATGTAATGGCATTTTTCCCAATTTAAAACAAGTTCTTTTTCAACACATCTTTTTAAAACGTTTTCCAAATTATCAAGGCAATCATCAAAAGAATTCTCAAACACTGTCAAATCATCCATACAGACCTCTAAACAATGTTCAATCATATCAGTGAAAATACTTAACATGCATCTTTGAAATGTTGTAGGAGCATTACAAAGTGCAAATGTCATTTCTATTAAATGCAAATGTTCCAAAGGGACATGTAAATGTGGTTTTTTCTTGGTCTTCAAGTGCTATAGGAATTTGATAATAACATGAATGCCCATCTAAAAAGTAGTAGTATGGATGTCCAGCTACTCTTTCTAAGATTTGATCAAGAAATGGTAAAGGAAAATGATCTTTTCTAGTGGTTTCATTTAATTTCCTATAATCAATGCACATGCGCCAACTAGATGTAATTCGTGTTGGAATTAATTCACCTTTTTCATTTTTAACAACAGTGATTCCAGATTTTTTAGGCACTACTTGTGTAGGACTTACCCACTTACTATTAGAAATATGGTAGATAATTCCCGCATCAAGTAACTTAAGAACTTTTGTTTTTACTACTTCTTTCATGTGTGGGTTTAATCTTCTTTGAGATTGTTGACATATTTTAGTATTTTCTTCCAAATTGATTCTATGTGTGCAAATTAAAGGATTAATACCTTTAATGTCATTTAAAGTCCATCCAATTGCATTTTTATACTTTTTAAGAACATATAGTAACTTACCTTCTTGGTCGCTTGATAAGGTCAAAGAAATCACAACAGGATAAGTTTGTTCTTCTCCAAGATAATTATACTTCAATCCTTCTGGTAAAGGTTTCAATTCCAATTTAGGTGCTTCTTTTGTTCAGTCTTTTCAATAATTCCAAGCTTCTCAAATTTTGGTTTCCCATCATCAGTTTGCAAAGTCTGACAAGAATCAAACAACAAATTTATATTAGAAGTATCATGTTCAAGTTGTTTATTTGATTCAATTGAATTAACCAAACAAGTTTTTCATTTTCACATGGTTCAGGAATAGGTCGATCAATAACCTTACCACTACGAAGAGTTATAACTGACTTAACATGGTCCATTGGTGCATTTTGAATCTTAGGATTTGGTTGTGGTTGAGCTAGAAATTTTCCTCTTTCTTGAATTGTGAGTGCATAAGCAATTTTAGCAAGAGTATCTTTCAAATCAGAAAAAGTTTGTGCATTTTGATTGTTAATAATATCTTGCTTCCTAATGAATAAATGCATTGTATCTTCCAAATTTTTCCATGACGGTGGAACATATGGTACATAAGGATGAGTATTTTGAAAATTTTGTGGAGGTGGTGCTTGTGAAGATTGTGCATTATTATTATTCCTCTAACTAAAATTTGGATGATTTCTCCAACCAGGATTATAAGTCTGTGAATATGGGTTTGGTTTATTAAAAGTGTTGATAACATTAGCTTGATCATGCAAACATTCTTTGAGTGCAGGCAGAGTGGGACAATCTTGAGTGAAATGATCATTAGAACTACAAACATCACATGCAATTTTTTTAACAGATTTTACTTGATCACTTTTTTTAATTTTTCAAAGCTTCAACCTTCCTAACTAGGGATGCAAATTTTGCTTGTAAATCATGATCTTCCCTAAGGTTGTAGATTCCTCCACTAGATGGAGATAGTTGTGGTTTATTAGTCAATTCAAAAGTTCCAACAGTATCCCAATGTTGTGCATTTTCAACTAATTGGTCAAGGTAATCTAGTGCATCTTCAAGATTTTTATCTTTAAATTCATCATTACACATCATTTCTACAACTTGTCTAGTTTGTTGTATTAAACCCTCGTAGAAATAAGTGACCAATTGCCAAGTTTCAAAACCATGGTCTGGACATATGTTAAGCAATTCTTTAAACCTATCCTAACATTGGTATAATGTTTCTCCATTTTTTAGAGTGAAAGAAGTGATTTGTCTTTTAAAAGAATTTGTTCTATGAGGTGGAAAGAATTTTTTCAAAAACTGTTCTTGCATGTTATTTCAAGTTCTTATTGATCCAGATCTAAGGTTTTGTAGCCAAGTTTTAGCTTTATCTTTTAATGAAAAAGGAAAAAACTTTAATCTAATTATGTTCATACCACAATTTTGGTCTATGTATGTATTACAAACTTACTTGAAATCTCTTAGATGCAAATATGGATTTTCATATTCTAAACCATGAAATGTTGGTAAAAGTTGGATAATACCTGGTTTGAAGTTAAATCGAGATGCTTCTGGAGGAAATACTATACACGACGGTGCTCCAGTTCTGGTTGGATTCATATAGTCTCTCAAAGTTCTCAGTTGATCATGTTGAGATTGGTTGTCTCCTTGATCAATTGGAGGATTAAGTTGGCCTAAATTGTTTTCATCTTGGATCTCGTCCATGATTGGTGGTGGTGATTGAGATCCACGAATTAACCTGCCACTTGAAGTTCGAGACCAATGTCTCATACAATAATTATATCACAAAGATAACAAACAAATTAGTAACACAAAAACTAAATGAAAATTGTAAAAATAAAAAAAATAAAAAATTAAATGTGTAAATAATATAAGTGTACAAAAAATTAATAACTTAAAATTAAATAAAATTTTGGTGGTAGAACCCACTGTTGAGTGTTAGAAAATGCATATTTATAAAGGAGAAAACCGTCATTTTACATTTCAAGTCTTACTAACAACCCTTACTTGTATGTATTTAACCTTCTTGTGATTTAATTACATGTGTTTTATTTTAATTAAGTAATTTATGTATTTTAGGGGCATTATAATCATTTCACAATAAAGGAGAGATCAGACGGTAAAACGGACATCACTTTTGAACTCAGGACGGTCGAAAACCTTAGGAGGAGTATAAAAGGAAAAATGGCACTATTCACATGTACGGTACTATTCACGGGTACGGTACTGTCTACGTTACTGTTCACGACACTGTTCACATAGACGGATCGATGACGTGGCATTGACCGATGATGTGGCATTGACATATGAGGTGTCACGATCCTGTTGGACTAAAATTCTTATATACTGTTGATGGTGACGTGGCAGCATATCAGTGGACGAAAAATCTCGCGTACGGTGCATGCATCACACATGATTATTTTCAACCAAACCGTACTGTCATCCGGTCACCGTGTTACTGTTCATCTGCGTGGTCAAACCGTGGACTGTTGACTGATGACGTGGCGCAATCCTGAGCGTCCAAACTGTTTTTAATCCGATGGCCATGATTCACTCCATGTATCTATAAAAAGGGGGCCTCCCCCCCCTAATTTGATATCTCTGAATCCATTTTTGGGATCCATTTTCTGTAATTCCCTCTCTATCTTGTATTTTCTTCGTATTTTAATAAATTCCCATTTTGCCCCTAGTTCAATTATGAGTAGCTAATTT